>OZ019968.1:15057788-15493498 GCA_963970395.1 Ephialtes manifestator | reverse complement strand
GATAGGCCTGTACGAAGATGGTTCGTCCAGCGGTTTGTCCCCCTTGCGTAGCAGGACCAATTTCTGTTTTTTCCATCGTTCGTGGAACACCCCTCGGTAGAGACATGTGTTAAATGTCTCTAACATCAATTCAGGCCATTTTTCTATCACCGCTCTGAGTATCTCGTTTGGTATGTTATCCGGTCCGGGTGCTTTTCCAGGCTGGAGCCGTAACTTAGCTTCCTCCAACTCTTCTATGGTGAAACGATCGATGGTTCGCTCGCCCACCTGCAGGGCTTCTATTTGCCTTCGCTGATGAGTAGGGAATAGTGTCGATACTATCTCCTTCATCCTCTCCGAACACGCCAGTCCTGGGATCGGCTGCCTGCCTCCGAGTTTCTTGGTGACTATCCTGTAGGGCAGTCCCCAGGGGTCAGCTTCGATTGAGCGGAGTAGCAGTTCCCAGCTCCGTCTTTTACTGCTTTTAATTGCTAGTCTTAGTGTTTTCCTTGCCGTTTTGAAGATTAATTGTAGAGCCTGGTACGTTTCCGCATCCCCTCTTCTTCTGCGACGTTGCGCTGCTCTTCGCGCTGCCATGCATTTTTTCCTCAGTTCTTTTATTTCGGAGTTCCACCAGTACACCATCTTTTTTCTCCCTGGCGTATTCCTGCGTCTTGGCATCGCAATATTGCACGCTTCTGTGATGACCTCAACTGCGTAGCTCACCATGGAGTCCGGGTTCTGGGATTCAGCTAGAGCCTGAAAACGCCCTTGTTGCTTTGCGGTTTCCAGCGCCTCCATCAGCTTGTGTTTGTCGAGCCTCCGTAATACCCAACCTCTCTCTCTGGTTGTCGCGTTTTGCCCCGCATCCGGGTCTCTCCTTGGTTCCTTATAGATGTTGAAGATCAGATATTGATGGTCGCTGAGTGTTGAATCTTCCAGCACCTCCCAACCTGTCGTTCTTGCGGCTATGCCCGGTGAAGATAGTGTGATATCGATTACTGAGCCTGTTTGTCCACGGCGAAAGGTAAACTTATTTCCCTCGTTAACGATGACGAGGTCGAGTCTACCAATCAGATCCGATAGTGCCTCTCCTCTGGCATCAAGTCTCCGAGAGCCCCACTCCGGCGACTTGCTGTTGAAGTCTCCAGCTACCAGCACGTCTTCTTTCACCGTTCGGAGGCTGTCTTCCAGGCGATCAAGTTGCGACACGAACTCTTGGTAGTCTAAGTTCGGCGAGAAGTAGCAGCTATACACTCGCATCCCATCTATCTCGGCCCATACAAAGTCTGCTGCCGATTCATCGACCGCTCCAACTTTTGTAACTCTATTGGTAACGGCTATAGCTGCTCTTCCAGTCGTATCTTGGAACCATAACCCTGTGTTTGGCCTTTGATACTGTTCACTTATAATCAGTACGTCCGCTTCCTTCTCGATGGCTGTTTGCATGAGGAGGTCCTGAGCTTCGCGCCCTCTACCCAAGTTTATCTGAAGAAACCTAGCCATTTCGACCTTTTTTCAGAGCCTTCTGAAAGGAGGGACACCTTGCACTCCCGAGTATATGACTTGTGTCTCCTTGTTCCGGGGCATCCCTGCAAACTATGCAGAAAGGTTCTTTCTTGCATTCCTTTGCGAGATGATCTTCCTGCCCGCAAAGTCGACATAGTTTTGACCTGTCGGGTCCTTTGCAGTCGAGCGCTATATGCCCAAAGCCTTGGCACTGAAAGCATCTCAAGACCTCGGTCTTAAGTCTGACGCGGCAGCGGACCCAGCCTACTTTGAGCTTACCCGTCTCGAGTAGCTTCTCGGCAATTTTCGCCGACACCATTACCACTGCTATTTGCGTCCCCCCAAAACCTTTCCTAAGCAATTTCACATTTACTGCGTCTTCGTCGGTGTTTCCGGTCGCTGCCTCTATTGCCGAACGTATCTCGTCCTTGTCAGTGACTTCGTCTAAGTCCCTGATTTCGACTGCGTAGTTCCGGGCCATCGTGCGGACGGTCGCATCTTCTCCAAGTGCTTTCGCTACTGCGTCTCTCAGAGAATCTGCCCCTTCGGTTCCCTTCTGGATCTCAACGAGGATTTCGCCAGCCCGTGTGCGTCTTATCCCGGCTATTTTTATTCCGCATTTCTCCGGGTCGACTTTCGCCTTTATCGCTCGGAGGATATCTGCGTATGAGGTCTCTCCTTTCGCTTTGACTGCGACAGCTTCTGGTCGTCTGCCACGGATTTTCAGCTCCTGCTCTTTTCTCGAGATAGTCGCGGATCTCTTTCCCTTTCTGTCTCTATCGACCTTCTCCCATTTTTCTCCCTCAGTGCTCGACTGCTGTAGGGAAACACTAGTGTGCGGATTCCTGTCGACCCGCGCTGCGCTCTCCGTTCCACCTCCATTTCGTCGCTTTTTCTCCGGTGTTGCAACTTGTGGTGGTGAGGTCGCCAGTCTTTTCTTGTCGACGTCGAGTCTCCTTAAGGTCCCACTTCGGTTTTCAGTCGCAGCCTTCTTCTGTCCTGCCTGCGATGGGCCGGCCTGGGTAGCGACTTCCTTTTTCTCAGCTCGTATTTCTGGCATCATATGACATGTCCTATTTAGAGCTTCTACTTGGGCATGTACGGAGCCCTGTCGGGCCCATATTTCCTTTCTGGTTTTTCGGTGTTCCTGCATCTGCTGATAGAAAACCACCGCTTCGGTTATAGCGTCTCGGATCGGCTTGTGAATGTTCTTAGCTTCTTTAACAATCGTGTCGATTATTTGAATGCGTTTGCCTAGCTCGGTAAATGAGATTTCCTCCTCTTTTTCCAACTGTTCTCTCTGTTGGACAGTCTCCACTTTCTCCCTTGCGAAATAAGTCTCTCCATTTCCTGCATCTTTTGCTTCTATCGGGCCTCCTCCTGTACCCGACGGATTGTCTCCTTTTGAGGTAAGTATACCTTTTTGGGCCGTGGAAAGCCCAGTGTCCTTGCGCACCTTTTGACTTTTTGATGAATCGGACATATTCATAAAAAGCGGGGTTTTTGAAAGAGGATCCCCACCTCAGACTCCTAGCACACTACCCGCATCCCCCCACCCACGAACGCGAAAATCCCTAGCGGCATCCATCGGGCCGAAACCCCCGGAATCTCCCACAGCTTGCTGCAACGTGGCCTCGGCGGAGACAACACTCGGCCCCCCCACAGGTCCACACCCTGGAGCCATCAGGTCCTGCAGGGGCAACACAAGCTTTTTTCACGTGCTGCTACGAGGCAGCCCACCCAGGTGGCTAAACCCAAGTCGGGCCCCGGTACTATCAAGCGGCCCCTGGGCGTGCGATGTCCTCCATCCGAGAGGACCTCCCAGGTTATCCGCTGTACCCTCGCCGCATTCGCCAGAGGAGTCCAAGAAAGCCGACGCCGACGGCGCCAGAAAGGGTATCGCGTCCGCGGGTTTGTGTTGCTCTTTGTCTCGATCCTCCCCGTCAGCCCGTCCGGCATGGTTGCACCTACCGGCCTGGCCTGGCGGATCGATGGATCACTGAAGCCCACCCACCACGGCAAGGTGGCAACACCAGGGGGGTGTGTCTGTGTGTCTGTGTCTGTGTGTCTGTGTGTCTGTGTGTCTGTGTGTCTGTGTCTGTGTGTCTGTGTCTGTGTGTCTGTGTCTGTGTGTCTGTGTCTGTGTGTCTGTGTCTGTGTGTCTGTGTCTGTGTGTCTGTGTCTGTGTGTCTGTGTCTGTGTGTCTGTGTCTGTGTGTCTGTGTCTGTGTGTCTGTGTCTGTGTGTCTGTGTCTGTGTGTCTGTGTCTGTGTGTCTGTGTCTGTGTGTCTGTGTCTGTGTGTCTGTGTCTGTGTGTCTGTGTCTGTGTGTCTGTGTCTGTGTGTCTGTGTCTGTGTGTCTGTGTCTGTGTGTCTGTGTCTGTGTGTCTGTGTCTGTGTGTCTGTGTCTGTGTGTCTGTGTCTGTGTGTCTGTGTCTGTGTGTCTGTGTCTGTGTGTCTGTGTCTGTGTGTCTGTGTCTGTGTGTCTGTGTCTGTGTGTCTGTGTCTGTGTGTCTGTGTCTGTGTGTCTGTGTCTGTGTGTCTGTGTCTGTGTGTCTGTGTCTGTGTGTCTGTGTCTGTGTGTCTGTGTCTGTGTGTCTGTGTCTGTGTGTCTGTGTCTGTGTGTCTGTGTCTGTGTGTCTGTGTCTGTGTGTCTGTGTCTGTGTGTCTGTGTCTGTGTGTCTGTGTCTGTGTGTCTGTGTCTGTGTGTCTGTGTCTGTGTGTCTGTGTCTGTGTGTCTGTGTCTGTGTGTCTGTGTCTGTGTGTCTGTGTCTGTGTGTCTGTGTCTGTGTGTCTGTGTCTGTGTGTCTGTGTCTGTGTGTCTGTGTCTGTGTGTCTGTGTCTGTGTGTCTGTGTCTGTGTGTCTGTGTCTGTGTGTCTGTGTCTGTGTGTCTGTGTCTGTGTGTCTGTGTCTGTGTGTCTGTGTCTGTGTGTCTGTGTCTGTGTGTCTGTGTCTGTGTGTCTGTGTCTGTGTGTCTGTGTCTGTGTGTCTGTGTCTGTGTGTCTGTGTCTGTGTGTCTGTGTCTGTGTGTCTGTGTCTGTGTGTCTGTGTCTGTGTGTCTGTGTCTGTGTGTCTGTGTCTGTGTGTCTGTGTCTGTGTGTCTGTGTCTGTGTGTCTGTGTCTGTGTGTCTGTGTCTGTGTGTCTGTGTCTGTGTGTCTGTGTCTGTGTGTCTGTGTCTGTGTGTCTGTGTCTGTGTGTCTGTGTCTGTGTGTCTGTGTCTGTGTGTCTGTGTCTGTGTGTCTGTGTCTGTGTGTCTGTGTCTGTGTGTCTGTGTCTGTGTGTCTGTGTCTGTGTGTCTGTGTCTGTGTGTCTGTGTCTGTGTGTCTGTGTCTGTGTGTCTGTGTCTGTGTGTCTGTGTCTGTGTGTCTGTGTCTGTGTGTCTGTGTCTGTGTGTCTGTGTCTGTGTGTCTGTGTCTGTGTGTCTGTGTCTGTGTGTCTGTGTCTGTGTGTCTGTGTCTGTGTGTCTGTGTCTGTGTGTCTGTGTCTGTGTGTCTGTGTCTGTGTGTCTGTGTCTGTGTGTCTGTGTCTGTGTGTCTGTGTCTGTGTGTCTGTGTCTGTGTGTCTGTGTCTGTGTGTCTGTGTCTGTGTGTCTGTGTCTGTGTGTCTGTGTCTGTGTGTCTGTGTCTGTGTGTCTGTGTCTGTGTGTCTGTGTCTGTGTCTGTGTGTCTGTGTCTGTGTGTCTGTGTCTGTGTGTCTGTGTCTGTGTGTCTGTGTCTGTGTGTCTGTGTCTGTGTGTCTGTGTCTGTGTGTCTGTGTCTGTGTGTCTGTGTCTGTGTGTCTGTGTCTGTGTGTCTGTGTCTGTGTGTCTGTGTCTGTGTGTCTGTGTCTGTGTGTCTGTGTCTGTGTGTCTGTGTCTGTGTGTCTGTGTCTGTGTGTCTGTGTCTGTGTGTCTGTGTCTGTGTGTCTGTGTCTGTGTGTCTGTGTCTGTGTGTCTGTGTCTGTGTGTCTGTGTCTGTGTGTCTGTGTCTGTGTGTCTGTGTCTGTGTGTCTGTGTCTGTGTGTCTGTGTCTGTGTGTCTGTGTCTGTGTGTCTGTGTCTGTGTGTCTGTGTCTGTGTGTCTGTGTCTGTGTGTCTGTGTCTGTGTGTCTGTGTCTGTGTGTCTGTGTCTGTGTGTCTGTGTCTGTGTGTCTGTGTCTGTGTGTCTGTGTCTGTGTGTCTGTGTCTGTGTGTCTGTGTCTGTGTGTCTGTGTCTGTGTGTCTGTGTCTGTGTGTCTGTGTCTGTGTGTCTGTGTCTGTGTGTCTGTGTCTGTGTGTCTGTGTCTGTGTGTCTGTGTCTGTGTGTCTGTGTCTGTGTGTCTGTGTCTGTGTGTCTGTGTCTGTGTGTCTGTGTCTGTGTGTCTGTGTCTGTGTGTCTGTGTCTGTGTGTCTGTGTCTGTGTGTCTGTGTCTGTGTGTCTGTGTCTGTGTGTCTGTGTCTGTGTGTCTGTGTCTGTGTGTCTGTGTCTGTGTGTCTGTGTCTGTGTGTCTGTGTCTGTGTGTCTGTGTCTGTGTGTCTGTGTCTGTGTGTCTGTGTCTGTGTGTCTGTGTCTGTGTGTCTGTGTCTGTGTGTCTGTGTCTGTGTGTCTGTGTCTGTGTGTCTGTGTCTGTGTGTCTGTGTCTGTGTGTCTGTGTCTGTGTGTCTGTGTCTGTGTGTCTGTGTCTGTGTGTCTGTGTCTGTGTGTCTGTGTCTGTGTGTCTGTGTCTGTGTGTCTGTGTCTGTGTGTCTGTGTCTGTGTGTCTGTGTCTGTGTGTCTGTGTGTCTGTGTCTGTGTCTGTGTGTCTGTGTGTCTGTGTCTGTGTGTCTGTGTCTGTGTGTCTGTGTCTGTGTGTCTGTGTCTGTGTGTCTGTGTCTGTGTGTCTGTGTCTGTGTGTCTGTGTCTGTGTGTCTGTGTCTGTGTGTCTGTGTCTGTGTGTCTGTGTCTGTGTGTCTGTGTCTGTGTGTCTGTGTCTGTGTGTCTGTGTCTGTGTGTCTGTGTCTGTGTGTCTGTGTCTGTGTGTCTGTGTCTGTGTGTCTGTGTCTGTGTGTCTGTGTCTGTGTGTCTGTGTCTGTGTGTCTGTGTCTGTGTGTCTGTGTCTGTGTGTCTGTGTCTGTGTGTCTGTGTCTGTGTGTCTGTGTCTGTGTGTCTGTGTCTGTGTGTCTGTGTCTGTGTGTCTGTGTCTGTGTGTCTGTGTCTGTGTGTCTGTGTCTGTGTGTCTGTGTCTGTGTGTCTGTGTCTGTGTGTCTGTGTCTGTGTGTCTGTGTCTGTGTGTCTGTGTCTGTGTGTCTGTGTCTGTGTGTCTGTGTCTGTGTGTCTGTGTCTGTGTGTCTGTGTCTGTGTGTCTGTGTCTGTGTGTCTGTGTCTGTGTGTCTGTGTCTGTGTGTCTGTGTCTGTGTGTCTGTGTCTGTGTGTCTGTGTCTGTGTGTCTGTGTCTGTGTGTCTGTGTCTGTGTGTCTGTGTCTGTGTGTCTGTGTCTGTGTGTCTGTGTCTGTGTGTCTGTGTCTGTGTGTCTGTGTCTGTGTGTCTGTGTCTGTGTGTCTGTGTCTGTGTGTCTGTGTCTGTGTGTCTGTGTCTGTGTGTCTGTGTCTGTGTGTCTGTGTCTGTGTGTCTGTGTCTGTGTGTCTGTGTCTGTGTGTCTGTGTCTGTGTGTCTGTGTCTGTGTGTCTGTGTCTGTGTGTCTGTGTCTGTGTGTCTGTGTCTGTGTGTCTGTGTCTGTGTGTCTGTGTCTGTGTGTCTGTGTCTGTGTGTCTGTGTCTGTGTGTCTGTGTCTGTGTGTCTGTGTCTGTGTGTCTGTGTGTCTGTGTGTCTGTGTGTCTGTGTGTCTGTGTGTCTGTGTCTGTGTGTCTGTGTGTCTGTGTGTCTGTGTGTCTGTGTGTCTGTGTGTCTGTGTGTCTGTGTGTCTGTGTGTCTGTGTGTCTGTGTGTCTGTGTGTCTGTGTGTCTGTGTGTCTGTGTCTGTGTGTCTGTGTCTGTGTGTCTGTGTCTGTGTCTGTGTGTCTGTGTCTGTGTGTCTGTGTCTGTGTGTCTGTGTCTGTGTGTCTGTGTCTGTGTGTCTGTGTCTGTGTGTCTGTGTCTGTGTGTCTGTGTCTGTGTGTCTGTGTCTGTGTGTGTGTCTGTGTGTCTGTGTCTGTGTGTCTGTGTCTGTGTGTCTGTGTCTGTGTGTCTGTGTCTGTGTGTCTGTGTCTGTGTGTCTGTGTCTGTGTGTCTGTGTCTGTGTGTCTGTGTCTGTGTGTCTGTGTCTGTGTGTCTGTGTCTGTGTGTCTGTGTCTGTGTGTCTGTGTCTGTGTGTCTGTGTCTGTGTGTCTGTGTCTGTGTGTCTGTGTCTGTGTGTCTGTGTCTGTGTGTCTGTGTCTGTGTGTCTGTGTCTGTGTGTCTGTGTCTGTGTGTCTGTGTCTGTGTGTCTGTGTCTGTGTGTCTGTGTGTCTGTGTCTGTGTGTCTGTGTCTGTGTGTCTGTGTGTCTGTGTCTGTGTGTCTGTGTCTGTGTGTCTGTGTCTGTGTGTCTGTGTCTGTGTGTCTGTGTCTGTGTCTGTGTGTCTGTGTCTGTGTGTCTGTGTCTGTGTGTCTGTGTCTGTGTGTCTGTGTCTGTGTGTCTGTGTCTGTGTGTCTGTGTCTGTGTGTCTGTGTCTGTGTGTCTGTGTCTGTGTGTCTGTGTCTGTGTGTCTGTGTCTGTGTGTCTGTGTCTGTGTGTCTGTGTCTGTGTGTCTGTGTCTGTGTGTCTGTGTCTGTGTGTCTGTGTCTGTGTGTCTGTGTCTGTGTGTCTGTGTCTGTGTGTCTGTGTCTGTGTGTCTGTGTCTGTGTGTCTGTGTCTGTGTGTCTGTGTCTGTGTGTCTGTGTCTGTGTGTCTGTGTCTGTGTGTCTGTGTCTGTGTGTCTGTGTCTGTGTGTCTGTGTCTGTGTGTCTGTGTCTGTGTGTCTGTGTCTGTGTGTCTGTGTCTGTGTGTCTGTGTCTGTGTGTCTGTGTCTGTGTGTCTGTGTCTGTGTGTCTGTGTCTGTGTGTCTGTGTCTGTGTGTCTGTGTCTGTGTGTCTGTGTCTGTGTGTCTGTGTCTGTGTGTCTGTGTCTGTGTGTCTGTGTCTGTGTGTCTGTGTCTGTGTGTCTGTGTCTGTGTGTCTGTGTCTGTGTGTCTGTGTCTGTGTGTCTGTGTCTGTGTGTCTGTGTCTGTGTGTCTGTGTCTGTGTGTCTGTGTCTGTGTGTCTGTGTCTGTGTGTCTGTGTCTGTGTGTCTGTGTCTGTGTGTCTGTGTCTGTGTGTCTGTGTGTCTGTGTCTGTGTGTCTGTGTCTGTGTGTCTGTGTCTGTGTGTCTGTGTCTGTGTGTCTGTGTCTGTGTGTCTGTGTCTGTGTGTCTGTGTCTGTGTGTCTGTGTCTGTGTGTCTGTGTCTGTGTGTCTGTGTCTGTGTGTCTGTGTCTGTGTGTCTGTGTCTGTGTGTCTGTGTCTGTGTGTCTGTGTCTGTGTGTCTGTGTCTGTGTGTCTGTGTCTGTGTGTCTGTGTCTGTGTGTCTGTGTCTGTGTGTCTGTGTCTGTGTGTCTGTGTCTGTGTGTCTGTGTCTGTGTGTCTGTGTCTGTGTGTCTGTGTCTGTGTGTCTGTGTCTGTGTGTCTGTGTCTGTGTGTCTGTGTCTGTGTGTCTGTGTCTGTGTGTCTGTGTCTGTGTGTCTGTGTCTGTGTGTCTGTGTCTGTGTGTCTGTGTCTGTGTGTCTGTGTCTGTGTGTCTGTGTCTGTGTGTCTGTGTCTGTGTGTCTGTGTCTGTGTGTCTGTGTCTGTGTGTCTGTGTGTCTGTGTCTGTGTCTGTGTGTCTGTGTCTGTGTGTCTGTGTGTCTGTGTCTGTGTGTCTGTGTCTGTGTGTCTGTGTCTGTGTGTCTGTGTCTGTGTGTCTGTGTCTGTGTGTCTGTGTGTCTGTGTCTGTGTGTCTGTGTCTGTGTGTCTGTGTCTGTGTGTCTGTGTGTCTGTGTGTCTGTGTGTCTGTGTGTCTGTGTGCCTGTGTGTCTGTGTGCCTGTGTGTCTGTGTCTGTGTGTCTGTGTGTCTGTGTCTGTGTGTCTGTGTGTCTGTGTGTCTGTGTGTCTGTGTGTCTGTGTGTCTGTGTGTCTGTGTCTGTGTGTCTGTGTCTGTGTGTCTGTGTCTGTGTGTCTGTGTGTCTGTGTGTCTGTGTGTCTGTGTGTCTGTGTGTCTGTGTGTCTGTGTGTCTGTGTGTCTGTGTGTCTGTGTGTCTGTGTGTCTGTGTGTCTGTGTGTCTGTGTCTGTGTGTCTGTGTGTCTGTGTCTGTGTGTCTGTGTCTGTGTGTCTGTGTCTGTGTGTCTGTGTCTGTGTGTCTGTGTCTGTGTGTCTGTGTCTGTGTGTCTGTGTCTGTGTCTGTGTCTGTGTGTCTGTGTCTGTGTGTCTGTGTCTGTGTGTCTGTGTGTCTGTGTGTCTGTGTGTCTGTGTCTGTGTGTCTGTGTCTGTGTGTCTGTGTGTCTGTGTCTGTGTGTCTGTGTCTGTGTGTCTGTGTCTGTGTGTCTGTGTCTGTGTCTGTGTGTCTGTGTGTCTGTGTGTCTGTGTGTCTGTGTCTGTGTGTCTGTGTCTGTGTGTCTGTGTCTGTGTGTTTGTGCCTGTGTGTCTGTGTGTCTGTGTCTGTGTGTCTGTATCTGTGTGTCTGTGTCTGTGTCTGTGTGTCTGTGTGTCTGTGTCTGTGTGTCTGTGTGTCTGTGTCTGTGTGTCTGTGTCTGTGTGTCTGTGTGTCTGTGTGTCTGTGTGTCTGTGACTGTGTGTCTGTGTGTCTGTGACTGTGCATCTGTGACTGTGTGTCTGTGTCTGTGTGTCTGTGTCTTTTTTTTTTTTCGGGAGGAGGGGAAAACTTCTGCAAGACACCCTGGTGTTGTGGGTAGTATCGGATTTTTACCGACTAAAACCCCTCCTCCCTCTCCTCACACCCCACTGGACCCGCGTTAGCATTTCTCACGTGTGGTGTGTTTACTGCCCGTCCCGGGCTCTTCAACTCCGCTTGGCTTTTGCTGTTTCTCCGTCTTGTTGCAAGTCTAGGCGTCCAGGTGTGCTCCTTGCACTACTTGCGCTGCTATGGCTGCCTTCCATTCCCTCTCGATTTTCTCTTTCTCCTTCATGATCTCGATGATGTAAGCTTGCACAGCTTCCCAGTTGCGCTCGCTTTCTAGCATGACTTCCATGATGTTTTCCTCTCCCAATATTGTACCCCCTAGTGTCTTCTCGAGTCGCGTTCTGTCGTTCTCTGATGATGGACACCTGAAGATAGTGTGCTGCGCGTCGTCTGGGGTATAGCCGCAGCGGAGGCACTCGGTGACCCCTTTTTTAAAACGCTTAAGGTATGCGTTAAAGCACCCATGACCAGTGAGCGCCTGGGTAAGGTGGTATCCCATATGCCCGTGCGTCCTACCATACCATGCTGCCACGTTAGGTATGAGGCTGTGCGTTCATCGTCCTCGTGTGTCGCTGTCCCATCTTGTCTGCCACCGATCGATGAGCCTCTGGTGCGCTCTCTCCTTGATGGCCGCTCTTTCATACTCCACGTCGTCTCTCGCTCTGTATTGCTGCAGCTCGTTGTAGACTTCCTGTTTCTTGCGAATCAGTAAATCTATTGGGGGCGTGCTAGCAAGTACCAGCGCGGCTGTTTCGGAAACCGTTCTGTAGGCGGAAATAACTCTCAGAGCACTTCTCCTCTGCACACCTGCAAGTTGTTTTCTCGCTCCCACCTTGTCCACTGCATCAGCCCATATTTCCGCCGCGTAGAGGATTTTTGAGTGTACTACACTGTTGAGGAGTTTCCGCTTTTGCTCTCTCGGCCCACCGATGTTCGGCATCAACCGCGCCAAAGCTGCCGCTGTAGATGCTGCCTTTTCCGCTGTTTTAGTTGCATGGTCGACATAACGGAGACCATTGTCAAGCTGGACGCCAAGGTACTTCAACGACTTCGAGAAGGGTATATTCTGCCCTTCCAGAACGAGTTCCGGTGGTGTGAATAGTCTCTTGTCCGTGATGAGTATCGCTTCTGTTTTCTGAACCGCCATTGTTAGTCCTTGCTCTTTCAGCCAATTACTTGCCCGCCGGAGGCTTTCGTTTGTTGCTAGTTCCAGTGTGCTTGTAGCCACAAGTAGCTACACTTGTAGCTACAACTGCGGCGTCGTCTGCAAACCCAACTATTTTGGCTCGTCTAGGTAGGTCGAGGTTTAACAGGCCGTCGTACATGACGTTCCACAAGAATGGTCCAAGAACCGATCCTTGTGGAATGCCTGCCGTTACCTCATACTCGACTTCCCCTTCGTCCGTATCATATATCAACCTTCGGTCGTTCAGGTAGCTATCTACCATTTTTCTCAAGTACTCTGGTGTCTATCTCGATGTTAATGCCTTCATGATGACGTCCCACCTGGCTGTATTGAACGCGTTTTTTATGTCGAGGGTGACTAACGCACAGTAACCTTTTGACTGCCAAGTACCGGTTTTCTCCTTTTCGGCTGCTTTTATCACTTCGACTATAGCGTCTACGGTTGATCGGCCTTTTCGAAAGCCATACTGCCGTTGTGACAGTTCTCCATTGTTTTCTATGTGCGTCTCGAGTCTCCTAAGTAATAGCCTTTCAAGAAGCTTCCCCATGTTGTTCAGGAGGCATATGGGTCGGTATGACGATGGCTCTTCCAATGGTTTGTCCCCCTTTCTCAGTAGAACAAGCTTTTGTCTTTTCCATTTCGCAGCGAAGACGCCTTTCCGAAGGCACGCATTGTACGTGACCAACAACAATTCTGGCCACGCTTCCACCACTTCTCCGATGATCTCGTTCGGAATATTGTCTGGACCGGGTGCTTTCCCTGGCCGTAGACATTTCCTAGCCTCTTGGATCTCCTCGATGCTAAAAGGTGTTATGCGCGTCTCACTCGCTTGCCATTCTTCTGCTGGTCTTCGCTCCTGAACCGGAAATAGTCTGAAGATCTAGAACTGTCTACCCACCAGTTTTTTCGTGACTATACGATACGGAAGGCCCCACGGGTCTTCCTCCATGGATCCCCGCGTAGAAAAAAAGAATCTTGTGAAGAATCTTTTAAAGAATCTTAAAAAGAGTCTTGAAAGAATCTTCAAAGAAATCTTGAAAAGCATCACGTATAGGATCCGGAGCAAGATTCTTTCCAGGATTCTTTTCAAGATTCTTTCTATCCGAAAGCATTCTGAGAATCTTACAAAGAATCTTCGAAAGAATCTTGAAAAGCGTCTTTTAGAGAATCGTGAAAAGATTCCGTCCATTAAACAGAAAAATCGTTGAAAGACTTTTAATGAAATGCTTCAGAGGAATCGAGCAAAACCTGTTGTTGCTTTCCCTTGGTGTCGAGACAATATATTTCGGTATGTCAACGAAGGGTAAACCCCTTGTGTGTAGTCGAAATCAGGAAAGCTTTCCAGTCTTATATATACTCTGAGGCTTCAAACCACTTGCGAGAAACGCTCCGTCCGTTCGCCACCTAGTGACATCATACGAAACACTGATGGACAATACTCCGCTAGATGGCGAGCGGTCGAAGCGTTTCTCGCAAGTGACTTGAAGCCTGAACGTATATAAGACTGCAAAGCTGTCCTGAGTTCGACTGTACACGAGGGGTTTACCCTTTGTTGACGTATCGAAATATACTGTCTCGACATCAAGGGAAAGCAACAACAGGTTTCGCTCGATTCCTCTGAAAATTTTCATTAAGATTCTTTCAGCGATTTTTCTGTTTAATGGACGGAATCTTTTCACGATTCTCTTAAAGACGCTTTTCAAGATTCTTTCGAAGATTCTTTGAAAGATTCTCAGAACGCTTTCGGATAGAAAGAATCTTGAAAAGAATCCTGGAAAGAATCTTGCTCCGGATCCTATACGTGATTCTTTTCAAGGTTCCTTTAAAGCTTCTTACAAGATTTTTTTTAAGATTCTTTAAAAGATTCTTCACAAGATTCTTTTTTTCTACGCGGGTCGGCACAGTTCGAGCCAGCATTTCCGCTTGCTACTCTTGATGGCTATCCGTAGCTCCTTTCTCGCCTTTTTGAAGCTCACTTCCAATTCGGCTTCCTGTCTATCCACCCTGTCTGGCCTATTTCGGCGCCGCCGTCTGCGGCGTTGTACAGCCCTGCGTGCAGCAAGATAAATATTCCGTAGGTCGTTGATTTCAGCATTCCACCAGTAAACTGACTTCTTTGCATTTGAGGCGTTCTTGCGCTTTGGCATGGACGCGTCACACGCCGCCGTGATGGTGTTGGTCGCGTACTCTACGAGCCCATCGACGTCACCTATCTCTGAAAGTCTCTGCAGCTCCCCTTGCAGCTTTGATGCTTCCAGCGTTGTTCTCAGCCGGGTTCTATCGAGTTTTCTCAACCGCCATCCACCCCCATTTACTTGCACTGTTTGCTGCTGTCTCTCTGAGTTTGTCGTCAGCCTAAATTCCAAATATTGGTGGTCGCCTCTAGATTACGCCGAAATTGCCTCGTTCACGTGTGAATTCACTTCCCTTTCGTGAAGTGAATTCATCAGAAGTTTGCAATGCCGAAGCAATGGAAGAGATTCGACGAATACTCAAAGACTCGTCTAAACAAGTTGAAACGTCTGTGCACGAGAAATGACACTGATGACGAAACGCGTCCACAGCGCGTCGATTCTGATGAATTGGAACAAATATCGAACGACGCTGAAATCGTTTCCATGCATGGAAACATTTATGGCGAATCGTCAAGTAGCCCCTCATCGCAGACGTCAGAATCGGAGATAACTGATAGAGATAATGATTCAGTTAAAAGTCGAGATAACGTGGAGATAGCGGACATTACATCTGATGAGGAAACAGATTGTTTCACTGAGGATGAGGACTCTGACCATGAAACCATAGACAGAGCTGAACATGCCGGAGACGAGCCGTTGTACGAGGGAGCGAGAATCACTGTTGAAGAGAGCTTGGTCTCCATTTTAAACTTTTCTCTGCGACATAACGTCTCTGGGGTGGAATTGTCCGATCTTCTGAGTTTGATCGAAATGCATTGTCCACCTGCCAATAATTGCGTAAAGACTCTTTATTTGTTCAAAAAGCACTTTTCGAAAGTGAACGTTCCTCTGATTCGTCATTTTTACTGCAAGCAATGTTACACGAAAGTCGACAGGCAAGATTCGATCTGTCCCTCATGTGTGCATGAAGCGGATTTAAAAAAGGACTATTTCATAGAAGTACCGATAGTCCAACAGATTCAGGCTTTATTCAAACGTCCAGGATTCCGCGATTCGCTCCAGTACAGGTTCTCGAGGGAACGTGAAAATGTAGAAAACATCGAAGATATATACGACGGTGCCGTGTACAAAGAGTTAAGTGAAGCTGGCGGCTTCTTAGCTAATCGCGATAATATATCGTTTACCTGGTACACTGACGGAATTAGCATTTTCAAATCGTCCAAGTTTTCCATCTGGCCTGTTTATTTGGTGATCAATGAATTACCATTTTCGGTTAGGACCAAGAAAGAAAACACCGTGCTCGCTGCTATTTGGTTTGGAGATGAGAAACCAGTACCAAACTTGTTTTTGGAACCACTGCTCACAAGTACACGAGAATTGCGTAGAGGTATCAGCGTGCATGTATCGAATGTTGAAGCTCCCATCGTCGTGAAAGATATGATTATTTGCGGAACGTGTGACTTGCCAGCAAAAGCTCTTTTTCTAAACATGAAACAATACAATGGAAGATTCGGCTGCCAGAAATGCAAGCAACAAGGAAGGTACCTTGTCAACGAACGGGTTCTCGTTTATCCGTACGAGGAATTGGAGTTGAGAACAGATGAAGAAACTCGTCAGCATGCTGAGCTGGCTTTGAATACCGATGTTCCAGTGTGCGGTTTCAAAGGTCCAACAATTCTAACGAACATTGTGTATCAAAATATGAGAGCTTCAGCTGTTGACATTATGCACTGTGTATATAAAGGGGTCGTCAAGAACTTGATGGACTTTTGGTTTTCGCCTGCTCATTCAAATCATCCATCTTCTTTAATAGATTATGTTGAGTTGATAGATCAGCGAATCTCTTCTCTGACCCCTCCATCATCTGTACAGAGGTTTCTTCGATCGATTCTGAAACATCTACGTTATATGAAAGCACACGAAAGAAAGGCATGGCTCCACTATTGGTCGATTCCGTGTATACAGGATTTAATGCGCGAGCCGTACTTCAAACATTATTTGTTACTCGTGTTCGGGATTGGTCTACTTATACAATCGAGTATATCTCCACAGGAATTAGATCTTGCGCCTCGGGCGTTGAATGAATTTGTCTCGATGTTCGAGCAACTATATCATTTGCCAAATATGACCAATAATTTGCATCAATTGCTACATTTAGTGGAGAACGTCAGGCAGTTTGGTCCTTTATGGACGACCTCATGCTTCCCATTTGAAGATTTGAACGGAAGACTGAAGAGCTTAGTGCATGGGAGCAATTCACCTCAATTGTAAATACAATCTGCTGCCGCGACTCTCTTGCATCTCACTACACTGAAGAGCGAAAAATTGATTGAAAGGACACCCGCACATGCTTTCTGCGAAAACTTGGACTCCAAGGGGGGAAGACTTAGGCGTCATTGGATCTCAGAAACTACGTATATCCTAGGAACCTGCAAGAAACAGTTAGAACTTCCTCCTCCAATTAGAGACATTTTCGAAAGATTGATTATACAAGGCACAACATATTTTCAATACTCTAGACTACTGAAAAGGAATAGTATATTACACACCTAGGGCAGTAAAGTAAGAAATGTCTCAGATCGCATGTAATTGTCGGCCGAGGCGAAGCCGAGGTCGACTAACATGTGATCTGAGGCTTTCTTATTTACTGCCCGAGGAGTGTATACGATTTTGTTCATCGACGGAGCCGAAAACCGGGAACTTCGTTCCGCGCAGCGGAACGAAAGTTGTCGCTTTCGGCCCGGAGGTGAGAAAAATTATTTTCTCTTCAACTCAATACACGTTGAGTGAGAGGACAAATCCAACATTTGTCTTGTATGCAGTTGACGACGGCTCGAAACAAATTGGAAGGAGTTTTATTAGAGTATCCGACTGTTACTGCAACGAATGTTGTAACTGCAGAGCTCAAAATTTCGCGATTGTTACACCCTGTATTCTGGAGAACCGGTTCAGAACGTGCATCGGTAATTCAGCCTTAGCTGGCGTGCACAGTATTGTTAATTTCGGAAACCATGACCTCGCTGTGGCAATAGAAAGACTTGAGTCGGTTTGTTTTTACGCCGAAATTCAAGAGCCTCCTGGAAAGTTCGTAATGCAGCCTGTAAACACGTTGGAATTCGAGTGAACAGTTATTCCATCCGAAAAGTTTTGATTTGTCAGACATGTTTCTGCCACTATATTCAACAAATCTTCAACTGTATGTTGCACCTATAAATCGGGTGCTCAGTATCGAAAACCGACGATTACATCCATGATAAGCTAGGAGGATCACTCATGAGACGCCCAACCTCACATCAAATTAACAAATAAGCGACTCATTTACAAGCTTTACGTACGAATTTTATCTATCCCGCTACGGGATCTGATCCCGTCTATTTAAATTTTCGACAACATATTTTGCCCACGAGTCAGCTGACCAGTCGCCCATTTTCCCGATGCTCTAGCAACGACTCTCGATTACGAGTCGGGTGCAGACTTACGGGTATTACTCACAAGACGGCGTCTGGCGGTCCATTATATCGATCATTAATTATCGCCAGCCATGAGCTTCACTCATAAACCGTCAACCCAGCAGCGAGTATCAATTGCAAGTTAGCTGCTTACCGACGAATCTACTTAATAGTGATGAGTTCGATCTACCAGTCGGCTGTTGAATGACAATTTGCACTAATGAGCCTGGTACCTGGTTAAGAGATTCATTGACCAGTTTTTATCGTAAGTAGCAACTTTCGGTTACGGCTGCAAAACTACATGCTCTATTTACGAGTTTGCAGAAAACCTACCAGTTTGTAACACGACTTGGCCGCGTGGCAATAATATTTTTTGGCACAAATCTGCTGCTGAGGCCCGAGATGCCTGCGGTAGTGATTAGTTTTTTAGGTCAATCAGTCGCTCAGCCATAAGTAGAAATAATCAATATTTATCGTCAAACGCTAGTACGCTGTCCAGCGACTAGTTGTACCCATAGGTTAATAATTTATTTGCAAATCGTCTGCCCATCCACCTACGACATTTATCGACAAATTTCTGTCTTCAACGGTGAATTTCACCTGTAAGGCGATCCATCGAATAGTGTTTATCGTCAATTGCAAGTTTTGAACCTGGGGCTATCTAGCTGCTATATTCATTTATTGGGAGCCCTCAAATAACTACCTAACTACAAGACAATTGCTTAGCGAAGGTTCCTTCCTATCAACCCCCAGATCGGATATACGATTTACCTATCAAATCGTATCATATGTTATGACTTTCACCTATAAATCCGTTTCCCAGCTGCGAGTTTCCGGTCGAAGTTTTCGTCTGTCCAGCAACGAGCTTGCTACTCTAAGCCAAGGGTATCACTCACAAATGGGGTCTTTGTCCCCAATTTTTCCGGACAAGATTTTGAATTATCTGCACAATCGTAATATTAACACATGTGTCAGTTGCTGAGCTACAGAATCAGTAACCAGAATCTCTCAATAAACACTACTTTATTTAGCGTGTGAGCTGTTTAGCCACGCATTGTATCACTCACTGCTAGGTGGTTTATGAACTACCTTGAAATAACATTGAAATAATATTTCACTCACGAGCCAATTCGTTACCCCAGCGACGAAGTCTAATCCAAAAGATGTTAACTGAGCTACAAGTTTAACTGATAAGTTAACTTCTCTGTCGTATGATGAATCCACGGATCCTTTTCATTATTCAACCGTCGAGGGAAGCAGGAAATAATTAACAATGCTGCTGCAATTCGATGATAAATCATAGATATCTGTGCTCCGTAAGTAAGCAATGGAAGAGGCTCGATAAGTACTCATATAGTGTTCTCAACAAGTTGAAACGTCATTGCACAAGAAATGAGCCTAATGACGACTACTATACGACTAACAGTACTAACTAAATCGACAAGAGCACATCGATCCTGACCAAGACGTAGAAACATCGGATGAATCTGAACTCCTTTCGGAGCAAGAAGAGGTTAATTGCGAAGCATTGAGTATCTCCTCATCGCAGACATGAGAATCTGAGTTTAACAGCAGTAAATATGATTCCGATGAAAATCAGGTCAACGTAGACCCGTATAAAATATAAACGACACTGTATCTGAATCCGAGTCAAATCCCTTCTCTGAGACTGAGAACTCTGATCATGAATATTCTGCTAGAGCTGAAAATGGTGAAGAAGAACCGTTGTACAGGGTGAAAAAAAAATGTTTGGTCGCCACTTCGGCTAAAGAATCTTCAGTTCAGGTCCGGCAAAGATCACCCTCATACATGGTGTCGTAAACTTCATCTTGACCATGAAACTCGAGGTCAAATTTCTTTATTACTGAAACGCCCAGTGTTTTGCGATACACTTCAATAAAAATTCATAAGAGAACGTAAAAATTGTCAGAACATTAAAAATATATACGACGGTCCAGTGTATAAAGAGTTGAGTCAGGTTGGCGGCTTCTTAGCTAATAGTTACCTGGTACACTGTCGGAATTAACATTTTCAAATCGTCCAAGTTTTCCAAGAAAGCAAACACCGTGTTTGCTGCTCTTTGATTTGAATATGAAAAACCAGTACTAAACTTATTTTTGGAACCACAGCTCGCAAGTACAAGAGAATAGCGTGAAGGCATCAGCTTGGATGTACCGACTGCAGAAGCTCTCATCGTTGTTAAGGGCATAATTAATTGCGGAACGTGTGACTTATCAGTAAAGACTTTTTCTGAACATGAAGCAGTACATTGGAAGATTCGATTGCCAGAAATGCAATCAGGGAAGAAAATACCTTGCAATTGAATGAGTTCTCGTTTAACCGTAGGAGGAAATGGATTTGAGAACGGATGAAGAAAATCGTCAGCATGGTGAGCTAGCTTTGATTACCAACGTTCCAGTGTGTGGTGTCGAATACACGACTATGCTAATGAAAATTGTGTACAGAACTGTGAGAGCTACAGCTGTTGATGTCATGCACTGTGTTAGTGTTCTCAACAGAAAGCCTCTGTTATGCACGTATTAATCGAATTGACGAACACGGTCTTAATAGAAACAAAACTTTATTAATATAAACGAATGCGAAAGCTCTATACAATGTCGTCGTTGCGACGGCGTGTCCATAACTAACGCTCACACGCTAACAACGGCGCTCTGCGGCCTCTCGCCTCGCGGCACTTCCGCAAAAACTGTACTACGCGAATTTTTCAGTATTAGCGCGCCAGATACAAAGGATGATAATTTATAAAATAATGAAAAACTCAGTATCATAATAGCTGTCATAAACACACAGCGTATATTGTGACGTGGCAATTTTAGCCGCGTCTCAAAAACTAAACACGTCGAATTTTACTCGTCTCGGGCGTCCTCGCTCGACACCCGAACACCAGGCGACTCCATAGGGCTCGTTGTAGGTTTTTAAAAATATTCCTAATTCCCTATTTTTTTAAATATATTTTTTTATGAGCATCGGATACAACTACGACGTATAGGATCCAGTAAGGAAGGCCGCAGGATGCCAAGCCGTCCGGCGGTACCGAAAAGGACAGAAGTACGTTTCAAGAGGAGAGAGAGAGAGAGAGCGCCGATCAGCTGTGTAGCCGCTAGACTCTTCGCTACGTCCAAGAACGCTCGAGTTGGGAACTACAGCTGAGCGTATCATATCTGGGAGACTCTATACTCCGGCCGGTAGCTCGAGTACCCCTCGCTCGCGCGCTATAGATTACCGAGGCACTGGCAGCCTCGATCTAAGCACATGGGAAAAATATTCCCGATGTATAGGACCGCGATTATTTCTGGCAAAGGAAGGGAATCGATTTATTGTATTTTCTCGTTACGACATGTCGTCCGTTAGACGTCTTGTTTGGCCCCCGTACGAGAGAATATAATTGCGCTGGGAACCCGAAATTTGCATTCGCGCGGTACCGATAGACTACGAGGCAACGTCCCGAAGCCCTTCGATTCGTCGAGTCAAAATTCGAAGATTCGGCAACTAGACGAGAGGGTGGGGAAGAGAGAGACAGGAGAGCGCGAAGAAAACGTCGCTCGAGGACTTTCGTGCGGCGAGTGCTCGAGTGAGGACGTAACGGCGGCAGACGATTTCGTGGCTACTGCGGTACCGACACAAGTGGGTGAGATTTTCGCATCGCGTATTCAATCGGAGTGTTCAATTTTTAGAATCAGTAGTTCGATAAATTTTAGGGTCGAGATAAGCGTTATTTCGGGTTAGGGATCTGTCTGGAAAATATAATAGTTTCCCGTGGTCGCCTCGGTCTTGTGTGTAGCCCGCGATCGTCCATTGTGCGTTATAGTGTGTGTTGTTTGCATGGTAGACTCGAGGATCTCGGCGCGTTTATTTGAGAGTGGGTGGTTTTCTTTTGTAGTGTGTGTGTGCGGTAATTTTGGTAGGAATAGATTGAGCCCAATTAGGAGTGAGAGATTGGGAAATGGCGGAAAGAGATCCGAGGGTCGCGAGTTTCCGTTGGTCGGGGAGCGAACCTGCGTCCTTGGGGTGACATTGGGGTACCGTTTTCTCCTCCGACGTTGACTCGTTTGCGTGGGCTAGTGTGTGAGTAGCGAGGATCGTGTTTTATTTCGTTTTTTTTTATTGTCAATCGTCATAGGATAAATTCAAAGCGGTGAACTGAGTAGCCGTGGAGAATTTTAGTAGGGAAAAGGGTGACGAAGAGTGAAATTGTGTGTGATATAATTGTGTGTCCTTCGGAAAAAAAGTCTTGGAAAAAAGGTCCCTGGAAAAAAAGTCCTGTGGAAAAAAGGTGCTGTGGAAAAAAGGTCCTGTGGAAAAAAGGTCCGGTGGAAAAAAGGTCCGGTGGAAAAAAGGTCCGATGGAAAAAAGGTCCAGTGGAAAACAAATACGGTGGAAAAAAAGTACGGTGGAAAAAAAGTCCGGTGGAAAAAAAGTCCGGTGGAAAAAAAGTCCGGTGGAAAAAAAGTCCGCGGAAAAAAAGTTCGGTGGAAAAAAAGTCCGGCGAAAAAAAGTCCGGTGGAAAAAAAGTCCGGTGGAAAAAAAGTACGGTGGAAGAAAAGTCCGGTGGAAAAAAAGTCCGGTGGAAAAAAAGTCCGGTGGAAAAAAAGTCCGGTGGAAAAAAGGACCCCGGAAAAAAAGTCTCCGAAAAAAGGTCCTGCAGAAAAAAAGTCCTGTGGAAAAAAGGTGCTGTGGACCAGATGCTAAATTTGAAGACCGACTTTACACACCCCAATTTCAAATAAAATCCGACTTTGCACCCACACCGACCAGATGCTAAATTTGAAGACCGACTTTATACACCCCAATTTCAAATAAAATCCGACTTTGCACCCACACCGACCAGATGCTAAATTTGAAGACCGACTTTATACACCCCAATTTCAAATAAAATCCGACTTTGCACACACACCGACCAGATGCTAAATTTGAAGACCGACTTTATACACCCCAATTTCAAATAAAATCCGACTTTGCACACACACCGACCAGATGCTAAATTTGAAGACCGACTTTATACACCCCAATATTAAATAAAATGCTACCCGCATATTACTTCGGTTATACACCAAATTTAGGCTTCATAGTTCATATTTTGCTGAAGTTAATGCTATAACGTAAATTTAAAAAAAAATCAAAATTTTATAAAATCGGAAGCGATTTTCTGATTTCGGCCAAATTCAAAACCAAACAGCATTAAATGTACCTGCACTTAAGGAGAACTATTGAGCAAGATATGCTAACATTTACGAAAGAGCATTCACACTCTTTTTTTTAATTTGAAAAAGCTATAAGACTCGAATTTAAGGATACATTTTGTAAAAAACTGCAACAATCAAAGGCGGGCTGCAACCATACACCGGACTTTTTTTCCACCGGCCTTTTTTTCCACCGGACTTTTTTTCCACCGGACTTTTTTTCCACCGGACTTTTTTTCCACCGGACTTTTTTTCCACCGTACTTTTTTTCCACCGGACTTTTTTTCCGCGGACTTTTTTTCTACCGGACTTTTTTTCCACCGGACTTTTTTTCCGCCGTACTTTTTTTCCGCGGGCTTTTTATCCACCGGGCTTTTTTTCCACCGTACTTTTTTTCCACCGGACTTTTTTTCCACCGGACTTTTTTTCCACCGGACTTTTTTTCCCCCGTACTTTTTTTCCACAGGACTTTTTTTCTGTAGGACCTTTTTTCGGAGACTTTTTTTCCGGGGTCCTTTTTTCCACGGGACTTTTTTTCCGGGATTCCGAGAACAGCGAGTGTATTATTTTAGGAATAAAGTGTGAGCGGTGTGTCTCATTTTGGGAAACGTAAGATTGGAGTCATTTTTATTTTTGAGCAGGGCGTGATTTTTACGGACCGCCCCTCTACCGTTCCCCAAGGCTGCTTGTCTAGCCGTGGCAACCCCTTTCCTATAAATTGCATCTTTTCCGATCGGGTCACGCGTCAGTGCGTGAATGGCGCCCAGGGTTTTAAACCTTATTTTCAACTGGTCGAGGGAAAGGATTATGTGTGAGGTCAGCGGCGTCCAAGGAAAATACTTTCACAATACATAAAACCCGTAAAATAAATAAACTGGATAGATAATCAAGTATCAGATAATAGAACATGTATTGCGTTGTCAGATGCTTTGAATGAATACAGAGAAAGATTTTCCATCAAATGAGAAGAAGGAAAATCTTTTATATGCCCGTGAGAAAAATAAGGTTCCTTCCGGAAGGTCTTACAGGGCTACAGTGCAAATTTTCATTGCGGGTGGAGGGGCAAAGCCCCGGTAGGGGGTCGGGGGGGGGGGGGGCGAAGCCCCCCGATAGAACTAACAACAATCTTTGAAAGTTTTACGTATATCAATCTCAAAAAATTAAACTAGATTGGTAATTACGTATCAGACAATAGATCGTGTATTGCATTGTCATAGACGTATTCAATGAAAGCAGAGAAAGATGTGAGATTAAATGATATGAAGTGAAAGTAGAGATAATGATTGACGAATTAGACTGAACTCACTCTGCAGATTCGGTATTGCGAAATTCGAAATACAATAAGCAATTGTTTCTCTCACACTACTTCAATGAACCATGTACGGGAGCTAGTAGCTGGCAGGCCAAGTTTTTTTTTGTAGCGAGTTTTACTTGGCTCATATATTGGATTTTGCTATTATTTTTGCAAGGGATTTTATTTGTAATCATTTTTTTGTATGCCTTGTTACACTTGGCGTACCATTTTTGTTTTAAAAAAACATTTTTGGTAATATACTATTTTTTTACCGCAGCGGCCAGGTAGATATTACCAAACATTTTTTTCATTTGCCCAAAATTTGTGCTCAGTTTTTTAAATTGTTACAAATGTAGAACGGTCACTCGACTTATGCTGGTTTGTCAAAACAACACGGTCGACTGACCTGGTTGCGGAAATGCGGCCAGTCGAAGGCAAATAAAAAAGTACAAAATTGGCAATTTCTGGCTATTTCCGTTAGGAACTGCAATACCCAAAGTCAGTCTTCATTTGAACATCAAAGTACCCTGTCGGTCTAGGGTCAGACTCGCCCATAAGTAATCGGTTCGAAGCGAGTTCGATATTGTAATAGAATTAATTGTTATCTGTTTAAATAAGTCTTCCTCAACTTTACGTTATTTACTTACGTCTAACTCTTTATTGCCAAACGAACCCGATAAATAAAATATATGTTAAATTGACCCCCCTGCGGGCATAACACCGTGTAGGATCATTTCTTTCATGAGAGCAACCATTTTAGATTTGTGTAACTGTATCATTTTTACAAAACTGGGAAACCTACCCACTACAGTGGGCGAATGCTAATAAGTGCACAAATCCAACGTACATCCCGACCGCAGTGGGTACATTTTGTACAATTATTTTATTATGCTTACTCATTAACAATTCTTCATTCGGAGATTCTTAATGTAATTTAAGATACAATAATACAAATGTAAAATCTCATAGATGTTCAAAATTTTGTTATACTTCAAATGGACAATCAAAATATAGGTACTTCCAAAAGTGTGAATAGTCGAGTAGCCTAAGACGCAGACCTGTTGGTCATAGCGTCCCATGTTCGAATACTATCAACGACAAAAAAAAATACATTCTTTATTCGTGATCAAATATGTACCAAATGGTCGAATAAAGTTGAGAATATACATTAAAATAAAAGAAAATAACCCGTTGAACTAAATACAATTTTTTTCTTTATTTTTCAAATTTGCATAATGTAAATATTATGAACAGTCGTTTAGATGCATCGACAACCGAAAAAACGACCGAGTAACATTTTTTAGGGCAGTCGTTTTTACAGTTGACGACCGATTTTCTGGTTTTTTTGCGAGAAACCATCCGGTGGTTTTTTTCGGTAAATTGACAGTGGTCAAGATTGCTAGGGCGGCACTAATCAATGTCCCTATTTTACTTACCCTGCACGAGTCAAACCTCACATCCTGTTTAAGCTGAAAAGATCATACGTATTTAACGTTTTCAAATAATCATCTATCATCGTCATTACGTTAGAAGATAAGTCCATATAACTGTCACCTTTATTTTATTACCTCCTTAAAGAAGATGCATAAGAATGACAAAACGAAGAAACCGAATTTTAATCACCCTTACCCTCGTAATCGAAGTATATCGGTCTAAAAATCTATTAAATAAGCATCCGCATTTTTGGGAATAAAGCTAAATATATAGAGCGGAGGATCTTACAAAAATTACCATATTTTTAACATTTGAAAACCAATGCTGTTGTGTGGAAAATTTTCCTAAAATGTCTAGAATTTTTTTGTTATTATGGCACAAATTCGTGTAAATTTGTATACTTCCTATAAGATGGTGATACTGAGGACACTTCTATCATGGTAATATTTCATAGATCCTTCTCACTGCGCAAATATTTTGGGTAAGTTAGAGAGCAACGCTTTTTTTTTTTCTTTTTTCTTTTCATTGTCACGCTGCACGACCACACAACGTTCCTATCCCACCCTCAATATTGATTACAATGTTTAAGAATTATCTTGGGTAAGTTATATAGCGAAGCGATCGGCGTGCATTGGGATCGATGATAATATCAGATTTTTTTTTCATTACCACGGTTCACTTATATTCTACCCGCAACATTCATAGTAACGTTGAACAAATATCTTAGATGGGTCAGAGGACGAAGCCGTTAACGAGCTTTGTGATCGATGATAGTATTATATATATATTTTTTTTTTTAAATCTAACTATAATTATGATTGCCGAGCCATTATTATCACGGTGTACGTCCACTCATTGTTCCTTGCAACAGTCATTATGCTTATAGGGTAAAATGTGTATAATAAAAAATGAGTTGAATATTGAGAATCACAATAATTTGGTTTATTCCATTAATCATATCATTAACTCTAATATACTTATGTACTGGTTCTATATATTGTACAATTCGTTCATTTATTTCACAATGAAACTTGCATAAATTATATAACCAAAATCGCAACCGCAAAGACCCTTTGCGTTATTCCCAGGTAGGTTTCCGACAGCCAAGGTCATCATAGGGGGAATCCCTCGAAGGGATCGTCGCGGTAGCTTTGCTAAATTTGACTAGTTCAATTTTCTTGCTTTCTTTGTTCGCACCAATTTTGAATTAATATTAATTTGTTGATTGTTATGTTTCAATTAGAAACATCAACATCGTGTGCGGAGCCGACATTGAGGGTGGCGATTGCAAGAAACAATAGGGAGGCGAACACAACGTAGGCTTAATCGTTAGTACGAAGGAATGTGAGAATTGAAAGAAATGTTAAACATCATTTTTCCGCTTGTAGTGCAAAAATATGAGGCATATGAGTAGCCCGTTTGACACGGGTCTTCCTGGGAAATGCGTACATCGTCGAAGTTCATGGTTTTTCGGTAATGTGATGTGATGTAGTTTAACAGATATGCATGTCGATAAAGTTCTGTTTGTTCTTGTAAACAGGTCCCCAAGAATTATTCTTCTCCTTCGTCACTTGGGAACGTTGTTGGTATTGTTGAGGACGTTGGGCCGATGACGGCTTGTCCTTCCTGCAGAAAAAATATCGTTCACGATTAATTGATAGCGATCAATGGGCTATGTAGACTTGAGTGTATAGGACGTAAATTCATTAAGGAATTGTACATGCAATATTAAAAACAGTGTTTTTGTCGGCTACGCCGAAATTACCTCATTTCGCGCGCGTAACACGGGCGCAAAATCGCTTATTTTTAATCTCTGACTCGCACGCATGCGCAATCCAGTTGTATTACTCCCTAGAGACACGAACGGTTCTTTCTTGCACCGCGGAAGTATTGAAAACCGTACTGCACATGCGCACTCGTAATTGATTGAAAATTAGCAATTCTTGCGACCTTTCTGCAAGCACGGAATTAGGTTATTTTTTAGCGAAATCGGAAAAAAATAGCAGCCATTCGTTATTTTGATCATTCGGTATTTTGATTGCATTTTAATAAGATGGGGATCAAAATAGCGAACAAGGCTGTAAAGTAGAATCTCGCAAAGTCATTTTTCATTATGTTACTAAACTTCTTCAATTAAAAAGTAAAAATTTATGAATGTGTTCCCCACGAACAATCACGAGAACGATCATAATAACAGGGAAAATGACACAGTCGTGTTTGTACACCTTAATAACGTCGCGATTTCGGTCCGAATAACAAAAAAAAATGACGATGACCGTGATTTTTCTGTTATTATGACCAAAATCGCACCGTTATTACCCTATCGATCACCGCAACCTCAAAACAACTCGTAAAAAGACGGTAGCAAAACGCCGTGAAATTAATCAAAAATGACAACCGCGATTCTACCATTTTAAGGGGAGGTAGTCAGGTAAAAAAAATTGATTTTGGAAATTTAATATCATCCAAATCCTATTGCATATAAAAATGCCTAACGCACTATGTTGTTGGTAAACGATGAAAGGATTTTTTACTATCGTCTGACTTGCATATGCCTTTCAATATTATCTTAAGATTGTTGTGGGGTCTGGGCTTGCGGGGTGAGGCGGCGGGGAGACTAGGAGGCGCGCGGTGTGCGGTGCGGTTGGTGTGCGAGTGCAAGACATTTAAAAAATTAATAATTAAATAACGGTGCTATCGATCGTCTTCCAAAGGTGCCAAACGTTAAAACAATTATCGTTTAAACTACACATAGTTGTTTTATGTACATGGTAGTATTTTCTTAGCTGTTATAACGTAAATACGGCGAAATCGCCAGAACTCGCTATAACAATAGTGCAATAGGTTGTAAAATTTGCGATTTTTTTTCTCCTAAAGGGTGCTGTTTACCGTTCTAAAATTTCACCAGACTATTTGTAGAGGAATAATGAACATTCGTGAAAATTTTCATGACAGTGGTAGCATTTTGACTTGGCCCCACAACAACCTTAAGCAAAGTTCTTATTATGGACATTATAATCACCGTTATCGCGAGTGCTAAGGTCCTCATAGAAGTTGCTTTGTAAATATTGAAAAATAATAAAGATGCAATTCACAAGATTACACTCTATAGTTTTTTTTCTCAATTCTTTATTACAGTTAATTGATTAATAAATACTTACTTCAAGTCCTGATAAGGACCCTTGACGATCGAACCGTCGAGGTTGGTGCTAACCATTTTGGTGTTTTTAAATTTGTTTCTGGAACTGTGCTTGAATTTTCGAAAGTGTTACGCGCCGTAATCTCTTTTCTGTCGTATAATTTTCCTTCGTTCAACCGATCTAAGCCTGGCCTGCACCGTGATCAACAATGGCTCGGCTTTTTGTTCTATTATTTAGCTTAACCCGATCAAATCACTGCGATCACCGCCACCGCAGAGGTTATCGGAAGTTCAGAGGCCTTTAGCTGTAAAAGAAATAAAAAACAACATTTAGAAAATATGTTTCTTGCCCTCTTATACCAACTAGTGTTTGAGGGGTTTTAAAAAAATCGCTGATGATTCTCATTGTCGTTACAAGAATTATTGATTTTGAATTATGAAAATATTAAAGAGATATTAATAAATCGGTTTTAATATGATGACAAAGCAACGAGTTTGTAAGTTTTCCCCATGAATAGACTGATTTTTTATTAAACAAAAATTTAAAAAAATGTATTCTTATGTATTTTTGTATTTTTTTCACAAATGGTTGATATTTTCGTAATGGTATGTCGCTCTAAGCGCTTAAATCATAACTCCGAATAATGGCCCTCTTAGATACTGTATACCACTGACAGCCCATATGAAATTTGACATAAGAAAATTAAAACGTCTTAATTAACCGGTAACAACCCGAAAAATTTACTGAGCGTGTCTCAATACACTGGATGCACTGATTCAGACTAATGCGTTGTGTCAAATCGAAGCGGTAAATATACCTGCAGCGTAAAGCGGCGTACTAAAAAAAAAACTTTGTTATCTGTGATACCAGACTGGAAGAATTAAGTCAACGCGGGTTTTTTTCCACTTGCTTAATTTAAGGTTCGTACCGATTTTCCCACTCTTTAGCAGTCTGACAACACTGACGAGTTGTCTTGACTTCAATGTCAGATACGTACAGTCAAACCTCTCTTAGTGTGAACACCCGTAATAAATTGACCTCTCTTAATGTATACACCCATAATAAATGGACCTCTCTTAATTTATAAAGCAGGCCTCTCGTAATTCATATTTTACGTCACTGCGGCACGGAAAGTGATGTTTTCCGTGCGCGAAGTAACGTAAATCTTCCCTCGCCTTGTAACGTAAAATCGTATGCAATACTCAGGAGGAAAACATTTCTTAGCTCGTGTGAATGCAACACTCGCCTTCGGCTCGTGCTGCAAACTCACACTCGCGAGAAATGTTTTCCCTCCCTCGGGCCGCACTATTTTCTCTCACGACCGACCCCATCACAGATGTATCCGTTTTGTATTATAGCCCTAAACCGACCTAGCATCGTTGCTGCCGTTGGTCGTCGCTCATTGCCAAGGGTTTGAGGGGAATTATTACACTCGGGTTTATAAAATACAAGAGGAACAGCAGCACAGAGGAACTATTAAGGGGATTTTTTTGGCTAGCTAAATTATTTATACTTTTAAGAATATTTTGAATGTTTAACCATTTCAAAATTAAAACTATTTCCGAAGTTATAGCAATTAGAAGTGAACGCTACGAGAGTTGGCCCGAAAATCAGGTACCGATCGGACCCTCACGAGAACTCAAAGTCTTGACCAAGGATATTGTTCTTTTAGTTATTCCTTCATAACAATAATTCCTTTGGGAAGTTTCAGAAGCTATAAATAACTCATGTACGATTCAGGAATCGCAGATTGAAGGTAACTTAAAAAAAGTATTTTCTCCCGACTTCACTAAAATAACCCCATTTCGTGTCCGCAACTCGGGCGGGAAATCGCTCATTTGTTACGAATGACGTACGCATGCGCAGTCCGCTTTCATTACCTTCCGAGGGAGGTAATCATCGTACTACGCATGCGTGTCGTCATTTGTTAAAAATGATCTTATTCTCCGTCCTTGTTGTATACACGAAATGTGGTTATTTTTTAGCGAAATCGGGAGACAAGTGTATCGTTATATGGGAGGAGTGCGACTTTTCACCTCGTGTGAATTTTTCCTCTCGCTTCGCTCGGGCATCAAACTTCAGTCTCGGTGAGAAGTTGCACTTCCCTCCCTTGAAACGTAATGTACTACTAGTTTGAAGACGCCGACTCCGTATTGTTTTTTCTTTTGCGTTTTTCTCGAAACTATTTTTTTCAAACTGGTGTACAAGATATCGCAATATCTACTCAACCGATTTTGTTAAAATTTACAATACGTATTCTTTATAATATTATTTAAGATGTAACGTAGGATATTTTTGATTGGGTACCATGTTCATAAGTTATACATTTTTTTAACTCAAAATATCGATAAAAATTATAGTTTTTTTTAAACAGTTTTCATATGTACATGTTTTTTAAAAATTTCTCTACGTTACGTTTTAACTATTACCTTTCTAAATAAGAAAATCAAAAAAAAATTTTTTTTGAGATAATGCCTGACAGAAAATAAGTACACCATCACCAAGGATTTTCAAAAGAGGGTCGTACTATTGGCTCATATCTCCGTCATTAAAAAAAATTTATTCGTTATTATTTCAAATTATTCATAAAACTTCTATGTATATGTGTAAAATAATATACTTAACAGCTGCGTTAAATTTTTTTTAAATTCTTATACCTATTTTTCCGAGCGCCAAGGTGGTGTGACCCTTAATATAATAAAATTGGTAATATGGGGATATGTGAGTAGTGTTCGTAGTGTTTAAGACCAACAGGTAAATGTGAGAGCAATGTAAACTTGCACCATGACGTATATTTGTACGACAATACGGTAGGGACTTACAATAATCTAATCCTGGGCCGGATGTGTTTAACTTATTTGAGTGCAAGTGCTTGTAGCGCCCGAGCTACACGAAATCCTAGTGTCAATTGTAAACAAGTGAGACCGTTGCTTTTATCTTTCGGCAAAGTGCCACATCATTGGAAGACAATGGATGCAGCGTGAAGATTAATGACCGTAGAATCTGCGAGAATTTGATTACACTTGCATATATACTTATATACAAGGCATTCTTTATTAAATCAGCCTTTTATTGTCAGGTAACTCCCAACGGTCCAAAACGTCATGAAAAGTGGTTTAGAATTAATATTCGTGTCCGACTCCATGAGTATGAATATCTGCAGAACTTCGAAAATTCAATTACCTGTCATTCAAGTGAAGCAACAGCCCTTCTTTCATTGTTGCAATTTTTTAGAAAATGTATGTAGAAATGGACATTTTGTTGGTTTTTAAACTCTTTTAAATAAAAACGTGGACGCTCTAACTTTCGTAAATTTAGAATAATTTGTTAAATACTTCTTCACAAGCGCAGGTACATTTAATGGTGTTTGGTAATAGTAAACTTGGCTTATATCGCTAAATCGGTTCGGATCCTATGGAGTTAGCATTGCGATTTGCAGTACGAGCCGAAGGTGAGTGGACGTTCTCATAGAGGTCGCTTTACAAGTAATTTAAAATATTGAGGAAGCGATGTGGAAAAGTTGAGTTTGTATCCTTTGTTTAAGGAAGGTTCTAAGAAACACGGTACGTAGTTGCGTTCAAAAGAATCGCAAAATAACTTTTGATTCTATAGAAATCTGATATGTGAATGTACCAATCCTAAGGAGGTATAAATACGCATTTAAGGTTAGGGTTTGCCAAGAGTCCTGGTGAAAATATTTCTCTGACATTGCTTGAAAATTCCTCTGCGAATCTTGGGAAATTTCTCTGAAGAGACTCTGAATTTCTAACAGTTTTCGTACTTTTCAGAGAAAGTCAATGATTTCTCTGAAATGATTATTCTGAAAATGTCTGATTTTCTCTGCCAAATTCTCTGAAAAGCTACGAACATCGTTAATATTATAAGCCAGTTTCGCTTTTATATTCAGAAGCCATTTGAAAGTAAAATTTTCACTGAATTTCTCGTACAAAGTATATATTACGTCTGTCTCGTAGAAAGATTCAGGGAAAGTACGAGTTAGCAACAAAATTCTCCGCTTGTTTGTCCGACAATGATTTTCGGAATTACTCTGAAACTTTTTTTTTGTCGACTTCTCTTAATAATTATAAACTTTGCTGTTTTTCTTTGGCTACTCGTTTTATATATTAACGAAAATTTCACTAAAAACTAAAATTTTCGCTAATTTTTTTAAATTTTTAAAATTTTTTTAAAAAATCAGAATTACTACTACTTACGGATTCTCTCTAACAACATAGATGTTAGAGAGAATTCGTAAATTTTCTGATATTCTCAAAACCCACATTATCGCAAAAATTCGGAATTTTTCAGAAAATAAATCGTATTTTCTCTGAAAAAGTTTGTTCGAGTAACAAAATTAATAGATGTTTGAGAGAACTCGTAAGTTCTCTTAACGTACTTTATCCGAAAAAAATCCGGGTTTTCCAGAATTTTTCGGAAAAAACTCTGAATTTATCTGATAAATTGTGACTGCTGCATTTTGCACGTAGAAATGGCACAGATATTTTGCAAATGACTGAGAAACTCAGAGAAAATTCTCAGAAAATCACTGAAACGGTCAGTTAGAGTTTTACAGACAAATTGTCAGAGAAATATTTTCACCATGGAGTCCAAGGATCTCCACTATCATTAATGACAATACAATCGTGAACCTACTATTTTTACGGTGGATTCCGAACTAACGTAGAGAGCTCGAAAAAAAATAAAAAATAAACAAATCGAAAAATTGTATCGGTTTCTGTGTGATCTGGATATGGTACCACTATGACACTGATCTTTTTTGTTTTTAATTATTGGTGATATATTTTGAATACGCCAAGTAAACGTTTTCGAAACGCCTTAAAAAATGTTGCGCGCTGTGTGGCTAGCGAGGAATTGGCTAATAAGCAATTTCAATTAAATGGCCAAAATCCCACTTTCAGTTACGGTTGGTCCGTGACCATTAGAGCAACTCTGCTATATGGGAACGTTAATTTATTATTCCGGTCTTCGTGCGACCACCGCCGCTATTTCCAGGAACTTCGCATCCAGTGTATACATCTAAATATAACTAAATTTATAATTTGTGAACGACTGGGAAGCAAAACTTAATTAACATACTTTCTTGTAAAAGAAGTAGGTGGTATTTTGTACTAGATTACGATTATTTTTACTTACCCTATGGTACGTGATGTAAGTGAACGAGAACCAACAATTCCAGACGGTTTCCAGAATTACCACGTCGACTGCCTTTACGAGTTATCAGATTCTTTCCAAGTCTGAAACAGATATGTCCATTTTGGATTTTCATCATTTTTATTGGGAACTCACATAAAGAATTTCATGCATCAACACGACGTCTGCCGGATGCATTTTAACTACTCTAACCCATTCGACACATCGAGAGAAAAAGTTTCCTTGAATCAAAGAAATTTCTTTAAAATCCCAACTTATGAAACATTTCTTTGAAATCAATGAAGTAATATACTTAAGCTAATATTACATTTTCTTTGAATGATTAGAAATTCAATGAAATGTGAATTGAATGAAGGTAAATTTTCCTTAAAACAAAGAACCGTTTTCCAACATGCTGAAACAATGAAATCTTTATTTTAAATCAATCAAAACATCTCCTTGATTATTCAAACGCAACATTTCATGGAAATCAATGAAAAAAATGTAATCTACCTATTTTTTCGAACCAAGGAAACTTTTTCTCTCGGTGCATGAACCACTATTTTTTAATAAGTATGCTCTAATCCGTGATCAATGTTCATATTTAGATAAAGATAAAACCCTTTCCGTAAAAATATTCTGTACAATAGGATGTTTCAAAATAATTTAAAAAAATATTTCTCTCGGTCTCACCCCTCCCCTCCAAATCTTTGTCTAAAAAAGCAACGATTTGTCAAAAAAAATTATGAAAATCGATTTCACCCTTTAGAGCAATCCAACTATTTTTTTATCGTTAGTATTACCTGATAAAAAGTTATTTTGCATTCTATTAAACTTTTAAATGATATTGGAGCTTTGTTGGTTGTGTTAAGGGGATGCCAACGATATTTATGAAAAAAAAATTGGCAGAAATAAATTTTTGTCCCATTAAAATGAATATTTCTTATAGTATGGCAACTATAAAAATGTGTTAAGGAGTTAACAGTACATTTTTGTTGCATATAACACAGTAAATATGCATCATCGTTACCATGAAAATTAATGCAGTAAAGTGAACATAATTATATTTAAATTCATTAGATGCGAATAAAAATTCAATAAAATTTATTTCCGATTATAATCTAGCGAGACTCGTTTCAAGGAAAAGAAACCAGTTTGGTAAATTTAAATTCGGATTGATTTACGATGAAACGTAAGCGGTCTTAGGTTTTTACAGCCAAATATGTTTATGTGTCGTTGATGAACTATGACGTCAATCAACATGTTTGCTGATTTTCCATAATATGACGGGTTAAACTACAAAATCATTTGTTTGGTTCCGCTAAATCAAGTGGGCACAGCCAAATATGAAGCACGTGTTGATTTGCGAAATCTAATAATCCTTAAAGAACCTTACATTTTTATTGATCTATCAAAATATTGAGCTTTCACATATTATTAAATGAGACTTTATTAAAAAGACGTTTTCTGCAAGGCATTAAAAAAATGTAACACCTGGGTTACAACGAATTGCGTAACACTAAGGAAAATAGTGAATAGTACCAACGCCCATGGAAAAATGGATTAGTCGTGGTGAAACAAAAAAATATTTGACCCAACTAACTGGCATTGGCATAAATTAGCCAATGGATAATCCGCTCTCAAAAGTAGATTTTTTATTGGAATTATTCATTGACTAATCATTGGAAATTTATTTTTTGGAATAATTCACTGGCTGAGTGAGCTACTTTAATTTATCCGTTTTGGTGGTTGTATCAACTAACTTGTTGTACTAACAAATGAAGTCGGCTGGGGAACCAATACAATTGATCGTTCAACCCTGTATCCTATTTTAATAGTTAAGCCAACAATTTTGTTTATTGGGTATTCCGCAGTACGCTTATAGGTTTTCCCTCCCCTTTATTCCTCATTCCATTCCTAGAGACCCCGTTCGAGAATTTTCATGAGGTTACAGAGTATATGTGGCTGGCCGATACAGGAAGCATTAGGGTCATTCCACCCCAAGTGGGCCATTCATTTGCCATCACACCAATTTTTCTGTAGTTTGTAAGCATAATAATGGAAATTCTGTGAAATTTTGAGAAAAAATCGGAATGGTCTGTCTCAAGGAAAGAAAAGAGTATTACTCTATTTTGCCAAAAAATAGCGGTATTTTTTTAGCGTCTATGGAACATTTATTATTAAAAAGTAATTATTAAAAAGTACATTCAAAAACTTAAATTTTATACAGGAACATATTTTTGGTACGATCGGTAATTTTGAATATGCAGCGAATTAAACAAAAATGAAATTACACAAAAAACGTTATTAAATTTTGGACAAACCATAGGTGCTAAAATTCTGAAATAATTTATGGATGTTCTTGATATTCTACCAACTTTTGGAAAATTATGAACATTTTTTTGCGTCCATGTTAAATCTGGGTGGTATGGAATCCCACTTGGTATGGATTGACCCATTATTTTCATTGAGTGTGAGTTATTCTTCATTGTGTGAGAACACATTAGAAACGCAGAAAAACTGCCTCCCGCTCAGTGTGTGGTTAAGCGATCACCCATCCAAGTTACCGTTGGGAATTTAAGCTAACCATTCGATACTATTTTAATACTAACTAACTAATCGAATTTATTATGTCCACGTGAATTAATGATTAGTCGGAAATTTACACACTATTAATAAATAATTATTTGGCCTAACCAATCCATCTATTCCGTGCATGTGCCTGAAATCTAATAACAGTTAGGTCGGGCAAAATATTTATTAGATTATTAACTTATATACGAATTATAGTATATCTAATAAACTTTCGTGTATTTTTTTCTTGCGTTCGTCATTATCATTATGAAGCCCTATAAGAATTTTTGAGATATTCAGAAAATGAAACCACGGATTTCTTCCATTCCGTAATAATATGCACCGTGGAATTGATTTTAAGAAAAACTACGTTAAATAAAGGGATTTTAATTTCAACAGGTTTTCACTCATAAAAATAAATCTTAAAATAAATTAATAATTTCTGACATTATTTTAATGCCGCCATTAAAATCTGGAGACTTTTTCTTTCGCGTCGGCACGCTTCAATATATAGCATATAATTCGTTTTTAAATCAACGTCAGTGCGTCTCTTCATGTGTAAAAAAATAACGTGCTCAGAAGACGTTTTAGAAAGTGAGTTTAAAAAAAACCTGAAATTTAGTTGAGAAAAATTTCACTAATGTGTTATATGCTTTATTTATTAAATTTTTTTTAAAGCCAATGTTCTTCGGATTATAAATGATGTTGATTATCGTGCATACATTTAGGTATTGCGGAATAGTAAAATTCTAATTCAATCAAGAGTGTGAATCGCAATGTATGAGGTATATACTGAACTTATGTGTTATGCTGAATTCCCGACATTTGAATTCGAACGATACATGGATACTCTCAACGATCATCTCATCGAAGAAACCGTATGGAATTTAATGCAAACGATCGATAAACAAGAATGATTACCGCATCGAAAAAACCTGTTTGTTACATTATAGGCATTACAGATTTACTGGAAAGTATGATAAACACTACAGTGCTCACCTTATGCTGGGTAAAAATGTTGGGGAGTTGCCTTGACAGTCTAAGACCTTGCACCTCATGGACACATAGGTCTAAGGAAACAATGTGGCACACAGTTATTATCACCAAATTTCGGTGACTGACGCGGCTTCGATATTACGAGAGCACGAAGAAGGTCTTGTTTTGATAATTTCCAAAGTATATGGACATTTGTCCAGATTAATTTTTTTAGATTAGTTTATCTAATTATAGATCCAATTAGACGTAGGGAGTCTCGACGAAGGACTGCGGGTTCTTGTCGACTTCAATGTGCTTTTACGCTCTTGGACCACTGCCCCTTCTTCTGGACTTCCTCCTCCAACTTCTCACTTCGTCGCAACCAGGTAGTGGGAAGCCTATTGGAAGAGGTCGGAGACAGCCCTACGTGACACGCGAACTCTCTAAACCAGACCCACCTATCATACTACTTTTAAACTCACCTTATTTTTTTTTAAATGGCATAAATAATCGCGTAAACAATATAAACTAACAACAGTAGCTGAGAGGTCGATTTGTGACTTTGGTAATCTCCCATATTAAGTAGATGTCAGTTCTAGGATGGTTGACCGTTTAGCTATGCACTGATTTCACATTAATGGTTAAAAAACAGTGATATACCCATGGAAATTTCGTCGTCGAATGTTAAACGCCTATAGGTCTGTCTCTCATGAACATAACTTCATTTTTGGTGAAACAATACATTTCCGGGATTTTCATGTCAAATTACCCAGAATGGTCTTAAACAACGAAAAAAGTGGTTTCGAAAAAATGTCCGGATGGATGTATGTGTGTGTGTATGTGTGGTAGGTTTGCAAAATTCAAACCGCTGTACTTCAAGAACGACTTCAACAAACAATCTGAAATTTGGTACATTGGTAGAGCACAAACGCCCCTTCCTATGTATACATTTAAGAAAAAGTTGAAACATTTTTTCAGATTGTGAAAAACTTCGTATTTTTCGAAAAATGTTTGTATGTTCTCTAGTTGCCGCAACTTTCGAGCTGGTGAGCTACATAGTTCTTCACAGTCGGTATTGAATTTGAGCGAAATTCATAAAGCGGTTCGAATTTTATAGAATTTTGAACTTTCGAAACATTGACGTTATCGTTATAATTTAAGTCAACTTCGACTAATACAGCAAATTTTATACAAGATACCGAAATGAAATTTGATCACATATTGATTAACATGGAACAACGTTAAGGTACAAATTTGACATGAATCGGTCGAGCGTTGATGAAACTTTGAATTTTTAGAAAAACGTCTCTTGAGCCAAAACAAGCTTGCAAAATAGAACCTTGCAAATTGCTTACTCATTATTTTTTGCTTTTTACAAAGCTTCCTCGATGAGGAAGTCAAAATCGATCAACATACTTTCTCATAGAGGTAGCTTTGTGAAAAGCAAAAAATAATGAGCAAGCAATTTGCAAGGTTCTTGTTGGCAGGAATAGGCTTAGCCGATTTCTATCATAAACGCGCTTATTCACGGAGATAAATAATTAGTTGTCCTAAGCAACTCACGTGGCTAAATACGCTCCAAGCGATTAAGTTGGCTTAATGTTGGTTTAATTAATTTCTTCGTTTGACCAATAAACTTATTGGTTGCGACAACCAATTCGTTGGTTACCAATCAACTAATTTATTGGTGCAACCAACTGATTTATTGCCGCGACAAATTCATATATTTTCGCAACCAACTTGTTTATTGGCCCAACTAATTTTATCGCTTGGACCTTATTTAATAAAGTATTTTCATCAGTGTTGTCTTAATATTTGAATCCCATTTATCAAACCGTTAAAAAAAATAGGTTTAGAAATTTGGAAAGCGGCGGGAGAAATGACATTGCTTCTTAAGAGACCCGATTTTCCGCAGCTTTCTTTTGCCCTTATACAAATGTACCACTGGATAAGAAAGAGCGACTGTGGGCAACGTTTTAGGGTAATCTCTTCGGAATACAAAGGAAAGCAATACTATAAAAGAAAACGTATACCCGTAAAAATTTCTGTTTTAAAAATTCATTAAATGTATATCAAGTTTTATGTATGCAAATGTCTATTGACAAGTTTTATTGGTAATCTTCACTTACAGGAAAATTGAAAAAAAAAACAGGCACAAACTCATTTTGAGAAAGAAGTATAAGAAAACGTACCACAAGTACTTAGAAATAAGTTTTTGCAAGACAAAATGTTGAACTAAAAAAAGAAAAAATCAAGTGTGCATTTTGAATAAAAATACCATTTTTATTTAGCTGCCACTTTCACTTGTTTTGAAACCTACGAAAAAAATTGTTTTTTGTAAATAGTATTTGAGGGAATTAAGTCGGCGTCAAATCGAGTATTTTTCACGTTTAAAAAAATTTATTTTCAATCTTTTTCATATAAAATGTGTTTTTGAATTACTCAATAAAATCTAAGTAAATCTTTTAGTAGGCTATTAAAAATCCCATACTTACGTTTTTGGTGTTTTAAATATGATAAAACGTTCCAAAGAAGTTACTGCTTTAGTAAAGGATTAAAAAAATTCTTTTGCAAGTTAAAAAAAAATTAAATGAAAAACTTAATGCATTCGTTGGAGTTATAGGACCAAATTTAAAAGAAATGAATTGAGGAAAACTTCTGCTTTGAGTGTCTGAATTGATATGAAATGCCCCATATACAAAATACTCATAACATATATAAAACATAAATCTTTTATAATTTTATAATTTTTAATTATAAGAAAACGCAGGGCTTCTCCTTTTTTAAATCGTCCGTCGAACATCTGCAGCCTGCGTGACTTTCGACACGAAATTGGATTCGCCGAATTTCGCATGTATTTTGCGAACCAAAACTCGTCATCGTCCTCGTTTCCAGGGGCGTTCGTTTCGTCGTCATAGCAGAGCTGAGGGAACGAGAGATATTCAGATGATTTGTAGTAGATTTGTAGCTGTGTGATGGTTCGCACGTATCGATAGAAAGGTTGGCGTTGTTGTGAATTAATGGATTCCAAGATAGGTGATTGCCTTGGACAGCCGGAAGGAAAGGAGATTCACCTATCGATGAACAGATTCTAATGAATGGAAATTTCAGGAAGGAGACTGGGTTTTTTTTGTGTAAACAATTTTTAGATTTTATTGGTCATAGGGATTATAATTTTCATTTCGTAAATATTGAAGAAATGTAAGGAAATGTGAGTAAAAAAAAACCAACGCAGGGGTTTTCAATGGTTTTTTTTCTTAAATTCATTTTTTTTCTATCTCATAGCACCATCCTAACAATCACGGTAAATTTCAAAACATGCCGATATAACCGTGAAATGACTGAGTTGTTTTTTACCCCTTTAATGACTCTCAGAATTTGTCAGAACAACCGTAGAAATGACCGTCGGGCCTTACCAATTTTTCGACGGTCATTTCTACGGTTATTCTGACAAATTCTGAGAGTCACTAATTTTTCGACGGTCATGTCTACGGTTATTTTGCCAAATTCTCAGAATCACTAAAAGGGTCAAAAACAACTCAGTCATTTCACGGTCATTTGAACAACTTTTCAGTTATTTTCCGGTTGTTTTGAAAATTGTCGTGATTGTTAGGGTAGCTTCATTTCCGTGAATGTTTTTTTGTTTTTTAGATATTTCGATCAAGCATCTCAGAATTGTCTAGAACGAGAAAATATTGCGTGATCTTACCCTAGTGGGTTCTGTCACCGCAAAAAAACCACCTCGGTGTTTTCTGCACTTTTCCGCACAGCAAATACCACAGACAAAACGGCAAAATTCATTGCAAAACTCCTAAGCGTTTTTTATCTAGCGTTGGTGGTTTTGCTGTTTCGATCACCGCAAAAACTACCTCAGTGTTTTCTGCACTTTTCCGCACAGCAACTCACTGCATAACCACTAAGCGAAAAGTTTCGAAATTTCGTAATATTTTGTAATTTGTATAAATAATGGTAGAAATCACGAACCGAATCACGGCTTAAATCACGGCATATTTTACGTTGCCGTGAAGCCCGTTAAATGTTGTTACCCTCAATATTTAATTTTTAGTTGTATAAAATGTGTAACATTTGAAACTCTGAAAAGAAAACAACATCGCCTTTTCTCGTTCCACATTTTTAAATGGCTAAGCCATCCAAATAGTTAGGCCATCTTCAAAACGTGGTCCTTCTGTTATATGAGAGCACAGCAACTTGCGATAGCTACGTGTTTACATGCACAAAAAAATGAACAATCGCTTGCGAGAAACGTTTCAAGTCGTTGGCCATCTAGCGGAGCTAAGCCGGTCATTGTGTGTGCACCCGAAGTTAGCCCGCTAAATGGCGAACGAGCCGAAACGTTTCTCGCAAGTGAGTATTCGCCGTTCTGTGTATAAGTACGGGCGATCGTAAGGTCGTTACCGAGCAACCTGATGATTGTAAGAAGAAATTTTCACTCAACTAACAAATAATTAGATGGCTCAATGTAGCCGTTTTTCCGTATGTCTGACTAAAGTTTGTTTAGAGCTTGGGGCATGTTCGGAGTTTGATTTGCTAGCCAAACGACCCATTGTCTACAGACAGCGCAGAAAGGAAACAAGGAAACTGCGGAAAACTTGTGTCGGTACACCGAGAGAAAATATTTCATTGACGCCAAAGAAATGGGTGGATTGATTTTTTTTTCATTGATTTCAAAGAAATATTTCTTTGATTTCAATGAAATAGTGCATTTGAATTTCAAAGAGAACATTATCGATATCTTTGAAATCAATAAAAAAGGTTCATTGGTTTAAAGAAATGTTTCTTCGAATCAATGTCACTAATGTTCATTGAGTTTGAGATCATTCAAAGTAAAGATAGTATTGAAATTCAAGTATTTCATTTCATTGGCAAAGATTTCCGTGAATCAATGAAACTTTTTCTCTCGGTGTATAGTTGGATTAACGTTTTCAAGCTAAAAAAGGGACTGCCAAAAAGTAAATAGAAGCACATTAGAGGCAGTTTGGTGCCGTTGACTTTTTCGATGAGTCAAAATTAACTAGGATTCGCCGTCGCTATTAAGCTGAATACTGACAGCACATGATGTATCGACGCCATAGAACGGTACCAAAGAACGCGAATTTTGCAACCAAATTGAAGGACATCCGAATGAAAATCTCGAGGCAAGATGCCGGCATAGTGTACTTTTAGATAGCAACTCCATGTTGATATAATCCCTTCATATCCAGGAACTAGGCATCTGACCTACGCAGAATGTGCTGATTCTATGATATCATTTTTTCAACTAATTACTGGTAACAAAACTAAATAAACTTTAACTAAACTGTATTTTTTATTAAAAAAAATGTATTATAACAAAGACGCAAATTAAGAACCTGCACAATGCTACCTTATTGTTTTTTTACAAAGCTACCTCTACGAGGAAGTCAAAGTCGATAAACGTACTATATCGTAGAGGTAGCTTCGTAAAAATTAAAAAAAAATAATGAGGAAGCAATGTGCAAGGTTCTACTTTGCATTCTTTTTCATTATTTAATTGGCTTTTCTTGGGATAATCCGGGTCAGAATCTAGTGCACTTCACATGGAATGCTCTATATATATTTTGATTTTTGACACCGCAGAATCGACGGAGGAAATCTTTTTATAATACAGAGAAACAGAGAAACAATATTTGTTCTACAAATATTCGTTCATGTCTCTCTGTATTACTACTTACGAATATTTGTTCTACAAATATTCGTTCTGTGAATAGTAGCCATGAAAGAATAGGTACTTGAAATAAACTGTGTGGAAAACTGACTGGCCTAACCTTAAACATTTATTTAGTGTGTGATAAGTGGATCGTTCATCTGGGGATGGTCCCGTCAGAGTCCGGATCCTACAATCGTCTTCTACCTAATAAAACTAGATAATAAAATAAACCTTCATGTCTGAACTCAAAAATCTTTTTTGTGAACCTCAATCAAGAAATGTAGATACACTATTAAAAAAAATGAAATTTACAACACAAATATTGGAAATTACTATTCAAGTGTATATTAAATTCACAAACTTTGTGCAGTAAATGAGAATTAATATACATTGTGTTGTACCGACACTGATGGTTGTGCGGTCGGTGTACGGCTCTGGCGGTCCCACGAGTTAAGCAGCATTGTTTGCGGCCATAACTTGGATGGGTGACCGTTTAGCCGTGCACCGGCTGGCATATCAATCAGTGAGCGGGAGGTCAATTTTTCTGAGACCTCGGTGTCTACACTTAAGTACTTTACTTTCGTATATACACCGGGAGATCAGAAGAATATATGACCGTCTGTACCAGCACGGGTTTTCCGCAGTACAGTCTAGCTAAGTCGGCTGCGGCCGCATGGAAAGTTAGGTTAGCTTAGCGAAGTGTGGGTAGGGAGTGATAAGAGGAAGGGTGGGATGGGCGGTAAAAGGCGATTGAAGCCATACCATGGAAAGAATAAATAATATATACATTGTGTTGTAAATTTCCAAATAACCCATAATTTTACTATACGTATAGTAAATTTACAACACACGGCGGTAATTTTAGTATCGGTATAGTAACATTACAACACATGGAGATAATTTTAGTATAGGTATACTAAATTTACAACACGAATATTCAAATTTACAACGCAATGTATATTAAATTCATAAACTTTGTGTAGTAAATGAGAATTAACATACATTATGTTGTAAATTTCCAAATAACCCGTAATTTTACTATACGTATAGTAAATTTACAACACACGGCGGTAATTTTAGTATCGGTATAGTAACATTACAACACACAGTTTTGAATTTTTAAACAAATATTTAGAGGTCGCGCAAGTCGTGTTTGTACTGAAAAATCATTTTTTCACAAAATTATTATTTTTCCACTTAAATTCTTTAAGCTTTCCAAAGTTTCTTTCATGAGTTATATCCAATAGGATCATCTGCATTGTGAATTATTTCAACAATTGTATTGAAAAAGTAAGAACGCCCTTTGTGAATTCAAGTTTCAGTATTTTAGAAATACAATATGACGTTGGAGTTCACAAATCTTCTCGAGTACAGTCATAAATTAATGACAATTTTTTGTAATTTCTACACGGAACTTAAGGTAATGTGACACATGTTCGAAAACTGCAATCGGTATCGAAAACTGTAATCAAATCTACTCAAAGCCGGTTAATATTTCAGACAAAAGCAAATTAGCTTTGTCTTCGTCTATCTACGAAGGAGTAAAACCTTTTTTTTTCATCTAAAATATTAAGCGCCACTGAGTAGTTTTGATTACAGTTTTTTATACCGATTGTAGTTTCCCAGCAGTTTTCGAACATGTGTCACATCACCTTAAACTACAAAAAAACCGTGGTTGAAATTTGTTATACTTTTAGTGAAATGTATGAATGCAATTTTTTGTATTCGTGTTCCCCCTAGCATGTCGTGCCACCGATAAACAACCGCAAAAACGACTGACGTCGTTTTGTGCAAAAATGTTACGGTAAATCACTGCAAAACGACTGATATTATTTCATACTCGATCGGTCGTTTTCCGGCTAGTTGACGAAAAAACGACTGCAAAACTGCCGACCTCATTTCACGTTCGATCAGTCGTTTTATGTTTAACAACTCCAAAACGACCGATCTTTTTTCATTTTACAAAAAAAAAGCAAAAAAATGGTGTCGCTGGTAGGTCTCGAACTTGCAACCTTCGGTTTACCAGTCGAGTACTCTGCCTACTCAGCTACTCAGTTCGTTGATCAAGACACGTTCCTCATAAGCTACCATACGTTTCGGCGATTAACTTATATGGAACATGAGTTTAACATGTATTAACGAAATGAGAGGCCGAACAGGCAGAGCACTCGACTAGTACTCAAGTGTGAGCAGTGGCCAGTTGGTTGGTGCCGCACTTCTAGATCTGGAAAAAGCATTTGATTCGGTGTGGCTGGATGGTTTACTCTTTAAACTCAGAAAAAGATCTTTCCCTAAATGGCTAATATTTCTTATCTGGGACATGGTAAGCGGTAAATCTTTTGTTACCTGGAATGGTACTATTAACTCTTCACTGGAGTTCCGTATTGAAGAGGGTTTACAACAAGGTACGGTCAACTCCCCTATTTTATTTAATATTTTCACAAGCGAAATCTTATCTCTATACAACATAAATGGTGATAGCAATACGTCTGCGATTGCATTTGCAGATGATATTATCATTTATACCAGAAGTAATTATATTGATCGCTTACAAAAATAATTAGAAGATAAAGTAAATAAGATAAACAGATATTACGCCGCCTGGAACCTGAGAATTAACCCTAATAAATGTGAACTTATCTTGATCAGAAAACCTTATGACTATCTCTCTAGGAAAAATAAATTAGCCTGGAAGGATTTTTCAATTCAAATCACATCACAGAGTACATTTGAGAGAGTGCCTATTGTAGGTAGTAAATCTGTTAAATATTTAGGCGTAGTCATTGACAATCTGTTAAGAGGAAACATACATTTAGATACACAAATTGCTAAGGCCTCTATAGCGTTCCGTTCCAATAGCCGAATTTTTTATAATAAGGATCTCACAAAGAGAGCGAAAGTCATTCTCTACATGTTGCTAATCAGACCTATCTTATCGTATGCTGCGCCTGTCTGGTGGAATGTTGGTCAATCCACCATGGAAAAGATGCGTATGTTTGAGAGAAGGTGCCTTCGAGTGTGTCTTAAAGTCTATAGATCGGAACATTCCGAGTTTCGCCACTTTGTTAAAAATCAAATTATTTATAATATTGCTGAAGTCCCTCGTATCGATAATTTCATTATCAAGCTTGTTCGTGACTATTATAGTAAAATACCTTTAATTAATAATGCTACTTTGCGTGATTTAGTTTTAATTGACGATGAGGTATGTAGTCGTCAACTATTGTTAGGCTATGTTTCGCCACAAGCCTTTTTATACTGTGATCGAATGGGATTGATACAAAACCATAATAACATCCCGATTTTGTTCCATTGGAAGAAAAACAAAACAGATAAAAGGATTACGATATCTCAACAAGATTTTGAACAATTTCGGGATAGATTCAATGGTTCTGATTGAAGACTTAATTTTGATAAATATTGGTGGCTCGATTTTCAAGCAGTATTTATGAGAAATCTTAAGGAGCGCAAAGACGAATATCTTCGTTTAAGACACTTAAGATAGCTGAATGTATTGTGTACATTGACTTGTTATTTTGTTTACTAAGTGTATCTGTAAAACGACTATAGCACTGTTGCTATCTTTAGTTTTAGTTTTTTAGTTTGTAAGTTTTTTTTTTTGGAAATAGCCTAATTGATTTCGGCGCTTTTTTTTCGATTGTAAGGGTTTTTTTTTGCCAGAAATAATCTTTTTTTTGCCCTGATTAATTCATGTTAAGCCGAGACATAAGACTGTTCAGCCCTCTGTGGCTTATAATATACTATCTTCCTTCGCATAATGTTTATCATGCATATATGTAAGTGCCGCATGCCTGCGGACATCATATAATTAAATTCTAAGATTGTATGGTTTTTCTTTGTAAGATTTATTTGGCCACATTATACATATTGTAAGGATCGATTAAATAAACATCTTTTTTGAAAAAAAAAAAGCACTCGACTCGTAATCCGAAGGTTGCAGGTTCGAGCCCTACAGACGTGACTAGTTTTTTTTTCTCGAAATACGATATTTCAGGAGCACGCACATATTTTCATGTTCCGTGCATTTATTAATTTAATAATATTTAATTAATATTTAAAAATGAAAAAATATCGGTCGTTTTGCAGTCGTTTTTCGGTCGTTAAGCGTAAAATGACTGATCAAGCATGAAATAAGGTCGGTCGTTTTGCAGTCGTTTTTTCGTCAACTAGCCGCGACCGATCGAGCTTATTTCAACTAGAGAAAGTTCAAGTAAGCTTATTTCAACTAGAAAACGACCGATCGAGTATGAAATAATATCGGTCGTTTTGCAGTGATTTGCCGTAAGATCTTTGCACAAAACGACGTCAGTCGTTTTTTGGTGAACTAGGGGTTAATTGCGGTAAAATTGCGGTGACACGACTTGCTAAAGCCGCTACTGTAATAGAAGTTGATATTACGCTTTTGAAAATATCAATAATAGTAAAAAATTAATATCTGTCGATAGGCGCAGGTTTTATGAAGTTTACATGTAACATTGATGTAGGTATTAAAATCAATAAAAAGAATGGTAACAGCAGGACTCGAACCGGCAACCTAACGATTATGAGTAGGGTGCGTTATGCGTTATGTTCACTTGAAAATATTTCCGTACACACTTCACGCTCAGACTGGAATCAATTGAACATTTTAATATGTCAATGATAAGTACGGTTAAGAGAATAATAGTTGTATAACTCTTATACCGTTTTATATCCAAAACTACTAAGTCGTTGTAGCGTAGTTGGTAGCGTGCGTGCGTTGTTTGGTACTTAGATAGGTAGGTCGTAGGTTCAAACCCCGGGTTAGGCGAAAAATCTTCTTTGGCGAAAACCAATAGCCAATGACTTCTAATGACATAATATGTCTGAAAAAATAATGCCAGAGTAATAATTCTATTTTTTTTAAATTGTTTTTAAGCCCATTTTAAATTTACAACACAGATGTTGTACATTTACAACACATGTGTATAAAGTTTTTTTACCAAAACCGTTTATGAAATTTCAACTGCGACGTTCAGTTTTACAAAACAGATGTGTTGTAAAACAATACAGGAACGGTAAATTTTATATACCAGTGTTGTAAAATTCATAAACGGTTTTGGTAAAAAAACTTCATACACAGGTGTTGTAAATTTACAACAAATTTTTTTAACAGTGTACGATTTAAATTTTTAATTTTGGTTTTCTGATCATTAAATTCATAATAAACTCAAATTAACAGACAAGTGTCCGAATACTGGGCCATGTTAGAGCATTGGTACCGTTACCTTACTTCAACGAACAAGATTCATTATAGACAAAAAGGTTCCTTATGGTTGACTGAAAAAAAAAAAATGCTGTCGGGGGAACTCGCCGGGAGGTTGGCTAATATTACTTTGGCTCAAAAGAAATAGCGGTTGACGCAGCCACGGGACATTTAAAGCAACATAAGGTAAACGGCCCTGTTTCTGCCGTGCTACTTTAGCATAGGCGGCTTCCCCCACCATTCCAGAAACAGCCAATAGTAATTCGTAAATGGTGGCGTCACAAACTACGACACTCGTTAGGTCCTCGTTTACCCTATGGTTTTACATGGGCAGAGTGAGAGGGTTGCGTTACATCGTCACAAACTGGGCCGTTTACCTTAATGATTTTTTTGCATCGACTATGCCGTGAAGTAGCTCTTCAACTGAACAGTTTCTAGATGAACCCGGAATTGCCAAGTGAGACGGTGTGGCACTATCTGGATCTAACATGGATCAGGACTTGAGCCAAATATTGCTTGAAAATCAATTTGATTATTACAAATGGTTACTCGAATTTCATGGGGTATTTAAATTGAAAAAATAAAAAATAAAAATGAAAAAATAAAAAATAAAATTGAAAAAATAAAAAAATCAATCTCTTCAGAAATCCTAATCAATCGCCAATTAAATGTGAAAAAACTTTATCTTTTATTTAATACAACTGAAACGCATGCTGATGAAATGTGAAGTTGAAGTAATTGTTGCTCAGTAATCAGTAGATTCAGGAGTGATTAAATAAATCACAGGTTTAATGTAAATGAACAACATGATTCCTTCGAAGCAGATTCATTGATAAATAGCAAATAGTCATAGACAAACTGATCCTTACACTTAAGAATATCCGAATGAAGGACCTTGGTATAGATTAATCTAACAAAATATGAGGTTGGCTTAACATATCCAAAAAACAAATACTTAAGAGTGCATCGAGAATAACAGTAAGAGTTCATCTAGAATTTGAATACGGAAGATTCACAAGTCCGTAATAGCGGAGTTGGAATATGTTAGGCAGAACAAATAAAAAAGGCTCAAGACCGATTGTACACCTGCCAGACAACCTACACCAGAAGACAAGTGCTTTTCTTTTGGTCATGCTGGCACCGTGCCGTCACGGCATGCCGTCACCGTGCTGTCACGCCGTACGTTCAAAATTTTTCGATATGACATGCCGTGTCGTTACGGTGCCGTCATATGCGGACGTACATGACGGCACGATGACGGCAGAGTGACGGCATGGTGACGGCATGGTGACGGCATGGTGACGGCATGGTGACGGCATTGTGACGGCATGGTGACAGCACGTGACAGCATGATGACGGCATGGTGCCGGCATGTGTGTATCTGGGATACACACACGGAGATGAGTTAGCACAAAAAGTATACACCAACTGACTGTACACTCGAGCAGCACATAAAATAATTCAGCCCCGAAATCTGTACACCACAGTCATGAAATGGTATGACCAATTCATGACCTTCGAATAAGCAAACCAAAAAATCTAATAGTTACTTTTTCGTCACTGGAACCAATAACTTACCGTCATAACGACGTTTTGGCGGTAAGGTGGTTTTTACAGTAAGTTATTGGTTCCATCGACGAAAAAATAACTGACAGGTTCTTTTGATTTGGTTATTTCAAAGTTATTTTGACCATTTCCGAAAGTTTTTTCTGTGCGTCAAACAACTTCTATTGAGAATTATTTTTATGGTCACTTTGACAGTTACCGTGATTGCTAGAGAGGTGGTGCAGTTGTTAACACATCAATAAATAGCACAGCGATCGAATTCAATGCGGCCTTTCTCGGCAAACATTACACTGATGACTTCATCACTAATAATTTCAAAGATCCTAACAATTTTCGGGAGGGCGATTTCACCTCTCTATAATTAGCATAACGTAGCTGTAAACGTAATGCTGCTGAAAACTCCTAGATGGGTACTTACATGGGATTGTATGGGTTTGTACGGGAGCGCATAGGAAAGTGTGGGAATCCATATATAGGCTCCTATGTAGCACGGCATGAGAGCAATTTTCTGTACGGGAACCTAGACGGGATCCCATTGAAGATGATATAGGGTAATATTTCCTACGTCGAAACCCATGTGGAAACACACAGGAAACAACTTCCTCTGCGGAAACCTACAAAGAAACGCATATGAGATGATACGAGGGAATATTTCATACATGGGAACCCACAAAGGAAACAATGTAGGCTGATGTGGGTAAAGAAACTCACGTCGGATCCCATGTTGGGTGTGTAGATCGAAATTTCCTACATGGGAGTGCCATCATACGAAACACTGTGGTGTACAATGCTCCGCTAGATGGCTAACTGTTAAAGTGTTTCTCGTAAGTGCTTCAACGTATATAAAGCTGCAAATTTGTCTTGAGTTCGACAACACACGAGGGGTAAATATGTCTCTTCGAATGTGTCAAACCTCTTGGGTTTACCGACCCTTTAATAAGGGAGGAGATAAAAGAACCTGCTCTGTCTTAGTCTTTTGACTCGGATTAATCATGTTAGGCAAGAAAAAAACTAAAACAAAATTTAATGCAAGTAATATACAAAAAAATAAAACGTTTACGATCCTTAGCTGATAATCGGAAAAGATTAATAATGACTTTTCGACGCTTGGACCCGGGTTCAAGAAACCCGAGGATCAACCAGTCGGCGGTTGGAATCCCGGTTGGAGCCGGGTTCGAAAAACCTGGTGATCAATAGATCGGTGCTTCGTCCGCCGGTTGGAAACCCGAGTCAAGCCGGGCCTGAATAACCCGGAGGCAACCAGTTAACATTTTATTCGACGGTTAGAAACTTGATTGAACTCGTGTTTTAACAACCTGGGGGGCAAACTATCCGCAAGCTGCGAGCTGTTGAAAGCTAGGCTGATTTTTGGGTTGGGTCAATAAAAATTATTGGTTGTTTTTGTGACTTAGATCAACCCGATTGGAAATACGGTAGAAATTTGGTTGTTCGACATGCTAGGGAGAGAATATGAGAAAAAGATTAGTCTCTCACTTGCTGACCATGAGTTCGAATAGGTAGCAACTAACTTTATTAAGTCAATAAGCAAGACATTACCGACATTTAAATAATACAATCGTATTCAGCGATGAGCTTTTGGTGATCAGTTTTCGGTGACAATTTTCGGTTTCGACTTTTCGGTGTCAAATTTCCATCGTGTAGAGTTCATGGTGTCAAGGTTTTGCCGTATCGACATTTTATTTTGTCGAAATAGTCAGTGTATATTTTTTATAGTTGCACGGTGTGCAGATTTCGATGTAGAACAACTTTCTGTAGAGCTGCTTGCGTGTTCAGTTGTTCGGTGCACACCTCTTATGTGGACTTGGCGTTGAGTACAGTTGCATGGTGCACCAATTTCGGTGCTGAGTTATTTTGTGTGGAGCTGCTCGCGTATTCAGTCGTTCGGTGTATGATTTTTGTGTAGAATTGGGAAGCGTACAATTGATCTTAAGCCCTCCGAACGTCGTGTCTAATGTTTTAGATCATTCCATCCTAAATTTGGAAAAAGAAAATTTCGTTCATTCAACATTAGGCAAATCATTTTAACAAGTTATTAGAACATACATGGTGACAATGGGCACTAATTTTGACCAGTTTCGTAATTTATAACTGATTTCTAGTAAAAAATAAATACTTGTTCACATTTTGTCATGGATTTATTGTGAAAACAAAAATATAAGAATATAATTTGCAAGAAATCATGGGCGATTTACATTGGAAATAATATACTGCTCACAACGTTGCTTAGTAGTAAATAGTCAATCCGATTAGTGAAGTTCTTGGCATATCCACATCAACATACGTTCCTTCATTACATTTATATCGAACTCAAATAAATTCTTATTTGAGTTTTAGATCGAAATCGCTACTGTAAATCGGAAATTCTTGTTGGACTAAAACCACGTAGAAACCCTATTATTTTTTTTTAGTTTCGATTAGATATTCTAAGCAGGGTAGTTCAAGGTTTTCCAATGTCGTAAAAGTAAAAGATTTCACGTCCGAAAAATGCACTCATTTATTAAAACATGTTTCGCGAGATATTTAAAAAAATGTTTCTTGAAGTTAGAGATCAAAACTGAAAAATTCTTGATGAAAAATTGTGTCTGATTGCAACATAGTTTTATATTTGGCCATTTTTGGGAGAAGAAAAATTATAATAGCGGATACGAAAAACTTCTTTAGAATGTCCGTACGAAATATACGGAATTTAGCATAAACGGATGAATTATACATTCAGCGGAATTGAGAGAGACGGCACGTATATTGCACTTCAGTTAAACTAGAATCTGATGCAATACCGTTTCGAGTGTCGTCAGGGCGTTTGTGGCATCGCGGAATGTTTGTCGTCATGCTACTCGTAGCCCCAATGCGTAAGTGCATCGTAAATTATTCTTTCACCTTCGCAAAACCTTTGGCAAACAGTATGTGTATAGAAAGTTTGTCTAACCCGCCCTAAAGTTCATAATATCCTGCAATATTTGTAACGGCTGCGTGTCTCGTGTATCGATGTCAAGATGGCCACCGACTAAACCCACTATTAGTGCGGGTGCGATAAAGATAAGACAGTTCGCACACAATGGGCAAATATATTGCTTATTATCACATGTACGCGAGTTGTTATTCGAGAATCATCAACAAGTTGTGAAAAACAAAGTATCAATAATGTTCTACAGCACAGAATTAATAAATGCAGAGACTATAAACGATAAATAATGCAAGTCCATCATTATTTCAGTTAAAAATATAAATTTCTTCAAGTACAACGTGGAAGCTCGCCGTTTATTCTTTCAATCATTCCAACATTTATAAGACCGTGTTCCCAACGATGTACGACGAATATGAACTCAAATTCAACTTTAAGTCCGAAACTGTAACTAGAAAGTTGGTTATTTGTTCCAGAGTAAAGAAACTTCCGCATGGGATTATTTTCATGAAGCAGGCTTCAACGGGTCATTCGTAGAAGTTAGTCCACCGGAATAATTCTCGAAGTATAATCCCTATGGGTTTTCGAATCATACACCGAAGATAATCCTGATAGGGTTAGTCCTCCTAGCAAAAACAATAATATTGCGGCAACGCAATCTCAACGTAATCGAAAATAACAGGTATTATTGCTTGGATGTACATGTAAAAAATACGTAAGTCATAATTTTCGATTCAGCGATATAACATTACTATATAACGTGTTTTATAACCGATATGTAACCGTTATATTGCAAGAAAAAGTAAATAAAAAATAACCCTTATATAACTGCAGGATGAGATTAAAATGTAACAGTTAACATTACCGGTATAATTTATTAACAATATTATCATTTGTTAATAATTATTTACTTTTATTTATTATTATTTCTTCGTTGAACTTTTAATCTCCGAGTTATAAGTTGATGACCGTAGATCGCCTTTTATTTTTTTGGGCATCCAAGGACTACGAAATTGCTATCGTCAAAGGATGCTTAACCCTTTGCGTCACAGTGGGTCACTGAGCGACCCACCTGAATCCGCTCAAATTTCAATGTTTTAAACTAATTTCTGATAATAATTAATGAGTTTTTTGATTTTGGAAACAAAAATGTATGGCTCAAAGGGTTAATATAAAAATAAGCCGCTACGCCTAAACGTAGAACCAGCTCGGGGTAAGTAATCCTTATGGGTTACGACACCTTCGAAGGGTACTGTGTAGTTTGAGCAATGTCGCTTCGCCGACTTATATACGTTCAGGTCACGAATCGCTTGCGAGGGATGATCGAGCAGTTGGCCATCTAGCGGACATAATATCATTATCAAGAGACGCGGTAGCGTCTCGAGACAAGTACATTTACGGCCTACGCTAACAGGTATTCTTTCCGGAGCCAACTCATTTTAGCCAGTTTTTCAACATGTTATAACACAGCAACGAATGTCGAATGCTTTGTGAACCCTAGTGAGTTCTGCCACCGCAAAAAACCACTAAAACCACCTCAGTGTTTTCTGCACTTTTCCGTACAGCAATTCACCGCAAAACTACCGAGCTTTATTTTATCTAGCGTTGGTGGTTTTGCTGTTTCGATCACCGCAAAAAAACCGATGTCCATTTCGACAAATTTCGTAATATTTTGTAATTTGTATAAATAATGGTAGAAATGACAGACTGAATCACGGCAGATTTCACGTTGCCGTGAAGCCAGTTAAATGCTGTTACCGTCTATATTCAATTTTTAGTTGTATAAAATGTGTAAAAATTCTGGAGAAATTGGCTTACAGTTCGTCGGAAAATGAATACGAAAGTCAATATGCGGAATTTCAAGAAACTGCTCCTGCCATGGTATTGGATTACTTCAATAAGTTTTTGTTGTTTGTTGCTGTGGCCGGAATGATAATGATGATGAAGGATTGTCGGCTTCTGGCGGCCCGGTTAAAGAATTGAATTCTTTATTTAATGTTTGAAACGTTTCGACCCTGGTCTGGGTCCTGTTCACTCATTTAATTTTATTTTAACTACAAAAAAAATTATAAAATAAATTTTAGTCTACTTTTTCCTAATTTTATCGCAACGGAATTAATTTAACTAATAGAATGTAAATATATCTGACAAAACAAGACGAAAAAAAAAAATTATATATATATATTGTTCCTTTTATAGTGTGTTTTTTTTGTCTCAATTCTCTCGAGTTCGCAGCGGTGTCTTATTAAATATTGTGTTTTGTGTTATTCTACTTTGTTAATATTAACTATCTACTATATAAAAGTACTTACTTATGAAGTCGAGTGTTAGTGTTGTTTTGTTTGTGAGTTGGTACATTCTTGTGACTCTGGTCACCTGGCTCTCTGGCCCGTGTTTTCTGCTCACTATTGTAGGTTACCTATGTTTTCGAACAGTATTTGTCATGTTTTTAAAAGAAGTTTTTTTTAATGCTTATTTCATTAGGAGAATAATGTTAAAGAGGATTAAAATTTTTGTTCTGTGATTAAATGGTGTTCGTTACCTTATATTCGATGTTTACACCGATGTAAGGCAACACTACATTTTCCTTATGACATGGGCCAGAGAGCCCGGTGAGCAGAATACCGTCAGAGTTTCAACCACATGGGGTTGGAGAACGGTGACCAGAATGACCAGTGTACTTGTGTGTGTGTGTGTATCTGTGTTGACTTTTAGATAAAATTTCCGTCCCCCCCCCAGAAGGATAATTGTAAGTAATAGGTGTGTTGTCATAAGTATCAAATCTGTTCGTTTTATCAATATTTTGTGGCGTTATCCTCGTTGTCATTGATTTAAATTTTCGGTTATATTACGTCGTTATGTGTCCTAACTTACTTTACATTACCTTATCTTTCTAACGTTAGTGTATCTTAATTCTAGGTTCTAATTTACGTTAAGTGTAGTGTGTTGGTTCAATTTAAATGATGGAGTTGTAAATGTTGCTAAGTTTAGCTATGTCATTTCTAAAATTAATGGAATGTTTGTCTTTTTTTATGTGAATCATCTCCATCAAAAGTCTTTTTTTGTAGTTTGTTACTGTTGCTAAAATCTTTGTGTTGTCAAAGTCAAAAGTGTGATGTGTTTGTGAAGTGTGTTGTGATAGTGCTGTGTGATTAATATCAGGGTGTTTTTGGCTGTTTTTGTGTTCTTGTAGTCTGGTTTTTAAATGTCTTTTAGTTTGCCCAATGTAAGTGCTCCCAGATAGAAAATTGGCGGCAAGATGCCGACAATAGTGCGGAAATCACTGGCACGCTGTGGGACAAATAATGCGACATGTACTGCAGCATTAAGCTGCGTAGTTGACAGCACGTCGAGGCGTCTTACCGCGACGACACGTTGGCGCCAAAGATACGCCACATTTGAACAAGACACTTGCAGTTATATCGAAGCAGGTTTTGGAGGCACGTTGTCGGCAAAACGAGTGCTCGCGGTGCCGTAAATATAACGTAAATGTTTCACAGTATAGTAACGACACCTTGGCAGTAGAATTGGAGCTCGCGTTGTCGCCACGTACAACCAAGATAGCACCACGCGATGGCGGCACTCTGATGGCACAATTACAGCACGCCGTGCCGCTCCGTTGGCATAAATATTTAAGCATGCGGCGGTGGCATAAATGGTAATAAAAACGTAATCACCGAGTCGGCACGTTAATAGCAAAATAGTAGGATTTTTTAGTCACGGTTTGACGGCAAAAAGGCGGCATTTTAGAGGCAGTGTCTTACGGTGAAATGAGGGATTTTTAATGGCACGATTTGGCAGCAAAATTGAGGCATTTTACTGCGACAATTTGACAGCAAAATTATGGCATTTCGACAGTACGGTTAGACGGCATATTGCGAGCAGTTTGAGCGACCACTGTGACGACAAAATTGCTGGTAAATTGCCGAACGCGATGGCGGCATTCAAAATTTTTTTTTTTTACTATCGACGTAGTTTAATCGGTGAGCAATAATGCGAAGATGAATTAGATTGCAGGTAAGTGCGTGAAAAAATATTTATTATTACAAACGGAAATAATACATTTATATTTTTTCAAAAGATCATTTCAAAACTATAATAATATTTCTTAGAATTTCTTACATTATAATTTCTAATTACAAGATTAATCAATTGTTATCGTCACAAGTTGCGAAATGACATGTTGTTGTGAGATTTGATGAATGTGCGTATGAAATATAAGGATCCAAGCTACGTGACATTGACAAACGCTTTCAATTATCCGTATGCCAATGCCCCGAGAGCTTGAATGCTTTAAATCGCATACGCGATTGTTGGACCTACAGCTTAAAGTGGAATCCGAACCACTCATTCTCACAACACACTCTTTACATACACAATATTGCATAGCGATAATACTTAATACTTAATATAGTTCAAACTTAAGATACTTCATATATAATATAGTTAAAACTTAAGATACTTCATATATAATATCGTTCATAAACAAGATATTTCATCCTTAACTATCATCATTCAACATAATTTTGTTTAATTATCGGATTGGGACGACGAACCCAATACCCTGTCCGCCCTAATCAGTCGCACATCGCACAAAACACTTCATTAAGGGATGATTCCGTTTTTTTATCGCTGCAGTGAGCTTTTTCTTTGAGATTTTATCAAAACGAAACTGTTATTAATTCCTTTTAAGTTTTCAGGGGCTCTCTCCACGGCGCCACGGTCGAGGGCGGAGCCACGGGCATAATTTATCTTGTTAATAATTAAAACACTTTTTTTAGCACCAGTAATGTAGATAAATATTAAGGCTGTTCAAAAAAACATAATTTCCTTATAATCTACTACTGCCGAAATGCTGTATCCATTATCAAAAAATATTTTTTTCTGCACAAGCTGAGAATTATGCAATGATAGTAAGTTCTGCCGCATTAAGGCCAACATTAATGAAAAAAACATCGATTTAAAAAAAAATTCTGTCATATCGAAGCGCTCATGGAAGTTGTGGTTCTCCTCCACGAGCGCTTTGATACGAAAAAAAATTAATTGAAAAATCGGAATTTTTCATGCATTTTGGCCTTGAGGCAGTATTTAATATCATCGCAAAACTCCATGCATTCGCGAAAACATTTTTCTAATGATAATCAATACAGCATTTTAGAAGCAAACTATTATAAGCAGAATATGTTTTTCTAAATTAAATATATTTTGAAAATGTTGTAGGGATTGATTTTTAACGTGCATTTTTTAAATAAAAAAATAATACACATTTTAACGAAAAAAAACGGAATTCACCCTCTATTACAGCGCAGAAATTAATATCATTTGTTTATCACACATTTCACGTGTAGGATTTTTCTACTGACACGGATTAAACGAAAAATAAAAAAAACTAGAAATTAAAAGAAAGGTTTTCCGAATATGATTATAATTGCAAAAGGAATTTTAATTCCAAAATCAAAAGAAGAAAATAATGGTACGATCAAAACGGTTCAGCTTCAAGTTCAGCCGACTTAAACCAATACCTTTTTAGTAATTTAATTAAAATAAATAACGATTTTAATTGGACCAAATGACAATCAGAAATAGAATTAAAAATTTGATTTAAAAAAACTCAAAATACTTGACTTTCAAAAGAAAACGAAAATAAAATAAAATTACAATATGCATGGAAGTTTTCCCAAAAGCTTTTTTAGTGTCAGAACAAAAGTCCCATTACACGATATGAAAACGGAATGCACCACCTTTTATTATATTATAGCGCAGTAATAAAATTAACATTATTTGTTTATCACACATTTCACGTGTAGGATTTTTCTACTGACACGGATGAGTTAATTTTAAACGAAAAATAAAAAAACTGAAAATGTAAAGAAAGGTATTCCGAATGTGATTATAATTGCAAAAAAAAATTAATTGCAAAATCTAAAGACAAAAATAATAGTACGATCAAAACGGTTCAGCTCAGTAAGTTTAGCAGACACTAACCAATACATTTTAGTATTGCAATTAAAAGAAATAACAATATTTATTGGAACAATGAAAATGAAAATCAGAAATAGAACGAAAAATTTGATTAAAAAAAAATAAAAATACTTCACTTTAAAAAAATAAAAATAAAATTACAATACGAATGGAAGTTTTCCCAAAAGTTTTTTTAGTGTCAGAACAAAAGTCCTATTATACGATAAGAAAAAGGCCTTTCCTACCTCTATTATCATATTATAGCGCAGTAATAAAATCAATATCATTTGTTTATCATACATTTCACATGTAGGAGTTTTCTACTGACACGGATGAGTTAATTTTAAACGAAAAATAAAAAAACTAAAAATGGAAAGAAAGGTTCCGAATATGATTATAATTGCAAAAAAATTCAATTACAAATTCGAAAGAAAAAAAATAATGATACGGTACAAAACGGTTCAGCTGAAGCTGAACCGTAAGTTCAGCCGACTCGAACCAATACATTTTTAGTATTGTAATTAAGAAATAACCATTTTAAATGGAACAAATGAAAATGATAATCAGAAATGGAAAGAAAAATTTGATTAAAAAACCTCAAAATACTTGACTTGAAAAAAAACGAAAATAAAATTACAACATGTATGGAAGTTTTTGCAAAGCTTTTTCAGTGTCAGAAGAAAACCCTCATTACACGTTACCGCTTTAATACGTAGGCGCATCTTCATGATTGTCATCTTCGAGACGTCTTCTGTGATTCCCTGGCGATTCGGGATCAAACTCTTCAGGATATTCGTCCTCTGGCCTGGGGTTGCGCGATCGTTTGGCTGCATTTCGGTTGCGTTGTTTGCAGGACTTCAGTGCATTACTCATGCATTCCGTGAACGCCCTCAACGTCGGTTTGGGGAACTCCTTGTTCCTCGCCATAGCCGCTACGAGGTGAAAACAGAAACGTAAGTAAAAAAAATGTCAGTGCTGAATATTATCACGAGACTAGAACCAAATAGTGCACACGAATAAAATAGTTAACACGAAAAAACGATTAAAACCTGATGGTAAAAAATCGAGCCTACCATACATGGCTTTCGCCAGTTTCGTGTCCTGGAATTTCAGCGACCCCGGTGCACGGCCCTGCCATGTCAAAGATGGCGACAATGAATCCACGATCGTATGTTTTAAGATGATGTTGGTGGTTTCAGTGAGATTGTAGCCTCCCAACTCAGACAGGTATCGGACCTGTGAAGATATTAAGACGATTTACAGCGAACAGTATACGTTGCTTATATGAATCTATTAAGCTAAAGGTACTTACCACGTTTCTGTACTCCTCATCGCCGATGGTTTCAAAATCATCGATATCCTGCCGCGTCCTCATCGGCAAGCAGTCAGGCTTCGTTGGGAACTCGGATTCCCGCTCCACGAATGCAACTAGTCGGTCAATGCGTCGGCTCATCTTACTGCAAATATGAGAAAGAAGTTTGGTATTTAAGGTATCCCAAGTAACACCAAGACAAAGGATATCTATTTGATATACAAAAAGGTATGTTAATTTCCATACAAATAATATCTATTGGATTTGGATATCTTTAAAAAGTCTAAATGATATCTCTACTCTAAAATATATCATTTGGAAGGAAATTAACGTTTCTTTTCGTATACCTAATAGATACCATTTGTCTTTGTGTTACTTCAAGTAATACGAGCGGACAGTACAACCCGTATTGAGATTCAGAGAGAATGAGAGAGAATTTTAAACACTCGTTGATGGCCAAAAAATATGAAAAAAAATTAAACACATGGAAGATGCTAAAACGATTGATGTTGCAGAATAATAATTGCAAAATTTCATTAAAAAATTAACGGAAAAAAATTATTCTTCTAATCATCCGTCAACCTAGCTTTTTTCAGATAAAAATAATTTGTTGATTTTCCAGAACACGTATGAATTTTTTCGGAATTTTGTGTACAATCTTACAATTTCTACGTATTCAGAAGAATTAACAAGTTATTTTCACTTTAAATAAAGTGAGATTGGTCAGTGATTTGTGGTACAATGTTTTTTTCCATTAATTTGTTAATCACATTTTAGAATTAACATTATCAAAATCAATATTTTTAACACTCCATATATTAATTTTTTTCTAGATTGCCATCCTATCAAGAAGTTTTCGCAATTCTCACACAATTCTCTCTGAATTGAGGTTTTACTTTCCGCTCATACTACCTTAACATGCGTTTGGTATTTGTTTTTCATTCTGAAGAAGCATTAAAATAGTCTATCATTGGTCGTTTTTGTTGTACGCACCGAAATTCGTTCACGCAGAATTCGTGATGATCTCTGAAAAATAAAACACATGAGTCACAATTTTGTATTAAGGCTTTTCAGGTAAACTGGCGTAAGCAGAGCTGATGTTCACATTAATAAATCACCAACAAAAGGAAATGTTGAAGGGATCGTCAGCTGCTCATGTGCAAGTTCAACTGAAAGGCTCTACATAAGAACTGGAGCTTTGAGGACAAAAATATGTTTATAAATATGCATGTGGGTCATTTCACAAGAGGTGGGCCACCTCTATTTCGAATTAGAGTACTTCCAATAAGTAAAAATTATTTCAGATTCTTTTATCCTGTATTTCAGCCAGGATTATACGACTTGTAATTTTATTTTTTTTCGTTACGAATAAAAATCGGTCGATTGTATGAAGAAAATCTTACAACATAAAACGTAGGTCTTTGAATTTTTAAGAGGAACTAAGTTTATAAAAAATTCGTAAAGAGGGACAATTTTGATTTTGTTTTAAAATTCAGAAAATTTTCATTATTTCGTCCACAAACTACGAAAGAACTGGCGCGATGGCAAATTGTGGGATGTCCCGCGTACCTTTCGTTGTCCCGAATACATTGGAGCAGTTGCACAATTAAACGGAGATTGGGTTGTGGATATCCAATTTCTCCGTATCTTTGGACATTTTCCAGGTTCAGGTACCTCCTGGCATTAAAATCTTGCGATTTTGCATCCCTACGTCTGTCTGCCTCAAAACGATTTTGGTCTTCTTGCCTACGTCTCTCAGCCTCCAGACGGTTTTGTTCTTCTTGCCTATGTCTCTCAGCCTCCAGGTGGTTTTGTTCTTCTTGCCGACGTCTCTCAGCCTCCAGGAGGTTTTGTTCTTCTTGCCGACGTCTCTCAGCCACCAGGCGATTTTGTTCTTCTTGCCGACGTCTCTCAGCCTCCAGACGGTTTTGTTCTTCTTGCCGACGTCTGTCTACATCTAGCTGGTCTTGTTCTATGTGCCGACGTCTCTCTGCATCAAGGTTGTCTTGCTCTGCCTGACGACGTCTCTCTGCATTCAGCTGGTTTTCCTCCGATTGACGCTGTTTTTCCGGTTCCTCTTGCTCTGTCTGGTGACTTCTCTCGTTTTCCAGCGCTGTCGCGTCCAGATCCAGGACATCCAAAACCGGTAAAATCGGCAAATCTTGGCTCTCTTGTGTAAATCCTGGTTCTCGATTTTGTCCATCGTTCGTGTGCGGCAACGAATACAACTGTAACGTAGTATTTCAACAAATTGTTGAAAAGTTGCTTTATGAGTAACTTGGGCACAAACCTGCGTTAACTGAGGAACTAAAGCGCTGTAATTTGGTGTTGCATGATATGGATCATTTTCAACTACGTTGAACGCCGTTCGCAAAGCGACTATGCTCTTAGGCATCGTGGGAATCGGCTGGCGCCCCCGAATTGAATCGTTTTCATCAGACGATGTACTTAATTGTGCATAATCTTGGAATTTTGTTGGTGGTACTGTTGTTCTCTTTGGTCGTTGCGACATTTTTACTGAAACTCAGCGAATTATGAATTCAGCAATGAATCCGCGTTGGAGTTACGACAAAAATACAATAAATGTGTACTGATAAGTCAATCCGATGAGTTCAAATATTTCCACACAAGTGTAGCATGAAGTATACTTTATGAAACTTTTGTGAATTATTTAGAAGTTTTTATGTTTCATCTAGCATTATATTGAAGTTAACAATAAGAGCAGCCAGGTTCAAATGAATTTTTATAAACCGAAATAATATAAATATTTCAACGTTTACATGTTTTCCAAAATCGTCCTACTGAAAAAGTATTCTCTATTTTAGGACGATTTCCTTCTTAAAACGTTGCCTTGAAAAGGACAGGAGTGATGCCTAATACTTTTTGAACTTGACAAAAATCACTACTTGGGTATTCATAAATAATGAAACATTACTGTAAATGGATTTGTTTTGTACCTAAGTTCATTCATGCTAATACTTTTCATACTTTGCACGTGTCGTAACTTTCAGGTTGCACCGATAGACCCAATTAGTTTACAAACTCAATACTGTTCGTAGGAAGGCACACTGCTTCGAAAAACGAAATTTTAATTTGCAGGTCTTTCGCGGAAGTTACAAGAAAGTTTACTAAAAAAATATTCGGAAAGTGAACATTTTTTACAAAAGCATGTCTTGTGCGAAAGAGCTTCAAATGATAATTCGTAGACTTGAATCGGACTGAGCATCCATACGAAGAAAATTGTTCTTGCCATTCCAATTTGGTACATTGGTGCAATCTTAAAGCAACGATACGTGCAATAACAGAAAAAATATTTGCATCAATGAACTGAGCTACAAAACATCCATTTACGGAAATGTTTTATTCTTTTGCTTGCCCAGTAATGATTATAAGAAAAAAATGTCACATGTATCATTGCTGGATCCTTTAAATTGTACGATTTTTAGATGAGCCGATCCTCTTAGCCGAAGACGTTTAACATAAAATAATTGGAAAAACCGAACTAATCGTACGTTGTTAGGTGGAAGAACATACCAAAATAATGGTTTTTTTAAAATAATTCAAAATTTGGAATGACGGCAAATTTGTTTGGTAGTCACTTGACAAAAAAAATCGCCATAAGGTCGCGAAAAGGAAGCACTAAAAAAATGCAAACGCGATTTTTCTACTGACACGGATGATCTAATATTAAACGAAAAATAAAAAAACTGAAAATGAAAAGAAATATATTCCGAATATGATGATAATTGCTAAAGGAATTTCAATTCCAAAATCGAAAGAAAAAAGTAATGATACGATCAAAACGGTTCAGCTTCAGTAAGTTCAGCCGACTCGAACCAATATATTTTTATCCTAACAATTTTTGGTATAAAAATCTTACAGGTGAAATGTGTTGTCATAAACACATGAAATTAATTTTATTACCGCGCTAGAAGAAAGTACATTCCGTTTTCGTATCATGCAATGGGAATTTTGTTCTGACACTAAAAATGCTTTTGGAAAAACTTCCATTCATATTGTAATTTTAATCGAACTCATTACGTGATACGAAAACGGAATGTACTTTCTATTATAGCGCGGTAATAAAACTAATTTCATGTGTTTATCACACATTTCACCTGTAAGATTTTTATACCAAAAATTCTACAGGTGAAATAAAAATTGCAAACGCGAAAGCAAACGAAAAAAAAGTAAGATGCATGTGTTATTGTATATTATGCTACAAGCGAGGGAAAAGCGTGATTTCTGCCGTGCGCGGAGTCTGTTTGCATGAGGTAAAAATCACGCTCCCTTCCTCGTAGCATATGATACCTTTTTTACGGTTTCGATAAAATAGAATCTCATGTAGAACATTTTTGAAAAGTTAAAAATTTAAATTAGGGAAAAAACTAGGGTGATGGTGCTGCAAGACGCAATAAACTAGGGCAATAGTGCTGCAAGAGAGGAACGTGCGTGGTTTTCACAGAATTATCATGCTAAAAATCAAGTATACTGACAAACGATTCTCTTGTGTAAGAACTGATAGTTGTGATACAAAACGGTGGAGAAATAAGTACTGTATGCTGATTTAATTCATGTTTCCGAATAAAAAATTTATGTGCCATCGTGAAAAAAAAATGGGATCGAACATAAGGAACGATGATTCGTCGGAATATTTTAACGACGAAGAAAATAAAAATTGAACAGTTTTACAAATGAAAAATATCACGAGGCTATCAACATACGAAATAATGTAAAAGCCAATTTTTTTTTTACAAATACAATAAATATCGTAAACAGGCATGTGAAAATCAGTGGATAACGCAAATAAAAAAATGTCACGGACCCACGCAAATATCAGTCAAGTTCATCATGGCCAGAAAAAATAATAATTAGGGTAAACGGAAAAAAATTTAGGAAAGAGAAATTACATTGTATTCGAAACTTAATGTGAAAAAAACCCGTCGATGGCAGCGTAAGTACTATTTTTTTTTAAAATCGGTTATTGAAATTATTTAAATAATAACACATTTTAAGACATTCACTTACCCGTTTGCTGAAACGCCTTGAGCCCAAGTTGGTAGCATTCTTTATATTCTGTGACCTCGAAGATCTGGAAGTAAACAGCTCTGCCCGTTGCCTAAAGAAGAGAACAAAGAAATTCTGAGATTTTTATATTGAGGCAATGCACGTTGCCATGTAGCAACATTCGATTAACGGCAAGCTCGTAAATAGACAATGAACCCGTGGAAAAAATTGACACACTAACCCGAACAACCGCGCCCTTACTTGGATTCAAAAGAATGACGGTGCCGACGCTCAAGGAATATTTTGAACTAATTAATAAATGCAATCGAGAAAATATTATACGATTGAAAATTTATCGAAAGGAAGGAGAACAATAATGTTGAGCGTAATTGACTTGAAAGACCACTGAGGAGAATACCATTGAACTTCACGTCGATATCACGGATACGTGAAGAGAAATTAATTTGCGGATCTTTAAGGATTACTTTAAGATCCGAGCGACAACCGCGATCCTCTTTCCTCGGTGTCCTGCGGAGACTGTGGCGCGAACGGGCCCGCGCGACTTAGCTAAAGAGAGGGGTGCCACGCTGCCACCCAACCACGTTCTCTTACTAACGGCAAGGCGAGGCGAGCGCGATGTATAGGAGATGTTTTGCTCAGGCCAGCAGCACTTTTGCGCCTGCGCGTGAAACAGAGATCGAGAGCGTGCGAGTATAAGCGAGAGAAACAAGGAGACCCTTATCCTTCTTTCGCGTTTTTCTGTGGTTCTTTGTTTCACTCACGGGTGTAAAAGCGCTGAACGCCCCAATAACAATGTAACCTTCCAGCGCGGCAAAGAGAGGAAAGAATATATTTTTCACTTAGTATCTTAATCTTTATGGAAGTTGAAGAACAGAAATCTTCTCGCGGATCTATGGGCGTATTAATAAGACGCTTTCAATATTTACCAGTGCACGATCCGTAAACGCCATGAGGTAGCGGGTCGCAACACGTCGCGGCGTGATGTACGCGTAAACAATTTTCCGTAAAGTTTGAGACATTTACAAGAAATATTAAAAAAAAAAACAATAAATGTGTTCAAGAAAACATCATGGACTTGAAAATTTATCAAAAAAGAGGAGAAAAATAATGTTTACTGTAATCTACTTAAAAGCCACTGAAGAGAATAAGAACATTGTTCTTCGTATCGAAATCACGAATACAACGAAAATTTAGATAGCGAAGAGAAATTAATTTGCGGATCTACTTCCGTATAAGCTATTCGAAAGAGCAAATGAAATTCACAGCATTAATTTAACACAAAAAATTATATTATAAACACAACACATACTTGAAAATCCGGACAACAGCGATCCTCTCTCCTCGGTGTCGTGGCGAGACTGTGAGGCGAACGTGCCCGCGTGACTTAGGTGAAGAGAGGGGTGTCACGCTGCGAGCCAACCACGTTCTTTTACTGACGGCGAGGCAAGCGCTATTAGCGTGATGTGTTAGGCCGATTGTCGTTCTCTTTCGCTCTGCTGCGAACGCCAATAACCCTTTCTCACTCGCTCTCACAGCGTCTCGGTAAGTGTAACACATCACTATAATCGGAAACATTTCTTTCGGGCTCGCAGCACTTTAGCGCCTGTGCGCAAGACAGAAATCGAGAGAGTGCGAGTATGAGAGAGACAAGCAAGGAGACTCTTACCTTTCCTTCCCGTTTTCCTATGGTTCTTTGTTTCATTCACGGGTGTAAAAGCGCTGAACGCCCTAATAACAATGTACCTTTCCAGCCCGGCGACGAGAGGAAGGAATATATTTTTCTTTTAGTATCTCAAAGTTTATGGACATTAGTGAACAGAAATTTCTTCGCGGATATATGCGCGTATTAATAAGATGCTATCAATGCAAAAGCCGTAAGAGAGCGTGTCGCAACACGTTGTGGCGTTATTTCTGTTTATAATTTTTCGTAAAGTGTGAGATATTAAGATAAAAATACATTGATAAGAGACGTTCAGCACTTTTACAGCTGCGAGTAAAACAAAGATCCATAGAAAATCGCGAAGGGAAGATAAGAGTCTCGACGCTCGACTCTCTCATACTCGCACTCTCTCGATCACTGTTTCACGCATTGGCGCAAGATTGCTGCGAGCCCGAATGAAATGTTTCCTGTTAATAGCGCTTGCCTCGCCGTCAGTAAAAAAACGTGGTTTACTCGCAGCGTGACACCCCCCTTTTCGGCTAAGTCGCACAAACACGTTCGCGCCGCAGTCTCGCCACGACACCGAGGAGAGAGGATCGCCGTTGTTGTCCGAATCTTAAAGTAAGTGTTGTGTTTATAATATAATTCTTTGTGTTAAATTAATGTTGTGAATTCCATTTGGTCTTTCGAATATCTTATACGGAAGAAGATCCGCAAATTAATTTCTCTTCGCGATCCAAATTTTCGTTATATTCGTGATTTCGATATGAAGGACAATGTTATTTATTCTCTTCAGTGGTTTTTAAGTATATTACGTTAAACATTATTTTTCTCCTCTTTTTCGATAAATTTTTAAGCCCATGATATATTCTTGAACGCATTTATTGATTCTTTGAAAATATTTCTTGTGAATATCTCAAACTTTACGGAAAATTGTTTAAGCGTACATCACGATGTGACGTGTTGCGACCCGCTCCCTTACAGCGCTTACGGATCGTGCATTGATAAATATTAAAAGCGTCTTATTAATACGCGCATAGATCCGTGAGAAGATTTCTGTTCTTTAATTGCCATAAAGTTTAAGATAGTAAGTGGAAAATATATTCTTTCCTCTCGTTGCCGCGCTGGAAGGTTACATTGTTATTGGGGCGTTAAGCGCTTTTACACCCGTGAGTGAAACAAAGACCCACAGAAAAACGCGAAGGAAAGATAAGAGTCTCCTTCTTTCTCTCGCTTAAACTCGCACTGTCTCGATCTCTGTTTCACGTGCAGGCGCAAAAGTGCTGCGGGCCCGAGCAAAACATTTCCTATTCATCGCGCTCGCTTCGTCTCGCCTTGCCGTTAGTAAGAGAACGTGGTTGGGTGGCAGCGTGGCACCCCTCTCTGCAGCTAAGTCGCGCGGGCCCGTTCGCCCCACAGTCTCGCCACGACATCGAGGAGAGAGGATCGCGGTTGTCGTTCGGAACTTTAATCAAGGTTTGTGTTTATGATATAATTTTTCTGTGTTTAATTAACGTAGTGAATTCCATTTGCTATTTCGAATACCTTATACGTAGTTGATGCGCAAATTAATTTCTCTTCGCGAGCCCAATTTTCGTTGTATTCGTGATTTCGATGTGAAGTACGATGTTATTATTCTCTTAAGTGTTTTTTCAGTAGATTACGTTAAATATTATTCTACTCCTCCCTTTCGATAAATTTTAAGCCCGCGATATTTTTTCGATCGCATTTTTTTATTCTTTTTATTTAATATTTCTTGTTAATATCTCACACTTTACGGAAAATCGTTTATGGTACATCACGTCGCGTCGTGTTGCGACCCGCTCACTCAAGGTGCTTACGGATTTTGCGTTTGTAAATATTGAAAGCGTCTTATTAATACGCGCATAGATCCGCGAGAAGATTCCTGTTCATTAATTTCCATAAAGTTTAAGATATCAAGTGAAAAATATATTCTTTCCTCTCGTTGCCGCGCTGGGGGGTTACAGTGTTATTGGGGCGTTCAGCGTTTTTACACCAGTGAGTGAAACAAAGACCCACAGAAAAACGCAAAGGAAAGATAAGAGTCTCCTCGTTTGTCTCACTTATACTCGCACTCTATCGATCTGTTTCACGCGCAGGCGCAAAAGTGCTGCGGGCCCGAGTGAAAGTTTTCCTATTATACCGCTTGCCTCGTCGTCAGTAAAAGAATGTGGTTGGCTGGCAGCGTGGCACCCCTCTCTTTAGCTAAGTCGCGCGGGACCGTTCGCGCCACAGTCTCCGCACGACACCGAGGAAAGAGGATCGCGGTTGTCGCTCGGATCTGAAAGTAATCCTTAAAGATCCGCAAATTAATTTCTCTTCGCGTATCCGTGATATCGACGTGAAGTTCAATGGTATTCTCTTCAGTGGTTTTTTGAGTCGATTACGCTCAACATTATTTTTCTCCTTTCTTTCGATAAATTTTCAATCGCATAATATTTCCTCGATTGCATTCATTAATTAGTTAAAAATATTCATTGAGCGTCGGCACCGTCATTCGTTCGAATCCAAATAAGCTCGCGGTTGTTCGGGTTAGTGTGTCAATTTTTTCCACGCGTTTATTGTGCATTCACGAGCTTGCCGTTAATCGACTGTTGCTACATGGCAACGTTGCATTGCCTCAATATAAAAATCTCAGGGTTTCTTTGTTCTCTTCTTTAGGCAACGGGTAGAGCTGTTTACTTCCAGGTCTTCGAGGTCACAGAATATAAAAAATTCTACCAACTTGGGCTCAAGGCGTTTTAGCAAACGGGTAAGTGAATGTCTTAAAATGTGTTATTATTTAAATAATTTCAATAACCGATTTAAAAAAAAAATAGTACTTACCCTGCCATCGACGGGTTTTTTCACATTGCGTTTCGAATACAATGTAATTTCTCTTTCGTAAATTTTTTGCCGTTTGCCCTAATTTTTTTTTCTGGCCATGATGAAATTGACTGACATTTGCGTGGGTCCGTGACATTTTTTATTTGCGTTATCCACTGATTTTCACATCCCTGTTTACGATATTTATTGTATTTGTCGAAAAAAATTGCCGTTTACATTATTTCGTATGTTGATAGCCTCGTGATATTTTTTATTTGTAAAACTGTTCAATTGTTATCTTCTTCGTCGTTAAAATATTCCGACGAATCATCGTTCCTTATGTTCGAACCCATTTTTTTTTCACGATAGCACATAAATTTTTTATTCGGAAACATGAATTAAATCAGCATACAGTACTTATTTCTCCACCGTTTTGTATCACAACTATCAGTTCTTTCACAAGAGAATCGTTTGTTAGTATACTTGATTTTTAGCATGATAATTCTGTGAAAACCACGCACGTTCCTCTCTTGCAGCACTATTGCCCTAGTTTATTGCGTCTTGCAGCACCATCACCCTAGTTTTTTCCGTAATTTAAATTTTTAACTTTTTAAAAATGTTCTACATGAGATTCTATTTTAGCGAAACCGTAAAAAAGGTATCATATGCTACGAGGAAGGGAGCGTGATTTTTACCTCATGCAAATAGACTTCGCGCACGGCAGAAATCACGCTTTTCCCTCGCTTGTAGCATAATATGCGATAACACATGCATCTTGCTTTTTTTTCCGTTTGCTTTCGCGTTTGCAATTTTTATTTCACCTGTAGAATTTTTGGTATAAAAATCTTGCAGGTGAAATGTGTGATCAATAGATGAAATTAATTTTATTACCACGCTATAATAGGAAGTACATTCCGTTTTCGTATCATGTAATCGGAATTTTGTTCTGACACTAAAAATGCTTTTAAAAAAACTTCCATTCATATTGTAATTTTATTTTATTTTCGTTTTTTTTTAAAGTCAAGTATTTTGAGTTTTTCAAATAAATTTTTTCTTTCCGTTTCTGATTTTCATTTTCATTTGTCCCAATTAAAATCGTTATTTCTTTTAATTACAATACTAGCCTAACAGATCCAGCGACCGACCGAACGACCGAAGAAACGACCGGCCGTCAAATGCAAAAAAACAACCGTTCAAGAGGCAAACAACCGAGAAAACGACGGTTGAAATTATTTTTGATTGGTCATTTCTTGGTTACTGTAACCACATAACCAAGAAACGACCAATCAAAATTAATTCCAATGGTCGTTTTCTCGGTTGTTTGCCGCTTGAACGGTTTTTTTTTGCATTGAACGACCGGTCGTTTCGTCAGTCGTTTTTTGGACTTTTTAGGTCGTTTTCGAGGTTGCCGGGATTGCTAGGGTAAAAATGTATTGGTTCGAGTCGGCTGAACTTACTGAAGCTGAACCGTTTTGATCGTATCATTACTTTTTTCTTTCGATTTTGGAATTGAAATTCCTTTTGCAATTATCATCATATTCGGAACATATTTCTTTCCATTTTCAGTTTTTTAAAAAAATTTTCGTTTAAAATTAACTCATCCGTCAGTAGAAAAATCGCGTTTGCATTTTTTTAGTGCTTCTTTTTTGCGAACTTATGGCGATTTTTTGTTAAGTGACTACCAAACAAATTCCGCATCATTCCAAATTTTGAATTATTAAAAAAAAAACTATTATTTTGGTATGTTTTTCCACCTAACATCGTACGATTAGTTCGGTTTTTCGAATTATTTCATTCTAAACGTCTTCAGCTAAGAGGCTCGGCTGACGTAAAAATCATAGAAATTAAATGGTCCAGCAATGGTACATATGACATTTTTTCCCTCATAATCAATTCTGGGTGAGCACAAAGAATGAAACATTTCGGTAAATGGATTGTTTGTTGCTCAGTTCATTGTTGCACATATTTTTTTTCTATCTTTGCTTTAAGATTGCACCAATGTACCAAATTGGAATTGCAAAGACAATTCTCTTCGTATGGATGCTCTGTCCGGTTCGAGTATGGGAATTATCATTTGAAGCTCTTTCGCAAAAGACATGCTTTTGTAAAAAAATGTTGACTTTCCGAATATTTTTTAGTAAACCTTTAAATGCAAATTTTTTCATCGAACCAGACTGTGCCTTCCTACGAACAGTATATTCTTCATTGTAAACGAATTAATCCGTTAGTTTCTCGGTACAACCTGAAAGCTAGGACGCGTGAAAATATTTTAAAAAATTGCATGTATGTGTTTAGGGAAAAAAATCTATTTACAGCAATGTTTTATTATTTATGCATACCCAAGTAGTGATTTTTGTCAAGTTGAAAAAGTGTTAGGCATCACTACTGTCCTTTTTATGACAAATACCTAAAAAGGACATTGTCCTAAATCGAAGAACACTTTTTCAGTAGGACGATTTTGGCAAATCGCGGTGATCATCGGCGACGAGTTGCCATCAGCCCTTTTAAGACGGATACGAGATCAACGCTGGACGATTTACTGGTGAAGTGAGTCGCGGAAAACGGTAACTCTGTATCAAAAGTGCATGCTATAACATTTTTTACTCATTTAAATCGCATTGTGCATTATTTCCACATTTTTACAAACCGTAATGTTCTCTGAATCTTTTAACTAGAAGCGTCGTGTGTTACGTTGAAGAATACCTCCATTGTTAGTTGATATATTTACATTATTTCGGCTTATTCAAATTCTTTTGAGCGTGTCCGCTTTTCTTGTTAACTTCGATATAATGCTAGAAGGAACGAGTAGAAACTTCTAGGTAATTCAAAAAAGTTTCACGAAGGATACTGCTACATTTGTGTGCAATTATTTAAATTCATCAGATCGACTTATCAGTACGCATTTATCGTATTTTAGTTGTATCTCCAACGCGCCCCCCCCCCCCTTCTCGCTCTGCATTTACACTTAATCCAAACGCATGTAATTTGTCGTTATTTTGAGATGTCTTACCGTAAGAAACGGTCGCACGGTAGAAAACCTTTGTGTGAACTGTCGCGTAGACAAAGTAAGCAAATTTTTCGCGAAATTTGGGATTGTTCGTCGCGGCAAAAAGAATCAATATCTTCGACATTACCGCAAGAAATCGTAGTGGAAAATGAACATTTCACTTCCAATTATATTCCTCTTCCTAGCATTTTTGCCGATGTGATGGTTGAACAGAGCGCGCAAGTGTCTACAGATATTTTTTCAACCCATTCTCTCGGCGATGCAATAATTAACGATTCTTCCGATGACATCTCGAGCGATCGCTTGAGCCAATCCAGTTGGGAGTCGATTTTCAGTAGCGCAGAGGGTGGTTCGTGTTTTCGTGAAGAGCTCGCATCTTGGGCCGTGGAGAATTCAATAACTGGGGTTGCTTGTGATAGGCTTCTTCATATTCTTCGCGCACATTCGTGTTTTTCCTATCTTCCGAAGTCTACAAAGACTTTGTTGGGCACTCCCCGACTACCTGCAACATTGTTGGACGTACCACCCGGGAAATATTTGCATCTTGGGTTTGAGGCAGCTCTAGTATCTATTTTGGAACGTGAATGTAACGATGACATTCCAGATAATCTTGAAATTGATTTGAGTACGGACGGGGCTAATCTCGACAATTCCGGTAATAATCAAATGTGGCCGATACAATGTAGAATCGCGAACATTCGTAACAGCCCGACGGAAGTTATTGGTATATATCGAGGGAACAAGAAACCAGATAGCGCTATGGTTTTATTTGAATCCTTGATCGAAGAAGCTAATGTATTAATACACGATGGAGGCGTAGTCTTCCGCGGGTCGAGAATTTTGTTTACCTTCAGGGCCTTCATTGCCGATGCTCCAGCGCGAGCATTTGTACTGAACCATGCGAGCCATAACTCGCAGAATCCGTGCTCCAAATGTCATATCACAGGTGAATACGCGCATAGACGCATGACTTTTTGTGATGTAGATCTCGTTCCACGAACTGACGAACAGTATTACGCATAAGAGGACGGCGATCATCACAAGGGAGGTCCAAGTCCATTATCGCTTCTTCCGATCGGTATGGTTACTCAAGTGCCATTCGAGTATATGCACCTTGTGAATCTCGGGGTCGTTAAGCGTTTATTCTCCGCGTGGGTAGATGGCAAATTTTCCAACGAAAGTCGGCTATGTGCACATGACATAAACTTGGTGTCGCTGAGACTTGTTCACCTGTCCCGTTACTATCCAAGGGAGTTTGCACGGCCGCCTCGTGAACTTAAGTATTATCCGCGTTATAAAGCTACCGAGTTCCGACAGTTTGTACTATACACAGGCCCGGCAGCTCTGTTCGGTATTCTCAGCGATGATCATTGGCATCACTTCTTGTTACTCCACATGGCTATGCGCATTTTAGCGTCCTTGCCACCATCGGGCATTCAATTGTCTTTTGCGGAATCTGCACTCCGCATTTTCGTCGAGCAAAGTGAGAATTTGTATGGAAAGTCGTTCGTTAGTTATAACGTCCACGGACTGCTGCATCTCGTCGACGATGTCAAGCTGTTGGGTCCCGTTGATTCATTTTCGGCCTTCCCTTACGAAAATAATATGAAAGTGTTTCGGCGTTATTGTAGAAAGCCAGATGCGCCTTTGCAGCAAATCTCGAATAGACGTGCTGAACTTGCCGAGCGGTGTGTTCGCCGTCGGCGAGCGAACTGTGATACTCTTGCTCTTGATAAACACAGCGAAGGGCCTCTCACAGCGGATATCAGTGACCACGAGGTGCAGCAGTATCGTCGATTGAAGAGTCGGAAATTCGTGTTGACGAGGGAAAAGCGGGACAACTGTTGTATGTTAAAAGATTCATCGATATGTATAGTTGCTAATATAGTTACACTACGGGCAAGGATATTTCTGATCGTAAAGAAATTCGAACGCATCGAAGCGCTTTACGATGCTGGCATGCCATCGTCGTCGGTCGGCTACTACAAGTGTTCCGCACTACGGCAGGATCTCTCGATCGTTAGTTTCGATGATGTTATGAACAAGTGTTATATCATGCCGTACTGGCAATCGCGTCGCTTTGACGAGAATGGTCAGGAGCAACTCGATAGCAATATATTCACAGTAGCAACTATGTCATGTGAGGTCGATTATTGATAATCAGATATTAATATTAATAGAATGTTTGTAGATAATGGTTTCTAAACGAAGTTGGCCAGTATTCATAATTTTCTGTCAATATTTCGCTGAGTTTTTAGTAAACATGTTCAGACGACCAAAGAGATCACCACCGACGAAATTCCAAGATTATGCGCAATTAAGTACATGATCTGGATAAAAGAGATGAACAGAGACGTCGGCAGGTAGAGCAAAGCCATTTGGAGGCTGAGAAACGTCGGCAAGAAGAATAAAACCGTCTGGAGGTTGAGCGACGGCGGTCCAATCTATTCGGGACAACCAAAGGTAAGCCGGGGCATCCCACAATTCGCCATCGTGCAAATTTTTTTGTAGTTTGTGTTCAAAATAATGAAAATTTTCTGAATTTTAAAACAAAATCAAAATTTTCCCTCCTCACGATTTTTTTATAAACTTAGTTCCTCTTAAAAATACATAAAATTTTATACTGCGCGAGTATGGAAAATTTCTAGTGGAAAGTATATTCAAAGACCTACATTTTACGTTGTAAGATTTTCTTCATATAATCGACCGATTTTTATTCGTAACGAATCGAAAACAAAAATTAAAAGTCGTATAATCCTGGCTGAAATACAGGATAAAAAAATCTGAAATAATTTTAACTTATTGGAAGTACTCTAAACCTGTCACAAGTAAATTATGAACTTTGTTTTAGACAATTCGAAATAGAGGTGGCCCACCTCGTGTGAAATGACCCACGTGCATATTTATAAACATATTTTTGTCCTCAATGCTCCAGTTCTTATGTAGAGCCTTTTAGTTGAACTTGCTCATGAGCAGCTGACGATCCCTTCAACAATTTCAGACGCTTTAAAAATATGTTCCAAGGTGTTAATCACATAGCAGCATTAGTCATTGATATTCAAAAACATTCACAGCTGTGATATCAACAGTAAATCGATCAATATTTGCAAATTTCCGATGTTATGTTTTTTCATCCAGTTTTTTCAAAGAATAAACCGTAATATCAGTCCGATTATGACAATAGCTCATTTTGTTTATTAAAAGATATTCTATCGATTGGCCGTGTATTTTTTTAAATCGTATTATTAGTTCAAAAGATACAACGGTTTGTTTATCCATCATAACCTAACTTCAAGGATACAAATGGCTATAACTTTTGAACGCCTGATCTTATAGAAAATCTGAACGGTCAATCGCAAAAGGATCTCCCACTGATCAAAATGAGCTATGGTTCGTCATAATCGGACGGATATTACGGTTTTTCCTTTAAAAAAAAACTGGATTGAAAAACATGCCTTCCGAAATTTGCAGATATGTATCGATTTACTGTTGATATCACAGCTGTGAATGTATTTGAATATCAAGAACTAATGCTGCTATGTAATCAAGAGTCGCGGTAGCGACTCGACGCCAAGTTAAAAAAGAAATTAATGTTGCCTTCATACTACGATTTGTCTGTCTGACTGGACGGGCTGTTACTCCTGGCGCGACGGTCGCTACTGCTACTCTATTTATTCGGAAGGCGGCCACTCACCGGCCGTTTTCAAATTATAACTCGAATTATATTTGACCACACGTCGAGAACGGAAGATGTGTCAGGTTCAATATTTTTTATTTTTTTTTCTCTTTCAAATGAGACCTGCGGCAAGGAAATCTGTTTCTTTAATGCTGATATCTGGCATCTTAGTAATTCTCACCGAGCGACTTTATGTTCCTCCCGTACGGCCGCACTCACACAACTTTAAATGTCCCAACCTATATTTGCCGACGTATTATCTCTGACCACATGTCGCGAACGAAAAATGTATCATGATCAATATTTTCTATTTTTTTTTTCTTTCGAATGAGACCAGTCACAAGAAAATCGGTTCATTTACCGCTGATATCTGGTCTTTTCAAAGTTTTTCATTTTTAACGCACTCACACAATCTCGATTCACGTATTCACGTACACACATTATATAGAAGCGCCGCGCGCAGGCGCGAGTGGCGGCTCGCGAGCAACCAGTGTGTGACGTCACACAGTCGGCAGCGGTTCAGTCAGTCAGCGCGTGTTGCACAGCCGACATCATCAAGAGTCGCGGTAGCGACTCGACGCGAAGTGTACATTTATAATTCGCGTATTTTTATACTTTATCAGTGTTTAATAATTTAAATTTAAATCAGTGCGTAATATTTTAAATCAGTGCTTAATACTTTAAATCAGTGCTGAAATTAATTAATTTTTTTATAAATAAGTGTGTGATAAATGAGTGTTGACAACAATCGCAGTGCGTTCTCGACCCCAGTGCTTCATCTTTTATGGGATTATTTTTCATCATAAAGTGTAATCTTTTTCGTTTTCATCAGTGTCTGACTGCTGTCTACGTTTACAGTCGAGTATCGTTTCAGTCAGTGTCTACCGTGACTAACCTCATTTCAGTAAGTATCTGTCGTGATTAACCTTCTTTTAATCAGTGTACATAGATTTGAAAGGATTTTTTACTGTCATCTGACTTGCATATGCCTTTCAATATTATTTTAAGCAAAGTTCTTATGTTTTCGATTCTGCGCATGATTTTCAGATTCAACTACTAGGCAGATTGGAATGGTTGACATCTCATTTTCTTCTTCATGAAAAGATACACCGGCTAAATGCAGCAAATGTCAATAAAAGGTAATATTTTTTTATGATAATGCCCAACGCACTGTATTGTTGGCACTCAATGATATGAAAATGCCCAACGCAATGTATTGTTGGTACTCGATGAAAGGATTTTTTACTGTCATCTGACTTGCATATGCTTTTCAATATTACTTTAAGCAAAGTTCTTATGTTTTCGATTCTGCGCATGATTTTCAGATTCAACTACTAGGCAGATTGGAATGGTTGACATCTCATTTTCTTCTTCATGAAAAGATACACCGGCTAAATGGAGCAAATGTTAATAAAAGGTAATATTTTTTTTATGAAAATGCCCAATGCACTGTATTGTTGGTACTCGATGATATGAAAATGCCCAACGCACTGTATTGTTGGTACTCGATGAAAGGATTTTTTACTGTCGTCTGACTTGCATATGCTTTTCAATATTATCTTAAGCAAAGTTCTTAGGTTTTCCATTCTGCGCATGATTCAGATCAAACTACTAGGCAGATTGGAATGGTTGACATCTCATTTTGTTCTTCATGAAAAGATACACTGACTAAATGGAGCAAACTATTTTTTTTTTCATTCTGAAAGCAAAGTTAATCACTGATAGAAAATAGCATAACATTTATTTATTAATAATTGTGTCACTTAAAAAATATTACCTTTTATTAACGTTTGCTCCATTTAGCCGGTGTATCTTTTCATGAAGAAGAAAATGAAATGTCAACCATTCCAATCTGCCTAATAGTTGAATCTCAAAATCATGCGCAGAATCGAAAACCTAAGAACTTTGCTTAATTTTCCATTCTGCGCATGATTCAGATCAGAGTTGGAAATAATGCATTATTTTTTTAATGCATTATCGTTTTTTTACCCATTACTTTAACAATGCATAATGGAATTCAGAACCATTACCCATTACTTTATTAATGAATAATGGAACTCATATCCGTTACCCATTATTTTTTTATGAGTAATGTAACTCATATCCGTTACCCATTACTTTTTTAATGAGTAATGGAACTCATATCCGTTGCCCATTACTTTTTTAATGAGTAATGGAACTCACATTCATTACCCATTACTTATTTAATGAGTAATGGAACTCACATCCATCACCCATTACTTATTTAATGAGTAATGGAACTCACATCCATCACCCATTAGTTTTTTAATGAGTAATGGAACTCACATCCATCACCCATTACTTTTTTAATGAGGAATGGAACTCACATTCATTACCCATTACTTTTTTAATGAGTAATGGAACTCACATCCATCACCCATTACTTTTTTAATGATTAATGGAACTCACATTCATTACCCATTACTTTTTTAATGAGTAATAGAACTCACATGCATCACCCATTACTTTTTTAATGAGTAATGGAACTCACATCCATCACCGTTTTTTAAATTAATGGGTAATGAACGTGCTAATGGATATATGATAGTCCCATTACTTTAGAAAAATTTGCTTAATAAATAAATATATAAATAAATAAATCGGAAAATCGTTCAAAAAGTTAATAAATAAGTAGATGAATAGCAAAATCGTTCGAAAAATTGAAAAATAAATGAATAAATATAATATCATTAGAAGTCTGCGGTTAAAACAGGTCGCGATAGACGGGCGATTTCTCAGAGACGAACTATCCGGATACCTGAAAATCTTAGCAATAGTCATTTGCGACATGTTGCATTTCTAACTTTTGACTAACTTTTAACTAACTTCTAACTTTTGACTAACTTTTAACTAACTTCTAGCTTTTGATTAACTTTTGACTAACTTCTAACTTTTGACTAACTTCTAACCTTTGACTAATTTCGAACATTTGACTAACTTTTGACTAACTTCTAACCTTTGACTAATTTCGAACCTTTGACTAATTTCGAACATTTGACTAACTTTTGACTAACTTGACCAACTTCTAACTTTTGACTAACTTCTAACTTTTGACTAACTTCTAACTTTTGACTAACTTCTAACTCTTGACTAATTTCTAACTTTTGACTAACTTCTAACTTTTGACTAATTTCTAACATTTGACTATCTTTCAACTAACTTCTAACTTTTGACTAACATCTAACTTTTGACTAATTTCGAACATTTCACTAACTTTTGACTAACTTCTAACCTTTGACTAATTTCAAACCTTTGACTAATTTCGAACCTTTGACTAATTTCGAACATTTGACTAACTTGACTAACTTCTAACTTTTGACTAACTTCTAACTTTTGACTAACTTTTAACTAACTTCTAACTTTTGACTAACTTTTAACTAACTTCTAGCTTTTGACTAACTTTTGACTAACTTCTAACTTTTGACTAACTTTTAACTAACTTCTAACCTTTGACTAATTTCGAACATTTCACTAACTTTTGACTAACTTCTAACCTTTGACTAATTTCAAACCTTTGACTAATTTCAAACCTTTGACTAATTTCGAACCTTTGACTAATTTCGAACCTTTGACTAATTTCGAACCTTTGACTAATTTCGAACATTTGACTAACTTTTGACTAACTTGACTAACTTCTAACTTTTGACTAACTTCTAACTTTTGACTAACTTCTAACTTTTGACTAACTTCTAACTTTTGACTAACTTCTAACTTTTGACTAATTTCTAACTTTTGACTAATTTCTAACTTTTGACTAATTTCTAACATTTGACTAACTTTCAACTAACTTCTAACTTTTGACTAATTTCTAACTTTTGACAAACTTCTAACTTTTGACTAATTTCTAACATTTGACTAATTTCTAACATTTGACTAATTTCTAACATTTTACTAACTTCTAACTTTTGACTAACTTCTAACTTTTGACTAATTTCTAACATTTGACTAACTTTCAACTAACTTCTAACTTTTGACCTTTGACTAACTTTTGTCTAACTACTAACTTCTTTTGACAAACTGTTGACTAACTTCTAACTTTTTATTAATTTCTAACATTTGACTAACTTTCAACTAACTTCTAACTTTATACTAATTTCCAACTTTTGACTAACTTTTCAGTTACTTTTAACTTTTGACTAACTTCTGACTTTTAAAAGTTAAAAGTTAGTTAGTAGGTAGTCATCAGTTGGTGAAAAGTTAGTAGTCAGTCAAAAGCTAGAAGTTAGTTGAAAGCAGAGTTGTGAAATTTTTAATGTGAAAATAATGCATAATTTTTTATGAAAAAAATTGATAATGGAACTCGAATCCACTACTCATTACTTTATTAATGAGCAACGGAGCAGAGGTCCATCACCCATTACTTTATTAGTGAGTAATGGAGCAGAGGTCCATCACCCATTACTTTTTGCTTCCCCATAGAAGAAGCTTTTTCATGAAATTTTTTTTTCGAGATTTTCATGTCAGTACACTCAGAATGGGCCAAAACGTCGAGAAAAGTGATTTAGAAAAAAATGTCTGTATGTATTGTCTGTGTGTGTGTGTATGTTACACGATCGAAAAATGTAAACCTTTATAACTCGGGAATGCATTGAGATATCAAGCTGAAATTTGGACAATAGATAGAGGGATCAAGCCTCATCGTTCATACAGATGTTTGTTAAAGTCCACTTCATCGTTAAATTATTACGCGTTTTTTAATTTTTTGAAAAATGTCTGTTTACTCGATAACTCTTTCAATTTTCGAGATTTTGATCTTAAAATTGGTATGAATGTGATCTTTCATACGCCGGTGATCGCTATTGAATTTGGTTAAGATCGGTTGAACCATTAAAATTTTATGATGTTTTGAATTTTTCAACAAATTGACATTATCGCTCTATTGTAACTTTTGCAAAACTTCAGATAGCGAGCTCAAATTTTGAATAAACATGAAACAATATTCAGCCATTATATATGTATAATTTAGTGACGAACGGTATGAAATTTTTGATTTTATGGAATGTTGAATTATTTTTAAAAATATACATTATCACATTCACTTTCGGCAACGCTCTAATAATAACGAAATAGAAAAACGAATCCACAACATGTATATTTATCTAATTAAAACAAGGATGCAATGTAGAACCTTGCACATTGCTTCCTCATTATTTTTCGCGTTTTACAAAGCGTCCTCTATGAGGAAGCTAAAAATGGAATAACATACTTCCTCATAGAGGTAGATTACTCATTAATAAAGTAATGGGTAATGGATGTGTGTTCCATTACTCATTAATAAAGTGATGGGTAATGGATCCGAATTCCATTACTCATTAATAAAGTAATGGATAGTGGATCCGAATTCCATACTCCATTTTTTTCGTAAAATATAATGCATTATTTTCACATTAAAAATTTCACAACTCTAATTCAGATCAAACTACTAGGCAGATTGGAATGGTTGACATCTCATTTTCTTCTTCATGAAAAGATACACCGGCTAAATAAAGCAAATGTTATTAAAAGGTGATATTTTTTCAGTGACACAATTATTAATAAATAAATGTTATGCTATTTTCTAAATCAGTGATTAACTTTGCTTTCAGAATGAAAAAAAAAATAGTTTGCTCCATTTAGCCGGTGTATCATTTCATGAAGAAGAAAATGAGATGCCAACCATTCCAATCTGCCTAGTAGTTTCATCTGAATCATGCGCAGAATGGAAAACCTAAGAACTTTGCTTAAGATAATATTGAAAAGCATATGCAAGTCAGACGACAGTAAAAAATCCTTTCATCGAGCACCAACAATATAGTGCATTGGGCATTTTTATATGCAATAGGATTTGGATGATATTGAATTTCCAAAATCAATTTTTTTTACCTGACTCCTTCCCCTTAAACTATAAACCATTGTTAAATTGGCAGACTATTGGGAGAAACTATTGAACTACACTATTGAGATAAAAGTACACTATTAGAAGGAACTGTTGCGTCTAGAACTATACAATAGTTTACAATTGAAGAACTACTGAATAGTTCTACTGAATACGTGCAAAAAATTAGCTGAATGACTAGATTTTGGAGGAATGAAGTATAAGAAATTTCGATGAGTCAGATGTTTATGTTTTTTCTAGATGGATGGACGTGATTGTCAACGATTTAGACGGTGGTTTGATAATGGTACCAGATGGAGTGGCACTTTCTTTACTTTCGGAACCACTTTTCTCTCTGACCCAGGATGCACTTTCGGTTGTACTACAACTGGAGCTCGCTTGTGCCAACTACGCATTTCTTGCATTTGCAATGAGAGCATTGCATCCGTCGATGTTGAATGATGGTATCATCCTAAGTCTGATATCATCAAGAGTTGCGGTAGCGACTCGACGCCAAGTTAAAAACGAAATTAATGTTGCTGTCACACGACAATTTCTCTGTCTGTATATATATAATGGAATGCCTCACCTCCGACGAGATTTCGAGTCTATAGAAATTTTGGTTTCATTGAATGTTTTGAGTTTGCAAAGTTAGACAAGAATTCTTGTAGAATTCTTATTGCTGCCTCTGTTCTTTGTAAACATGCAGGATACATTTAGTAGTGTCTACTTACCTTCATTTACTGTTCATTGTACATGAACTTTTTAATCAATACACAGATATAACTAAAACATGTGTTCTCATTATTTTTTTAAATTACGTTTTGACTTTCAAAAAGAGAGCAAATAACACCAAAAATGTTTTCCCAAAACAAAAATGGTACGCCAAGTTAAAAAAATTGCTTTCAAAAAAATTGCTGACAAACAAAATTCCTTGCAAAAATATTAAACCAAATCCAATATATTAGCCAAGTTAAACTCGCTACAAAAAAAACTTGGTGTGCCAGGGACTAGCTCCCGTACATAGTCCATTAGCCAACATAAACTCGCTACAAAAAAAACTTGGCGTCCCAGCGACTAGCTCCCGTACATAGTCCATTGAAGTTAGGACGGGAGGCCAACGGACCTCTAAAAATGACCCTCTAAAAATGGCTCGCCCCTTGGCCAGGGCGGATGGGGGGGGGGGGGGTCATTTGCTATTTTGACTCTCGTTCTATTCAAAACAATCAAAATAGCGAATGGCTAAAATAGCGAATTTCATAATGATGGCCATTCTAGATTCCGATGTTCATTATTCTAAAATTCGCTATTCATGTTTTTAAGGGTACCACGTGGGCGTGCGGGGGGGGGATGATCATTCGCTATTTTGACTCTCATTCTATTCACAGCAATCAAAATAGCGAATTTCATAATGATGACCATTCTAGATTCAGTCAAGAGTCGCGGTAGCGACTCGACGCCAAGTTAAAAATAGTATATTATGCAACAAGGGCGTAAAATGCGATTTTACACACGAGCAGTGATCGTCGTGTAAAATCGCATCACGCGATTTTACACACGAGCGCGATCACGCGAGTGGGTAAAACGTACGCCCGAGTCGCATACGACATTTTTTAGCATGACGTGCGTAAAATTCGCATTGTGTTTAGGGGAATACAACGCGGGGGTCCAGGGGCGAAGCCCCGGTGGGGTGCAGGGGTGAAGCCCCTGCTGGGGTCCAGGGGCGAAGCCCTGGTCGGGTGCAGGGGTGAAGCCCCTGCTGGGGTCCAGGGGCGAAGCCCCGGTGGGGGGTTGGGGGGGCGAAGCCCCCCCACTGAAGACAGAAATAGATTTATTATGCATTCGCAAAAAAGACAGAACGTGTTTAATTGTGAGTACACTTTGTTTATAATTATAATTACTTTATTTGGTAATATAATTATTAATTATAGCTTAGATGAAAGAAAAGTAAAAATAATTTTTTTATTTTACGCACACTGTTTCATAAAGTTGCATTTTACGCACTCATATGGGTGTGTAAAAACGAATTTTACGCACACTATGCTAAAAAGAAATTAATGTTGCCTTCACACTACGATTTGTCTGTTTGATCTTGACTGGACGGGCTTTCTCCTGACGCGACGATCCCTACTGCTACTCTATTTCTTCCGAAGGCGGCCATGATTATTATCCTGAAATTCGCTATTCGTGTTTTTAAGGGTACCGCCTGGGCAGAGGGGGGGATCATTCGCTGTTTTGACCCTCATTCTATTCAAAGCAATCAAAATAGCGAATTTCATAATGAAAGCCATTCTAGATTCAGATGTTCACCCTGGCAATTTGTGTCACCGTAGTGTTAACCGGAAATAACTGAAGTTAACCGACATTTTAACCGAGGAAAGATAAGTCTCGATTAGCCCACTGTTTCAGCAGTTTTAACCGACAATTTAACCGATTAAAAACGTTTCGTTCGGTTTAATTGTCAGTTAAAATCGGTTAAATTCACCAAGCAAAATTGAGTTTTATTAATTCGGTAAGAATGTCGGTTACAATCGGTTAATTCACCAGTAAAAATCGCTTAAAAAATAACAATTTCGGTTAAAAGGTCAGTTAAACTGGGTGAAAACGAGGGTTAATCGAGACTGGTTAAAACACCGGTTAAAAAGTCGGTGACACTGTTTGCCAGGGCATTATTCTGAAATTCAGAAATTCGTTACTTTAGCCATTCGCTATTTTGACCCCCACCGCACCGACAGTTCGAAGAATAATAATCTTTCAAAGATTTATATATATTAAGATATTATTAGATTAAATGAGGTCAAAAGAAAGTAGGGATACAAACTGATAAATTAGATAAAAGTAATGAATAAGGTACGATATGCAACTTGAGCTCACTCTGCAGGTTCGGTAATACGAAACACGAAATATCATTAGGAATTGTTTTCTCCCGCACTTACTTCAATGGACTATGTACGGGAGCTAGTCGCTGGGACGCCAAGTTTTTTTTGTAGCGAGTTTATGTTGGCTAATGGACTATGTACGGGAGCTAGTCCCTGGCACACCAAGTTTTTTTTGTAGCGAGTTTAACTTGGCTAATATATTGGATTTGGTTTAATATTTTTGCAAGGAATTTTGTTTGTCAGCAATTTTTTTGAAAGCAATTTTTTTAACTTGGCGTACCATTTTTGTTTTGGGAAAACATTTTTGGTGTTATTGATACCTTTGAACAGATTATTGAACCATTTGAAATTTTTAAAACGCTTTTAAACATTTAGCACTGATTTGGCTAGTGTGCAGCGCTCCAACCTCCTTGAGTACCAAACATCTTTCTCATATTTGCAGTAAGATCAGCCGACGCATCGACCGACTAGCTGCGTTCGAGGAGCGGGAATCCGAGTTCCCAACGAAGCCTGACTACTTGCCGATAAGGATGCGGCAGGACATGAATGATTTCGAAACCATCGGCGATGAGGAGTGCAAAAACGTGGTAAGTACCTTTAGCTTAATAGATTTATATAAGCAACGTATACTGTTCGCTGTAAATCGTCTAAATATCTTCACAGGTCCGATACCTGTCTGAGTTAGGAGGCTACAATCTCACTGAAACCACCAACATCATCTTACAACATACAATCGTGGATTCATTGTCGCCATCTTTGACGTGGCAGGGCCGTGCACCGGGGTCGCTGAAATTCTCGGACACGAAATTGGCGAAAGCCATGTATGGTACGCTCGATTGTTCTACCATCAGGTTTTAATCGTTTTTTCGTGTCAAATGCACTATTTGGTTCTTGTCTCGTAATAATATTCAGCACTGACATTTGTTTTACTTACGTTTCTGTTTTCACCTCGCAGCGGCTACGGCGAGGAACAAGGACTTCCCCAAACCGACGTTGAGGGCGTTCACGGAATGCATGACTAATGCACTGAAGTCCTGCAAACAACGCAACCGAAATGCAGCCAAACGACCGCGCAACCTCAGGCCAGAGGATGAATATCCTGAAGAGTTTGATCCTGAATTGCCAGGGAATCACAGCAGACGTCTCGAAGATAACGATAATGAAGATGCGCCTGCGTTTTAAAGCGGTAACGTGTAATGAGGCTTTTCTTCTGACACTGAAAAAGCTTTGCAAAAACTTCCATACCTGTTGTAATTTTATTTTCGGTTTTTTTTTTCAAATCAAGCATTTTGAGGTTTTTCACTTAAATTTTTCTTTCCATTTCTAATTATCATTTTCATTTGTTCCAATAAAAATGATTATTTCTTTTAATTATAATACTAAAAATGTATTGGTTCGAGTTGGCTGAAATTACTGAAGCTGAACCGTTTTGATCGTATCATTATTCTTTTCTTTCGAATTTGGAATTAAAATTCCTTTTGCAATCATAATCATATTCGGAAAACCTTTCTTTTCATTTCTAGTTTTGTTATTTTTCGTGTAAAATTAACTCATCCGTGTCAGTAGAAAAATCCTACACGTGAAATGTGTGATAAACAAATGATATTAATTTCTGCACTGTAATAGAGGCTGCATTCCGTTTTCTTTATTCGCTAAAATGTGTATTATTTTTTTATTTAAAAAATGCACCTTAAAAATCAACCCCTGCAACATTTTTGGAATATATTTATTAGGTCCGTTCAGAAAAACATATTCTACTTATAATCGTTTGCTTCTAAAATGCTGTATTGATTATCATTGAAAAAATGTTTTCGCGAGAGTATGGAGTTTTGCGATGACATTAATTATTGCCGCCTCAAGGCCAAACTGCATAAAAAATTCCGATACTTTAATTTTTTTTCGTATCGAAGCGCTCGTGGAGGAGAACCACAACCTCCATAAGCGGTTCGATACGTCATAAAAAAAAATTTAAATCGATGTTTTTTATGGATGTAGGCTTTAATGCGTGTTGGAGAATCCCCCTCCAAACACGCGAATTGCTTGAGTGACCGCTGCTCGGCAGCACCTCGCGGCGACTTAATATCTACTGCCGACGCATGCGCTTCGCGCACCGCGCGCGCGACATGCTGCCACGTGGCAATGGCCGATTTACTTCTTCCGTTTCCGGATCGCGCAACGCTCACTTCGCTCCGTGTTACTAACTTACTTTTACAGTCTTCTCACCTCGAAATTCTCATTTATCGTGTGTCTCATCGAGTCGACAGATCAATAACAACTGTTCGATTCATTTCGGGACATTCTCAACGCTCAAATAATCGCGAATCTATTAATACAATCGGTTCGGTATCTCTCACGCTCAACGGTCAACTCATCGCCACCTTGCGTTCTCAAGTGTTTTTGTTTGAAGAATATACGAGATTACTGTTATGAAAACCTGTGTAGAGGAAACTTTATTTTTATCACCCGTTCCACCATCCGAGAAACCGCTCAAACGATTTCTCAAACATTTGGTCCTTCGAGCCGGATAGTGGAACATCCCGGCTACAGTGTTTCTGTGACAGTGTACAGTGACTCTCGAGGCAGCTCAACAGTGCGCGCTGTGCAGTGTGTTCGTGGCTCGCTCGCACGCACAGTCTCACTCAGACTTCTCATCGTCTTCTCTCTCTCGCACCCGCGTGTGCCGAGAATCGTGTTCGCGTCTCACATCGACTCGTGCGCCGTGGATCGCGTTTCGCGTCTCGAGCGCGAGACGCAGCTGACTCTCGGACTCTACATCGACCGCGTGTGCTGGGATCGCGCAACGCTACGCTCGCGCGCGAATTATCCTTCGTGTGTGTCGATCGCGCTTCGCTGCCTCGCACGAGTGTCGGTGTCTAGGTTGAGCTCAACGGACTTCTCAGCATTGTATAGTGTGTTCGAACATCGTCTCTGTTGTGCACACAGTGACAATTGGCTTCTCATTCCGGGTTTCGCGCGTTTACTACCGCGTCGTTCGGTTCTCGTTCGTGTGGAAAAACTCTGTGACTGCTCATCGGTGTCGCGCGTTACATTGCTCATCGTGCAAGAGCCACGTGTTCCTGCGCGACAGAGAATTATTTTTCGTGTGTTCTTCGAGCGTGTTTCTCGTTCGTTCGCCGAAAATTAATTGACTTCTCATCTCATACGTGTTGTGCTCATCCGCGATAGAGATTTTCGCGCGTTTACTACCGCGTCGTTCGGTTCTCGTTCGTGTGGAAAAAACTCAGTGACTGCTCATCGGTGTCGCGCGTTACATTGCTCATCGTGCAAGAGCCACGTGTTCCTGCGCGACAGAGAATTATTTTTCGTGTGTTCTTCGAGCGTGTTTCTCGTTCGTTCGCCGAAAATTAATTGACTTCTCATCTCATACATTTTGTGCTCATCCGCGATAGAGATTTTCGCGCGTTTACTACCGCGTCGTTCGGTTCTCGTTCGTGTGGAAAAAACTCAGTGACTGTTCATCGGTGTCGCGCGTTACATTGCTCATCGTGCAAGAGCCACGTGTTCCTGCGCGACAGAGAATTATTTTTCGTGTGTTCTTCGAGCGTGTTTCTCGTTCGTTCGCCGAAAATTAATTGACTTCTCATCTCATACGTGTTGTGCTCATCCGCGATAGAGATTTTGGCGCGTTTGCTAACGCGTCGTTCGGTTCTCGTTTGGAAAAAAACCTCTGTGACTGCTTATCGGTTTCGCGCGTCGCATTGAGAACGGATTTCTCGCAGATTTTTGCGTTTTTCCTCAAAACATGAAGGACGAGCTCACCGATTCGGAGGATAAGGCGACGGCGACGGCTCAGCCTGATCCGCCATCCACGCGTTCGACTGCGCCAACTCCAACTCTGACCGTACCAGGCGGGGAGGAGGGAGGTAATTCAAGGTCACCGCGCAGCTCATCACCATCGAAGCTGAACGCCGAGATCCAGCTCAAAATGCTCACGCAGCTTGGACGCACAAAGCTGCTCATCGAGTTGGCGGGAACTCTTCCCGAGTCATCTCAGGACTGCTCACTCACACAGCTGTCCGCATTGTCCGAGCAGATGGACTCGGTACACGCGGAGTTCATTGTGGAACACAGACATCTCGAGGCCTCGTGTTCGACGGTTCATCTCAAACATGAATATTTCACGAACTCAATCCATATGCAGACGTGCCGCACATATTCCAGCTTCAAGTGTGCAGCGGCGAAGCTACGAGCCGAGCTCATGAAGGACGCTGAGATCTCAACGTCCGGTCATCAACAGGAGACTCCATCTCAGGCACGCTTGCCGAACATCAAGCTCCCAAAATTCGGGGGTGAGTACGTCGAATGGCCGGCTTTTTCCGAGCTCTTTAAGAGTATGATTTTGGACCGCCCCTCGCTCTCGGATGTCGAGCGTCTCCACTATCTTCGGGGATGTCTCGAGGGGACTCCTGCGCATCTCATTGCGAGTTTTGCACTCACTCCTGCGTCTCTGGAACCGTCCTGGAAGGTACTCACCGCCAGGTATGAAAACAAGAGACTTCATGTACAATCTCATCTGGACTCCATGTTCAGTGTAACTCCCTTGGCTAACAAGAGCGCCTCGGGGTTGAACAAGCTACTCACCACGGTGACGGAGGCGAACACCGCGCTGCGCTCACTCGGCGTAGACGAGAATATGTGGGAATGCATTTTGGTGCACCACATTTCTCGCAACCTTGACCGCTCAACTAGGGAGGCGTGGGAGACTTCACTCGGATCGTCGCAGGATTATCCGAAATTCGAACAACTCGAGGTCTTCCTGACGTCGCGCATCCGCGCGCTAGAACGTGTCGAAACGGCTTGCCCTCCGACAGCTCACGCAAACAAGGCGCCTCTCAAGAAAACGACTGCTCATCAGGCCTCCGCCGCTGCTCACCCGACGTCCGCTCAATCAGGCAGCTCAACGAATACATCATCTGGTCGATACCCTTGCGATCTGTGCGGAGCAGAGCATTTTGTGGTGATGTGCCCTAAGTTTCGCGGACTTGGGATCGCAGACAGGAAGAAGGTAGCCGTGGACAAGAGACTTTGTTATAATTGTCTCGGCAGACACAACGTGAGGATGTGCCGCTCCAAGCAAGGTTGCAAGGAGTGCAACTTACGACATCATTCGATGCTGCATGAAGGCGCACCTGCATCAGCAAGGCCGAACGATCCCTCGGCTCACTCAATTCGAAACACGGAGACGTCTCAGCCCGCGACGAATCCTCAATAGGAACTCGGTGCGGTCGTCAACTCAGCCGTGCCTACAGGCACATCTCACTCTACGCTGCTCGCCACAGCACTCGCTCACGTCGACTCATCACTGACTACTCAACGAATTCGATTGTTGGTTGACCCAGGATCTGAATTAACTTTCGTCTCAGAACAACTCATCGCTCAACTCAAGGTTCCACGACAGCAGTCGACAATCCCGATCCTCGGTATCGGAGGCGTGCAGTCAACTCAAACACGAGGTATTGCTCAACTTGTTTTACGCTCAGCTCACAAGGCACTCTCAGTCCCGGTCCAGGCTCACGTTTTGAGGACTGTCACGTCTATCTTGCCGTCCTGCGAGATTCCAGCTCAACGCTGGCCGCACTTAGAACATCTCACACTCGCGGACCCGGACTTTCTCACACCGAGGCCAATTGACGTAATACTCGGAGCCGATTATTACGGCCAAATTATCAAGCCAAATATTATCAAAGGATCGGATTCGATGCCGATTGCCCAACTCTCTACTTTCGGTTGGCTTGTCCTTGGACCCGTGTCTGTTCCTCAGACACACGTGTACCATTCACTCACTGCGTCGGCTCAGCGGGAAGATACTACTCTTCAAGAATTGCTCACCCAATTCTGGGTACAGGAAGAGATCCCGTCCGATAACTCAAGCCAGCTCACTTCAGACGAAGAGGAATGTGAGAGTCATTTTCGCACAACTCACTCAAGAGACTCAACTGGACGATACACTGTCCGTATTCCCATGAAGATGGCACTCACTCATCTGGGTGAGTCTTATGGCGCAGCTCACCGCTGTTTGCGGCAGATGCTCAGAAGACACGAGCGGGATGCCGACTATCGCATCCTCTATCACCAATTCATGGAGGAGTACAGGCAACTCGGCCACATGGTCGAGGCGTCGACCAGTTCAGCTCAATGCGGCACTCATTATTATTTGCCGCATCATGGAGTTCTCAAGCCGGACAGCACAACAACGAAGCTGCGGGTGGTTTTCAACGGCTCATGTGCCACCACCTCAGGCTACTCCGTGAACGATCTCATGCACACGGGAGCCAAGCTTCAACTCAACATTCCTGACGTTCTCATCTGGATCAGGCTCCATCGGCATCTCTTTGCCACCGACATCACGAAGATGTTTCGGCAAATAAGAGTACATCGGTACGACTGGGATCTGCAACGAATTTTGTGGATAGACGACCACTGCAACCCGGTGCCGTACCAGCTCACTACGGTGACGTACGGGACGAAAGCCGCGCCGTTCTTAGCAGTTCGGACGTTGCTACAATTGGCAGAGGACGAAGGTCATCAGTTTCCGCTGGCCTTGCCACCACTCACACAGGGAAGATACGTGGACGATATATTCGGAGGAGCCGACTCATCCGCTCAACTCATTGAAATCGCTCACCAGCTGAAGAACTTGTGCGACGCGGGGTGTTTCCCGTTGGCCAAGTGGCACTCAACCGATCCAGAGTTGCTCAAGGAATTCTCACCGGCGAGCACAGCAAGTACATCAATCTCACTGGACGATTGCGCGACCAAGATACTCGGAATCAACTGGACGTCTCACGGGGATAAGTTTGTGTTTTCCTCAAACATCTCAGCTCAACCCGGTAAGCTCACGAAGCGACTCATACTCTCAGAGGTGGCTCAAATCTTTGACCCTCTGGGGTTCATCTCACCGGTCACGATTCGAGCAAAAATGCTTTTGCAAGAATTGTGGCTGCACAAGGTCAATTGGGACGACGCCTTGCCGACGGACGTGTCGGGAAGGTGGCTCAAGCTCAGGGAAGATCTCTCAAACCTGGCCAGGATCTCACTCCCTCGTTGGCTCAACACATGGAGCAATTCGAAAATTGTTATTCATGGCTTCTCTGACGCATCTCAATTTGCAATGTCCGCGGTTATTTATATTACCGTGTTCTCACTGTCCACCGGCATTCAGGCTTCTCTGGGGTGCGCCAAAACCAAGGTCGCACCGCTCAAAAGGCTCACTATCCCGAGGTTGGAACTCACCGCAGCGCTGCTACTGGCAAAACTTGCCAAATACGTCCAAGCTACACTCAAGCTGGACACGGAAGAAACTCATCTGTGGACGGACTCGCTCATAACGCTCAGATGGATACGCTCTCACGCTTCTCACTGGAAGGATTTCGTGCGAAACAGAGTCACGCAAATCCAGGAACTCAAGCCATATGCTCAGTGGCGCCATGTTCCTGGCACAAGCAATCCTGCGGATTGCGCATCTAGAGGCGTATCGACTGCTCAGCTCAGAGACCACTCACTATGGTGGACGGGACCACCATGGATGACGCAATTGCAAAGCTCATGGCCTGCTCAACCTCAGCTGCCGGAGAGTCTCAGCGCACATGAGGCTCGTCCCGGTATCTCACTTCTCGTGGCTGCTCCGAAAGTCGATTATCATTGGGACCTTATTTATCAGGTCTCGTCTGCTCACAAACTGTTTCGACTCACTGCCTTGTGTTTCAGACTCGCTCGGAAATTGCGCAAGGAGCTAGAGCAGCCGATTGTTCTCGTGCCGTCTGACGACATGGAGCAGGCCAGGTTGTTCTGGAGCAAGGCCACTCAATCGGCATTTTTCTCATCGGAATTGAAAACGCTCACGTCGGGATCGACGTTGCCCAGCAGCCACCCGTTCGCTCGACTTACAGCCTTTGTCGACGGGCAAGGTGTTATTCGAGTTGGAGGAAGACTCACCCATTCTGCACTCACCACGGAAGGAAAGCATCCTGCGATCCTTCCACGACACGCAAGGCTCTCACTTCTACTCATCGAACAAGCTCACCAGAGAACCTTGCACGGAGGAACTCAGCTCACCCTGGCGCACTTCCGGCAAACATGCTGGATCATCGGAGGTCGAGCGCCAGTCAAATCGCACGTGTTAAGGTGTGTTGTGTGTGCTCGTCAGAGGGGGATCCGTGCCCAGCAACTGATGGGCCAACTACCTCTCTCGCGAGTTACTCCTTCACGTCCGTTTCTACACACGGGCGTTGACTACGCTGGACCGCTTACAGTCAAGAACATCAAAGGTCGAGGCTCTAAAACATACAAGGGCTGGATCGGCGTATTCGTGTGCTTCTCAACATCGGCTGTCCACCTGGAGGTGGTCGGCGACTACTCAACGGATGGGTTCATCGCTGCCTATCGGCGCTTCACTGCCCGAAGGGGAATTCCTCACACCATGTATTCGGACTGCGGCACGAACTTTGTTGGTGCAGACGCAGCTCTACGTCGGCTGTTCAATCAGAGTTCGGAAGAACACCGAGTAATCACAGCGATCATCTCAAAGGATCACAGTCAGTGGAGGTTCAATCCCCCGGCTGCTCCACACATGGGCGGAAAGTGGGAAGCCGTCGTAAAATCCACCAAGTTCCATCTCCGGCGAACCGTGGGAGACACGTTGCTCACTTATGAGGAACTCACCACGATGCTCTCTCAGATCGAGGCGATTCTCAACTCTCGACCGCTCGAACCGCTCACCGACGACCCATCTGACGTCTCAGCTCTTACTCCGGGGCACTTCCTCATTGGGAGTGCGCTCACCACTTTGCCAGAGCCTTCGTTGCTGGATCTCAACACTGCTCGTCTTGCTCATTGGCAGCTCATTCAACAAAGAGTGCAATCTTTCTGGGCGCAGTGGTCTGCTCATTATCTGCAGAGACAACAATCGATCTCAAAATGGCATCATGCCTCTAACACCGTTAAGGTATGCTCTCTTGTCTTACTTACAGATGAGCGTCTACCGCCATGCAAATGGCCACTCGCCAGAGTCATGGAACTCCACCAGGGCAAGGACGGACTCTCCAGGGTGGCGACCATTAAAACGGCTACCACCACTCTCACTCGGCCACTCAGCAAGCTCTCACCACTACCGACTTCTCAACCGGACCATGGCGACGACTCATCAGCAAACCATTGCTGATGGCGGGGAGAATGTTGGAGAATCCCCCTCCAAACACGCGAATTGCTTGAGTGACCGCTGCTCGGCAGCACCTCGCGGCGACTTAATATCTACTGCCGACGCATGCGCTTCGCGCACCGCGCGCGCGACATGCTGCCACGGGGCAATGGCCGATTTACTTCTTCCGTTTCCGGATCGCGCAACGCTCACTTCGCTCCGTGTTACTAACTTACTTTTACAGTCTTCTCACCTCGAAATTCTCATTTATCGTGTGTCTCATCGAGTCGACAGCTCAATAACAACTGTTCGATTCACTTCGGGACATTCTCAACGCTCAAATAATCGCGAATCTATTAATACAATCGGTTCGGTATCTCTCACGCTCAACGGTCAACTCATCGCCACCTTGCGTTCTCAAGTGTTTTTGTTTGAAGAATATACGAGATTACTGTTATGAAAACCTGTGTAGAGGAAACTTTATTTTTATCACCCGTTCCACCATCCGAGAAACCGCTCAAACGATTTCTCAAACAATGCGGTAGTACTTAATATCATCGCACAATTCCCAGCTTTTGCGAAAACTTTTTTTTTTTTTATAATGAATACAGCATTTCGGCACTAATCGATTATAAGCAAATTATGTTGTTTGAACAGCCTTAATATCTATCTACATTAATGGTGTTAAAAAAAAATGTCTCAATCACCAAGATAAATTATGCCCGTGGCTCCGCCCTCGACCGTGGCGCCGGGCAGAAAGACGCTGAAAATTAGAAAGGAATTAATGGCATAGATTCGTTTTTATTAAATCCCAAAGAAAAAGCTCACTGCAGCGACAAAAAAAAACGGAATCACCCCTTAAGTAGACAACAATCTGATTTACCTATTCGTTATCGTATGAAGAGTGTTTTGTGCGATGTGCGACTGATTAGGGCGAACAGGGTATTGGGTCTGTCATCCCAATCCGATAATTAAACAAAATTATGTTGTATGATGATAGTTAAGGATGAAATATCTTGTTTATGAACTATATTATATATGAAGTATCTTAAGTTTGAACTATATTAAGTATTAAGTATTATCACTATGCAATATTGCGTATGTAAAGAGTGTGTTGTGAGAATGAGTGGTTCGGATTCCACTTTAAGCTGTAGGTCCAATAATTGCGTATGCGATTTAAAGCATTCAAGCTCTCGGGGCATTGGCATACGGGTAATTGAAAGCGTTTGTCAATGTCACGTAGCTTGGATCCTTATATTTCATACGCACATTCATCAAATCTCACAACAACATGTCATTTCGCAACTTGTGACGATAACAATTGATTAATCTTGTAATTAGAAATTATAATGTAAGAAAATCTAAGAAATAATATTATAGTTTTGAAATGATCTTTTGAAAAAATATAAATGAATTATTTCTGTTTGTAATAATAAATATTTTTTTACGCACTTACCTGCAATCTAATTCTTCTTCGCATTATTGCTCACCGATCAAACTCCGTCGATAGTAAAAAAAAATATTTTTTGAATGCCGCCATCGCGTTCGGCAATTTATCAGCAATTTTGTCGTCGCAGTGGTCGCTCAAACTGCTCGCAATATGCCGTCAAACCGTACTGTCGAAATGCCATCATTTTGCTGTCAAATTGGACCAGTAAAATGCCTTAATTCTGCTGCCAAATCGTGCCATTAAAAATCCCTCATTTCACCGTAAGACACTGCCTCTAAAATGTCGCCTTTTTGCCGTCAAACCGTGACTAAAAAATCCTACTATTTTGCTATTAACGTGCCGACTCGGTGATTACGTTTTTATTACCATTTATGCCACCGCCGCATGCTTAAATATTTATGCCAACGGAGCGGCACGGCGTGCTGTAATTGTGCCATCAGAGTGCCGCCATCGCGTGGTGCTATCTTGGTTGTACGTGGCGACAACGCGAGCTCCAATTCTACTGCCAAGGTGTCGTTACTATGCTGTGAAACATTTACGTTATATTTACGGCACCGCGAGCACTTGTTTTGGCGACAATGTGCCTCCAGAACCTGCGTCGATATAACTGCAAACGTCGTGTTCAAACGTGGCGTATCTTTGGCGCCATCGTGCCGTCGCGGTAAGACGCTTCGACGTGCTGTCAACTACACAGCTTAATGCTGCAGTACATGTCGCATTATTTGTCCCACAGCGTGCCAGTGATTTCCGCACTATTGTCGTTATCTTGCCGACATTTAGTTGCCGTACGGCACGAATGTCTATTTGGGCTGTTGCAATTTTTGCATGGGATGTGATAAACCAGATTCGATTTATGTGAGTCAGATGTTCGATCTTTTGTGGACCCTGTGATTTTGTAGATGTTGTGTTTGTTGTTGTTTACTGTGTTAATGTCATGTGTTTTTAGAAATTGGTATATTGGGTAGTGAATTTGTCGAATGTATGGGAAATTCATTAACCTTTTTGTGTCGAATTCTTTGTCTTGTGTGTTACTATTTCTAGAATTTATTATTTTATCCATTCTATCCTTGATGTGTTTGTTAACGATGTGGTCCGGAAAGCAATTCAATTTCAGTGTGTTTTTTATAATTTTTATGTTTTCTTCCCAAAATCTCGGATCAGCTAATTTAATACCTCTGTCGACAAGCATGAGGATAATTCCAATCTTTTGTTGCCTAGGATGTTCCGAGAAGAAATTCATATATCTCCCTGACCACGTTGGTTTTCTATACCAATTTGTTGTAATGGTATCGTTTTCTCTAATTAGTTCAATATCTAGGAACGGAATGGATTTCATTTCGTTTTCTCTTTCAATCGTACACTGTAACTTGGGATGGTATGAGTTAAAAGTGTCTAAAGTGGTTTCTACTTCTTCCACTGGGAGTGCAATGATGATGTCGTCTACGTATCTTTTATACAGTGGTGGTTTATAATTTAATTTGCTTAGGCATTCTTCTTCAAGATCAATCATGACGATGTTGGATAAAATTGGGGTACCCTAGCAGATCGAACAACCCAAAAAAAACCGTATTTCCAACCCGGTCGAATTGAGCCACAAATCCAACCGATAATTCTTGTCAATCCAACCGAAAAACCAACCGTGCTTTCAAAAGCTCGCAGCTTGCGAATAGGTTGGTTCTCGGGTTGTTGAGACACAAGTCCAACCGGAATTCCAACCGTCGCAAGAAGCATCGCTCGGTTGGTCTCAGGATTGTGCCAGGTTTTGCCAACCCGAAAACCTGCGCAAAAAGCAGCTACCGGTTGGTCCCTGGGTTTGCACAACCCAGGTCCAACCGGATTTGTTAGCAGTTCAAGCCACACTTAGAATTCACGGTCCTGAAATTCATCGTGCCATGATTTCTTTCAGTAATCGTGGGTAAAATCACGATCCTGCTGGGAATTTTCTTGTACCCTAGCGTATATTCTACGCTACGGTATAAACAACAGTAAAAACGACCCACGTCGATAAATGGGCGAACGGCGTTTTACGATAGCTTGTACTTATACATGGAACGACGAACAATCACTTGCGAGAAACGTTTCGGGTCATTCGCCATCTAGCGGAGCTAAGCCGGGTTTCCGCGTGACAAAAGGAAGGGGGTCCACCTCTTCACCATCGCCGACGCACGTGCACCCGAAGTTAGACCGCTAGATGGCGAATGAGCCAAAAAGTTTCTCGCAAGTGATTGTTTGCCGTTCCATGTATAAGTACAGGCTATCGTAAGTCACCTTACGCCCATATACCGACGTGGATCATTTTTATTGTCGGTTATACCCTAGCCTACAACATACGTTAGGGTATAGAAACACTCCCAGCAGGACCGTGATTTCGACAATGATAATTAAAAAATATCACGCCACGACGAATTTCAGGACCGCGAATTCTAAGTGTGGCTTGAACTGCTAGAATACCAGGTTAGACCTGGGTTTGCACAACCCAGAGACCAACCAGTCGATGCTACTTGTCACAATTGCAATTCCGTGGTTGGTGGTGGTTGCGACGGTTGGAATTCCGGTTGGACCTGAGTTTGCACAACCCAGAGACCAACCGGTCGCTGCTTCTTGCGCCGGTTGGTATTCTGGTTGGACTTGAGTCTCAACAACCCGTGGACCAACCTATTCACAAGCTGCGAGCTTTTGAAAGCTCGGTTGGTTTTTCGGTTGGATTGACAAGAATTATCGGTTGGTTTTGTGGCTCATTCCGACCGGGTTAGAAACACGGTTTTTTTTGGGTTTTCGCGGTTGTTTTCACGGTTGTTCGATCTGCTAGGGTAACGGTGAGCCCATTGGCACACAAGTACACTGGTCATTCTGGTCACGGTTCTCCAACCCCATGTGGTTGAAACTCTGACGGTATTCTGCTCACCGGGCTCTCTGGCCCATGTCATAAGGAAAATGTAGTGTTGCCTTACATCGGTGTAAACATCGAATATAAGGTAACGAACACCATTTAATCACAGAACAAAAATTTTAATCCTCTTTAACATTATTCTCCTAATGAAATAAGCATAATAAAAAACTTCTTTTAAAAACATGACAAATACTGTTCGAAAACATAGGTAACCTACAATAGTGAGCAGAAAACATGGGCCAGAGGGCCAGGTGACCAGAGTCACAAGAATGTACCAAGTCACAAACAAAACAACACTAACACTCGACTTCATAAATAAGTACTTTTATATATAGATAGTTAATATTAACAAAGTAGAATAACACAAAACACAATATTTAATAAGACACCGCTGCGAACTCGAGAGAATTGAGACAAAAAACACACTATAAAAGGAACAATATGTAACAGGACAGTAAATAATAAATATAACGCTGCAACGTCACGCGCAGCATAGATCGAAAAATAATTCCTATAATGGGAAGTTCGATCGTAGACTAGGAGAAAAGGGCGAAAGTTATCGACCGAGTACTGTAAGTACGCATAATCGATGACGAACAAGGGGAGCTGCGATCGAATTTCGAACGAGAAGGACGGGCGCGTAAGAGGTGACACTCGACTCTCGGACCTCGTGGTGTAAACATGTTCTGTAGAAGAAAGAAACGTTTTAATCGTAAAGAAATTGGCGAGTTGTGTCCGAGGATCGATCCGTCCTTCATTTAGTAATAGTCGTGTTCAAAATTATTGTTGGAATTGTTCGAATCTTGTGTGGGAGCTGTACAACAAATGTAAACGTAAGTACCAAGGAAATTGCCATTAAGTAAACTAACGTTTTCCTGGAAATTGTGTCGACTTTCATTATTGGGTTAACCCTGTACCCTCCCTGGGGTTTAGTCGAGCGAAAGATTTTTCTTTGCGAATAATTAAATTGTCGTCTAGTGGACGGCTGGCGCCCAACTTATTTTGTCGAAATTAATTTAATTTTGAGCCCTAACGGTCATGACCCAGGCTGCGTTAGGTGTAAAGGAATCGAATAAAATTCATTCGTCGAGATTAATTATGTTAAAGAAAGATTCCTGTCTCAAATATATATATATATAATTTTTTTTTTCGTCTTGTTTTGTCAGATATATTTACATTCTATTTAAAATTATTACTTGTATCATCATTATGTTAAATTAATTCCGTTGCGATAAAATTAGGAAAAAGTAGACTAAAATTTATTTTATAATTTTTTTTGTAGTTAAAATAAAATTAAATGAGTGAACAGGACCCAGACCAGGGTCGAAACGTTTCAAACATTAAATAAAGAATTCAATTCTTTAACCGGGCCGCCAGAAGCCGACAATCCTTCATCATTACTTCAATAAGAACTGGCATGTAAATAAGGAGGAGTGGACATGCTACAGCATGACTGCTGGGAATTTGTTTAATCGCACCAACAACTTGCTCGAGTCTCTGAATGGGAAAATTAAACAAGTTGTTCGCAAATGTAGCTCGTTGGTCGATTTCGCAGATTTATTTTTGGAATTCATAGTCACACCACCATCGGGTGGACCTCAAGATGGCAAACAGTTTTACGAAGCGTCGGACCGCCTTTTATCCAGCTGATAGTGCAGAAAGCAGATATATGGATCTCTTAACGAAATAAGCATTCGAGTACATTCTGATCGAATTGAAAGCGCATGATCGAACTCGGATCGGTGAACGGACTATATTCGATTGCATAGTCGAAGAAGACAGAATGGAATTATACGTAACTACAACGTTGTGTGAATGTGGGATTTCGAGGTCTTCGCTCCTGCCCTGCCGCTATACTTTTGCTCTGAGGAAACTGTGCGGGTTGCCTCTGGTCTACGAGGACTTGTGTAATGAACGATGGATGAAAACATATTTTATGAAACCTCAACGGTTCATTCCGAATAATCCTTATTCAAAATGCAACCAAGAATGTGCACAAAGCTCCTGCGATTACGAATGTAAATGCCAAAGAAGCTCCTACAGCGACATCAATGAAGAAAATGATTCTTTCCGTCACTCAAGAATTGAAAAGTACTGGGAGTCAATCGTGCGGCCCCGATTTCAAATTGAAACTGGAAACAATACAAAGACTGATAGCCCCGTGGGACCAAATTGTTGAAATCTCTATTCCACCAAATGACGAAAAATGAGGAGATTCAACAAAACGGCAGTCGGTATCGAAAAATTCGAAAAGAAAAACGCAAACCGTTCAGAAAAACGGAAAGTTTTGGAACCGTTGATGAATTCATTGGTAGCATTCGGACTGTAGCTCTCGGATGATGCCTTTAAGAAGAGAGTCGACATCATTCGAAGAATCGAGACCGTCTGGCGCCGGCAAGTGAATGTTTTTATCGAAGAGGTTGGCAATCAGCAAGATGTATTGTCACCTAAAAAGGTAGCAGAAATATAATTAAAATTCAGATAACTTTTTGGCTTTTTTTTATGTTGTTCTGGTTGTTCCCTATGAATCATTATATATTTCATATTTACAATACCTTATTTTTTTCAGTCAATACCCGATTGTAAAAAGATTCGAAGAATTGCGAAGACCGAAGTGTGCCTCTGACAATGAATTGTCGAACATAGAACTGCCTTTGGCTATTAAACGGAAGGGGTGTCCCAGTGGAAGTATGGCCACATGGATAAATATTGTTACGACCGAGCGAATCAATAAAGCGTATATTTGTTTGTGGGGCGGATATTATTAATCATAAAGGCTTCTATTTATCCTGATCGCTTTCGTTCACACATCTGCTTGCACTCAAAGTCCTGTTAAGACTTTCTTCTCTCACGTTTACTGTAAAGTTTATCAAGTATTCGTTTGCCGATCGACATACCATGTGTTCCTAAAAAAGTCTAATCTCTACATTCATAACACTACTCGCCTCCTCGTGGAGTTGCCGCCCCGGCAACTACCTATCCACCCTATAATGTGTCACGGTCCATCATCCTAAATCTTTTTGGAAAAGTCTTTGAACCTACACTGTCCTGACATTTGTCCATGTCCACAGGGAAAACTATGGTCGAAAACCCTGGGCCGAACAGTGTTTACAAATCTAAATACTCACATTTTAACCTGTAATAATATAATTCCATTTCTTTCCTATAATTTTATTTCTTGTCTATTCGTTTTCTTCAAGTTCATCTTCTTCATTCGTTGTTTGTTAAAAACAATGTGGCAGGAAGGACCACTCCTCGAAAATATTAAAATTTGTCTACGCAGAATCCTCCAGAAACCCTCCAGGATCTTTTTCACCAACCCGGAATCCAAAAGGTCATCGAAGGCTCCAGTCAAGCAAATCACAATAATTTGTCATGGTCTTCATTTGTTTGCACGTATCCTTCGCAGCCCCATCCATTCGTTTCACAATCAATCAAGTTTCCAAGGCCTCTAAATTCTCTGCAGCTGGAAAACTCGGGAATAAGGAAAACCAGTGACACACATTTTTAAACGCGTAAATATCTAAAAATGATAGGGATCGTCTCTCAATCAAGCAAACCCATTCGTCAAAATCTATTCTTCTACTTATTGTTGAAACGTAGTGTCTTAGACTCACTAACAATAAAATATCCTTGGAATTCAATCGCCTAATCGAGTTCAACATAATCATTAACGCTACCATATTCCGTAATCGTAACATTTTCTGTTTTTCGATGAAATAGAAACCTATTCGCAAGCTAAATTCGAAGTTGAATGACTCAATCTAATGTGATTCGATTTTTTATAGTCCCTCTTCGCTCTACACTCATGTTCCCTTTGTTTTTTCTCAATAGTATGGATCGCCTGAATTTCCTCAGCCCGTGTTAAAACTTCTCGCAAAGATGAAGCGCCTTCTAACCCCAGAATGATTCTAACTTCTCTATCAAAAACTCCTGAAACGAACTGGCGATAGACAACATGATCCTTAATTTCCTCGTTACACTCGGGGTATGCTAATGTGACCAATCGTTTAAGATCGAATGTGAAGCTTCTGAAGCCTTCCTCTTTGCCTTGTTTCCTATTGTGGAATTCAGAATAACTGATTTGAGCGAAATGATCCTCGCTAAAACGAAATCGAGTTCCTTTTTAACTTTTTGAAAATCATGGAGTTCTTCATCCGATAAACTTTCTAAAATCGCTCTCGCAGAACGTCGTAGTGAAGACACTAATACGATCGTTTTTTCTTCTCTAGTATACTGATTATATTGTACGATCATCTCAAATTGTTTGAGATATTGGTTCCATGAGCCGGAACCGTCAAACGTGTCGAGTTTAAGATGACTTTCGTAAACCGATTCTAAATTGTCTCCCTGACCATCTATCAGAGAATTTTCTACAATACGTAAAGCAGACTGATTATGAGTAACATCGAGAGGAATCGGGTTAGCAGCACAATTACAATCGCTAGTAGTTGGAACGATCACCTTGTTTTGTGCGTTGCGTTTATATCTTTTTGATTGGTCAAGTATATATAGATATACTTCACGTGGAAAATTGTGCGCTCCCGACCCATGTTTTTGATTGGTCGAGTATATACAGATATACTCCACGCGAGATTCGTAAGCTTTCGAAGCTCTCAATCGGGCCTGATCGTTTGCGTCCGCTGCGAGGATACCGAGACCATGTATTTAAATTTCAGCTATCGCACGAACTTTGGCGTACTGTCTACGAGCCTTGCTTGACGATATTTCAACTATAAATAATTTCCAGTTCGCTCCCGGACGAATTTTTACTCGTTTGTTTTTTTATTTTAGCGATTATTCGTAATTTAATAAATGTCTCTTCGCAGCAACGTATTTGTTGCTATTCGCAACTGTTCGATATAACATTATGTTATACTTCCAACGAAAATGCATGCAGACATTTTTTCAGATTTCTTTTTATCGAAATTTTTGAGTTATAAAAATTAAAGCTATCCAAAAAACGCTCTAATTTAAAAATCTCAAAAAATTCTCCAAAATACTATGATGTGCAACAAAACGTTTGAACCATAGACCAGAGTGGGCCAAGATCTCATGCTATTTTTTTCCACTTTATCAAGAGACGCGGTAGCGTATTTTGCAAATAATTTTGGTTTATTGAATAAAGTAAGAATTTTCTATTTTTATAATAATCTTCTTCTGATCCACCTGTCCCAAGAACTCACGACGTTTCACACACACGGCGTATCCGACCAATTTGGCGGGGCGCAAAAAGTGTTAACCTTTTTGTTACGTTCACACTTTTTGCGCCCCGCCCAATTCTCTATTCTATTCTATTCTATTCTATTCATTATATTATTTTTATCTCTATACACCAGGTATGGGCATTCATTCTGTTACGTCCCGACGTACCCTTACCCCAAAAATAGGCAACCCTCCGAGCACCACTGTATGTCCCGGAAAAGGGCCCTACAGTCGATGGTCGACCAAGTAGGGAAATTAGGAAAAGCACCCTGCAGACGGTCGATAAGTAGGGAAATTCAGAAAAACAGTAACATAGTAGGCGTGTGAGGCCCTCTGCTAGTCCGCAGACTAGGGGAAGCTCCACGCAAACCCAAGAAAGTAGGAGACAGTGACTTTCGGCCAACCAGAGGCGCGAGACTCGGCCTCCCTTAATCCTAAAATTAACGCACTAACTTTAAGATAAAGAAATCTGTTCAAAAAGTGGGGGACGGGAGTTTTTCCGGCCAATTAGAGTCTAAAGAAACTGCCCTCTCCCAAACCTGCGTAACATCAAAGGTTCGCAGCACTAGTATATAAGATCACAATTTTTGTATTTTTGTTCAGTTCTAATTTTGTACTCAACGAACAACATCTCCAACCAGTCATGTGAATAAATAGTGGTAAGATGAAAACTAAAAAGTTTTCTGGTACATCCTTTGGACTTGAGTCTTGCGCGGCCAACCGCGAATTCTCTAAGTCCCTCCTAAAATCCTCAAAACTAGAGCCTTGCGCGGCCAACCGTGATTACTCTAAGTCCTTTCAAAAAACCCTCACGACTTGGAGTTTTACGCGGACCACCGCGATCTCTCTAAGTCCAATACACCACACACAGTATTTAGAGTCTTGCGCGGACCCCCGCGAGCTCTCACGTACACAAAGACTGAGTTTTGCGCGGAACGCCGCGAATTCTCACTAAGTCTTTGCTAAATCTGACGAGTACGGAGTTTTGCGCGGATCGCCGCGACTTTTTCAAACTTTGAAGTTTTATTAACTCCACATACAGAAGCTTAACCAACGCGCATTTTTATCTTGCTCCTGTGAGGAATCTCAAGAATCAAAGTCTCAATAATGTCAAACCGTTTTTAGCCCAAATCCCGGATTAATTAGCTTCGGTTAAGGTCCAAAACAGGGCAACTGTATTTGTTGTGTTACCCGGACGTAACAATTCAATGAAAATGTGTTTGAAATACTTTCATGCCCACACTGTAAAAGAAACTCAAAATTTAATACACAAGTACTAGAAGTTTTTATGTAAAAACCGGTGTACGAAATTTAATATACAAATGCGATGTATAATTAAGGACTATAAAGCCTACTAAATAATAGAACTCATTATTAATGTGAATTTCTGATCTCACAATGAGACCAGCATTAACGTCAAATACTTTTCAATTTTACACGCATCGCCGGCGAGTCATAAGCACAGCCAAAGAAGATAGACTTCTTCTTCTTCTGAATTAGGGCTGTCTCCGGTCAACGAAGTCAGAGCCCTATAGAAGCGTAGTTCCTATGCTTCTCGTGAAGACAAAATTCGTCAGTACCCCAGCGTAGTACGGTACCCCACTACGCGGCGGCGTTGCAGTCGCAGTGTACGTGTGTGGCTCACGGATGACTCACGGATAGTCCAACACATACAAGCATAACCGCCAGCGTGGCTAAAGCCCGAAGCTCCGCCGCTTTGTCTGTCTCCGTCGCTCTCATGCTGGGGTATCTGCTGGAGTACTCGTGCGTTCTCTCTCGCTACCACGCGTCTTTCCCAATGCTTTCCATCCTTTTCGCTCTCACGCTGGGGTATCTGCTGGGGTACTCGTGCGTTCTCTCTCCCTAACACGCGTCTTTCCCAATGCTTTTCATTCTTGTTGCTCTCACGCTGCGGTATCTGCTGGGGTACTCGTGTGTTCTCTCTCACTACCACGCGTCTTTCCCAATGCTTTTCATCCTTGTCGCTCTCAGGCTCGGGTATCTGCTGGGGTACTCGTGCATTCTCTCTCCGTACCACGCGTCTTCCCGGACGTCTCAGTTTCAGCGAGCACTCGCTAAGTCTGGAGCTTTTGGCGGATTGCACCGGGATTTAAACTTTAAATACGTGGAGACTCATTGACACGATGCCTGGAAAAAACGCGTGTGGTTACGGATAATGCATGAATACGAAACGGAAGAAGCCGGAGCTCACATTTCATCGTTTTCCGCAAGATGATCGGACGTAAGTCTCGTTTATTTTGATTCTGGCAGACAATGTAATGAGTTTTTCAGAAAAAAGGCCGTTCCCCAAACCTGATCACTATTATTCCGTTTACAGCATTAAAATAATTCAGCAACATTGCATAAGTATTTTTATATGTAGCTTTGCTTCCTCATAGAGGAAGCTTTGTTTTCATGAAAATTTTTTTTTTCGAGATTTTCATGTCAGTACACTCAGAATGGGCCAAAACGTCGAGAAAAGTGATTTAGAAAAAAATCTGTGCGTGCGTGCGTGCGTGTGTGTGTGTGTGTGTGTGTGTGTGTGTGTGTGTGTGTGTGTGTGTGTGTGTGTTTGAATTATTTTTAAACATATACATTATCACATTCACTTCGGAAATGCTCTAATAATCACGAAATAACGCAATAACGAAATAGAAAAAGCGAATCCACAACATGTATATTTATCTAATTAAAACAAGGATGCAAAGTAGAACCTTGCACATTGCTTTCTCATTATTTTTCGCGTTTTACAAAGCTTCCTCTATGAGGAAGCCAAAAATTGAATAGCATACTTTCTCATAGTGGTAGCTTTGTAATACGCGAAAAATAATGAGGAAGCAATGTGCAAGGTTCTACTTTGCATCCTTTTTTCACAATCTCATATAACAATTACAGAAAAGTAATAATTTGCAAGATTTTGCAACTCATTATCTGTCACCGCAAAAAAAAAGTGTAGATTTCATTTATTAGACTGGAAGTTTTTATGCTTAAACTGGTATATTAAATTTAATGTACAATTGTGATGTAGCATTCAGGTACTTTTACAGTAAATTAAAGTTTTTACATCTTTTAAGGGGTCCGCATAAGCTTGAGGCCTAAAAAATAGGTTGATTTTTTAATTTTTTTTCTGAAGTGTATTAGGATGACGAGATCTAAATTTTACAGAGAATGAATACCAACTCTTGCCAAGATCGAATTTTTTTTCTGTAAAAAAGACTGATAAACATTACAGTTATCATTAATTAAACAAAGTGTTGTTGAATAATTCAAAGTACCAGTGAATAATTTTTTGGATCGATTTACTACAAATTTGCACAGGTCATGGTTTATAATATTTTTTATAGTATGATCGAAGAAAACCGACAGCAGTGGACGCGCGGTCGGTGTGTGGTTTCGGCGGTCCCCAGAGTTAAGCAGCATTATTTGCGGTCATAACTTGGATGGGTGACCGCTTAGCCTTGTACTGGTTTGCGCGCCACCTGCTGAGCGGGAGGCAGTTTTTCTGAGTTTGTAATGTATTCTCATACAGCAGAAACTCAGTAAAAATAAAGCCGACTGTATCGGCCAGGTTTTCCGCAGTTTCCCTGTGCCCTTGTGCAAATGCGATACAGTAGTGCATTAGGATGAGTGGCTGCGGACAACACTCTAGAGGGGTCTCTATGAAGGAACGGGGGAAAGGGGAGAGGGGAAACGTAAAAGCCTGAAGAAGGCATACGAAAGAAACCAATAATAAAAAAAAATAAAAAATAAAAAAATAGTATGATCGGAGAATTTTTAAATATAGTTATACATTTATTAATAACAAATTATTGAAGTTTTTGCTTCCTCATTGAGGTAGTTTTGTTTTCATGAAAAACCCAATTTCTAGATTTTCATGTCAGGACACTTAGAATGGTCTCAGACATCGAGGAAAGTGGTTTAGAAAAATGTCCGTATGTATATATGTGAGTGTGTGTATGTATTTATGTGCTGCAAGGCTTCGAAATTTCAATAATCCGTAACTCAAGAACCGCTCAACCGATTGCGTTGAAATTTGGCACACAAGTGAAGCAACAGCCCATCTTTAATTGCTTAGAATTTTTGACAAATTATATATAGATACTTAGAACCCATAGCTTGTTGATTTAAAAAAAAAGTAGGTGAATAATTTAGCGTTCGTAAAATTTATGATATTGTGTGAAATAGTTCCCCATAAGTGCAGGCATATTTAATGTTATTTCGGATTTTATTTGGCATGAATCGGTTGAGAGAAAAATTATACAGAATTTTGAAAGTTTCGAAAAAAATCATTTTACGATATAACTAAAGAAATTTTTTAAACTTTTTAAAGATTTACCTTAAATTTGGTTCATATATGGATTATCGCGGTACAAGTTTTGAGTACAAATTTGACAAAAATCGGATAAGCGGTAAAAGTTTAACATTTTGAATTTTTAGAAAAATCTCTTTAAAGTATAAACAAGTCTGCAAAGTAGAACCTTGCAAATTGCTTCTCCATTATTTTACATATTTGATGAAGCTTTCTTTATGATGAAGCTGAAATTGACAAACACTCCAAAAGCTGAACCTAACGTACTGTACAAACTTGAAAAACTGTAAAACATTTTTCTTAAACTTTTTTCTCGATGTACTACACAATTGTTTATAAAAACAAAGCTTCCTCTGAGGCAACCAACAACTAATTAGATTCAAGATCGAGTCTGAACAAATATACGAAAGTCACTCTTAGGTGCAAAACCTGGCTGCTAATGGGAAATATCTGCGAGTAGAAAAATTGGCTGAATGAGCAGAAAATTCCTCGTTCGTGCTTCTGCAAATAACTGCTGCTTTCCTTTAAGGAAAATCCTTTTTACTAAAAGAATCATATCCTTTTTGCACGAAACTAATTCACCTAATTCACATTACGAAAATTTGAGCCGTACGATGCAGTGCTTGATATATATTCTACAATTGCAAACTGAAAAGCTTTTTAATAGTGTCTGTACCCTCCCTCTTTCATAATAAGAATCCCTGAAGTGCATTGGCTTATTTTTGTTCCAACTGGTATTTGGGGAATGTCATCCGAACTTTTGAACAATATTTTTTTCACGTTTATGCATGTACTTGCACCAAGTTTTGCATTTCCTTTTCCTTCCTTTCCATGCACTTCGTAGTCGCAAGGACTGGATCGAACGATGTGGTAACAACGATTTGAGACTCTTAAACAGAAATCAGATTGATAACATTAGGATCTGCAGTAAGCACTTTTTGAAGGAGAATTTCATTCAAGATAGGAATGGTAAGCGTATGATTAAACCTGGTGCACTTCCCGTTGATGCGCGCACAAAAGACACTGTAACAACCGGTCACGTGAGCACGAATACCGCATGTGCTAATCCGGAGCCGGAAAACGATGTTTCCCTCAAATATGTACTCGGGATTTCTACTTTTGGAACCTCTACGACAACAACCGCGACTACAGTCACACTTACGACATCAACAAATCCCGGAGGCACTCATCCCGCGATCACGAATCTCGTAATTTCTGCCTTACCGTATACTGCGCCTGTTTATACCCAAGTACACCCTAGCGAATACCGCGAACCCGCGCACCTCTCTCGCGAATCTTGAGCGTACAAAACCTCCCTCCGTGAATCTCGGAAACGCTTCTATAACTCTCGCAAATCTCAGACATGTGTCGTGGTCAGTCACAAATCTAGCACGCGATAAACCACCATCCGCCAATCTTACTGTAAATTTAATGTCTGATACTGCTACATTCGTTAATACCGCAACGACAGATCATGTGCCTTCAAATCTACACTTCTCCGTCACACATCCCAGGTCCACAAAAGTTGTATCCTCCGGTCGGATTTCAGTCCCCTCGCGAAAAAAGGTAGAAAAGTTAAGACCACTAAAGAACAACAGCTGAAACGTTTAGTATCAAACCTGCGAGCTGAAATTAAGATAAAAAATTAAAAAATCCAAAGACTGGAAGCTGCATCTCAAAAAGTCGTGCATCACGTAGAGTTTGCTAAAGCAGTGTTCGATCTCAACGATAGTCAATTAGCTTTCTTCAGAATGCAACTGAACAACCAAAGAAACATCCCTGGACAGAAGACGAGAAGCAACTTGCTTTGTCTTTGTTTTACAAATCGCCCAAGGCCTATTCATATATAAAAGACGCGCAGCAATTTGCCTTACCCTGCATTTAATTAATTCGACGGTGGATAAATGAATTGGCTCTCTCGCCTGGAGTAAACCGACCGGTACTTGACAGACTGATGTTAAAGACTACCACTATGACAGAATCCGAGAGGCAATGCGTTTTGATGTGGGATGAAATGTCAATTAAGAAAATCCTGGAGTACAATTCAAAAGCCGATTTGGTCGAAGGCTTTCAAGACTTGGGCGAACTTGGTCGAACGAATGAATCTGCTAATTATGCACTTGTTTTCATGTTTCGCGGTCTCAAATTTCCTTGGAAGCAACCTGTTGCGTATTTCGTTTCACATGGAAATGTATGTAATCCCGATCTCACGTCAATAATTACAAATGTTTTAGAAGCCATCCGTACAACGGGTCTTGTTATCCGTTTCATGGTATGCGACCAGGGATCCAACAATCGTTCAGCTGTTACGTCTTTAGGGTTCACTGAACGAACTCCGTACATCGAGTTTGACGGGTGCAAAATCTTCTTCGCTTATGATGTCCCCCGCGAAGTAAAATCTGTTCGAAACAATTTGTTGATACGGGATATAATTATTGACGGAAACCGAGTCACCTGGGAAGTAATTCGTGAGCTTCGCAATGTGGAGCGCGATCGAATATGCAAAGCAGCACCGAAACTCACGGATCGCCATATAGAGCCGAATAATTTTCAACGAATGAAAGTCAGCCTCGCTACGCAGGTGTTTAGCCTCTCAGTTTCAGCCGCAATAAACGCGGGGAAACTTACTGGCGATCTCAAACATCCTGATTCCATTAGCACTATGAATTTTATCAAGTGGATGAACTATCTGTTTGGTTGCTTAAACAGTCGTTCTCCTAACGATCCAAATCCTCTTAAACGCACGTTATTCTCGAAATAACCACAAGTTGAGGAGTTCCTTTAGAACAGTCTCTTAGGGCTTCAGAAGTGGACAGTTTCCGTCGGTAAACCACCACCTTGCTTCGAGGGTCTAAGACTAACTGTCAGAAGCGTGCTGCAACTTTGGGACGAAATGAGAAATGAGGGATCCCTGTTTTTAATCACGACCAGATTGAATCAGAACCCGATCGAAAATCTGTTCGCTGTTAGCCGCAGTCGTGGCGGACACAACGACAATCCATCGGCAATGACTTTCCGACGAAATTTGCAGTACGCTATGACAGCAAATCTGATGAAACCTGTGGCGGGAATGAATTGCGAAGCCGATGATGCGACCGCTCTGCTCGCGGTCGAGTTAAGCGCGAAACATAAAAAATCTAGCACGGACGAAACCGCTAACGTTAATGAGAATATCAATATCTGGCTCGACGCAGAACCAATCGTCGAGGAGACGGTAGAAAAAACTCAAGACGACAGTGTCCTTTTATACCGCGCTATCAAAATTGATTCACTAGAGGAATGCTCGATGAAGTATGTTGCTGGTTATCTCGTCCATAAGTGCTTACTCCAATTCAATTGTTCGGAGTGCGAAACGAATTTGTCGAGGGCCGATGAAATGTTCGAGCAAACTAACGACTTTCTTATATTTTGGAGAGCGTTCAAAAGCCACGATAATGCAGAGCTCCATCAAGTTCCACGATTTCCATCAAGTTATTCTTACCGCGTATAAAGTCTTTAACATAAACTTTAAAGCGCAGATTCACAGGAAAAAGATTTCCAAATTACTTGAAAACTGCATCACAGTTGCAGTGGTCAACAGTCACCTCGACTTTTGGTCCATCGACAGCCAATGTACAGAACACCGCGAATACATAATTAAACTCTTCGTCCGCGTACACTTGTTCAATTACCTAAAGTGGAAATCCCGAGACATGCGCGATCAACTCAACGCTAAAAGACCCGCCAAATCCGCGGCGAAGCCGCATCGCAAACTCTTGAAAGTGACGCACCAGTGACGAGTGCACCAAGGTTCGGAATACCTGGTAATACTTTGCATGACTTGAAATTATTACTGTGCTAGAAGCCCAAAATCAGTTTCTTTGCAAGTGCATTAAATCGATGTGTACCTTGCTTCTGGAGGCCAATACTGATTTTTATCTTTTCACTATTAATCATTATTAATCATATTTCATCATCTGGACGAAGGATTACTATTGTTGTGAATTACTTATAGCAACAATAAGAATCCACAATGCATGCTAAATACGTCCGAAATCTATAACATTTATTCTAACGGCTTTTTCTGTTTTCAGTTTCCCGCATCTCAGAGTCCAATGATTTTTTACTTTTAATTTTGTGTCTCTACTTTTTTTTCCCCCGCACGCGGTGGTCCTAATCCCAACCTTCCCAAATCCTGCATCCTTTCAAATCCCGATGGAAAACACCCACCACCTTCCCGAGGTTTCCATTGAGTAATTTTAGCTCACGCTGTTTTTTAGCAAAAATATTGATATTATTAATTATTAATTTATATAATATTAATATTGTTAATTAAATATTCCTTATGAACATTTAGTTTATTTCACTGTTGTAAAGTATCATTTTTTATATAGACATAGCGTGATCTAAAATTAGCTAAGAGCGGGCATGATACGTTTTTTTATTTCAGCACGCTTTAGAATTGATAGTATGTAAATCGCTCCTGTTGCGAGAGGGTGAGACTGAATTGCACATATACCAGAGTGAAAGAAATCTCGTTAAGCACATTAGATTCAGATCTTTAAGTTTGTTAAGCAAGTTAAGATTACTTAATGATACTTTTCTCTCGATACCTTTTTTTAGGAAAATTTGTTGATGACAATTATAAAAAATGTTTATAATAAATAATAATATACATTAAGAAGAAGCTAAATAACAGTAAAGTTCTCACCTGTTCAACCTTTTTATCTTGTTGAAAAGTAATGAACATTTCAACTTTGCCAATATTTGGCCTTCTCGAAAAAAAAAAAATGCATGCAATTATTTTTATTTATTTATGGATGGCATTGACGTTTGAGGTTGTTGAAGTTATTACTAAATAGCTTTAAAGGGAATAGCAGAAGAGCCATATTCAATTGAGCTTCTGATCAACGCTCTGTAAATCAGAATCAAAGATGATGGATCTGTACCCCACCAAATAGAGCGATGACATTTTATAATGTTAAGGAGGTAGTCTCGTGGCATCGAAGTCAAATTACGGTTTAAAAATATGTAGACAAAAACGACTAAATAAAAATAATTCGAACATTGCAAAAGTAATTCACGAATTTAGTCATACACTCACACAATTACAGAGTATACACGTACTATAATTAATTTGAGAATTATGTTAAATGGTTGCTGATTTGCTTCCGTTTCGACGGAACCGGAACAGCTGTTTGGGAACGAGGAGGGAGAGAGTGCACGACGTGGCAACACCGCATTTTCTGTTTACGCGCGATCTTCATAACCCTCAAAATTTACCGGCTACAAAATGAATCAACACAGCGTTCGTGCTGATCATGGTATAAATGCCGGAAGATTTGTTTCGCTCAAAAGGAAGAAGTGGCGTAATAATGTATTGAATGCGAAGAAAAGAAAATTGGACGCGGAAGAAGAAGATTATCCGGTTGAAGCGTGCATTCTCCGCGGGCGTCATATCGTTGAACTGGGTCTTCTCGCTAAAAATTTGTGGTGTAAGAAGTGCAATATTCCTGTCACTTCGGAATACGGAGAGCGAAATAATTGTCGGTATCGCGAGTGAGCTGCTTGTACGATGTACTGGGTGCAATTCCCCGATCCCAGTTTTTACGGGAAAGAGTCATTACGATGGTGGAACTCACAAGCGATACGATATGAATTTGAAACTGGCATTTGGTAAGTACAGTTGTCATGATTTTGTGCATAATAAATGGTCTGTGTATATTGTAATATACAATATATTATGTATATGGGACTGCGACTACGGAAGTTATATAAAGAAAATTTGTAACTTTACAGGTATTATTGACGCTGGTATCGGAGAGGCACAGATAAATACGCTATTATCGGCACTCAATGTCCATTCAGTCAGTAAAGCGTTGCTAAAACGACATGAGCGTGTTCAGGGCGACGCACTGGAGTGTTTGGCAAATGAAAGTTGTCGTACAAGCATCCGACTCGAAAGAGATTTGACAATATCAGCTGAAAGAGAAGTTTGCCCTAATCTGCCGGTTTCTCCTGAAGTTCAAGCAAGCTCAAGGTATTGTATTGTTGTCATATAGAATTTGTATGTTTTTTAAACTGCACTATTTTATCTTTGCACACTTTGCATTATTTTGTCTCTGCGCACTTTGCACAATTTGTCTCTGCGCACTTTGCACTATTTTATCTCTGCACAAGTTGGAATGTTGTTTAATATACCCACACTAATTGCACTAATTGTTTTTCCCAAAGGATTTTGTTGTTATTGCTTAACATTCTACTTTATGCATCTTTTGCTAGGTGATATTGGTTCATCTCGACTGTTCCGGACGATTTCCTATCCTGCATTTGATTTCAAACCCGATCCATACAACACTGGCTTTGTTTGACCTTATTTTTAAGCAGTCATGTAGCAGACGTCGTTATTTATAAATGCAAATTAACTAATTTAAGTAATTTTACAGGATATCCATACAAAAGGAGTCTATCTGGATTACACGCGGCAAAGGCTGGCTGCCATCGATTCTACAATTGCAATGTTCAATATTCATAAAAATACGTTGATTTTCCTTGCACTGGTAACTCATGGTCCTTCAAATCATTTAATGGAAAATTTCAGTAATACTACAGGAGACCTGAATAATAATGTATCGTATCCGGCCGTGGATTGCTTGGGTCAATCGAATGAACCAGCGGTTCCTCTGATAGCGAGTTTCGATGCTGGTTGGCAGAAACGCGGTACTGGACATGCGTATAATAGTCTCACCGGTACGTATAAAACGAGCTGTTGAAATCAGCTTTAATTTTTGAAGTTGAATATTTGTAAAAATATGTTTTAAATATTAATTTCAGGTCACGCGTCGCTCATAGGATACCACAGCGGCAAAGTTCTAGCTTTCGCGACTCGCTCGAAAAAATGCGCGATGTGCGCCAGTGGCCATGACAAAGACGATCATGACTGCCGAATGAATTTCGATCGCAGTGCTAAGGCGATGGAGCCAGACATAGCCGTCGAATTAATAGCGAAGAACAAGATGCTCAACGAGGAGAATGTGACGATTTCCGTTATGATCGGTGACGACGATGCCTCGTCTATTTCTGCGGTTCGTCGTGAAGCAATGCACAAAGTCGACAAATGGTCTGATATCAATCACGTCAAAAAGGGTCTGACAAGTGCTCTATACAACATGAAATTGCCGAAAGGAACAATTGATTACTTTTCACGTGCATTCTCGTGTGCATTGAAACAAAACAAAGGGGACGAAACGGCAGTTAGAGCAGCTATAACTAATATAGTGGATCATGCTTACGGAGAACACGAGAAATGCGGTGCCTGGTGTCGCTCACAGAATGACGCCGGCGAGTACGTCCACGCGAGACTGCCGAACGGAAAGCTCTTGACGGATCGAGAACTTCGAGCGGACCTCACGAACATTTTCCTAAAATACGCGAATAACGCGAAAAAGCTCGCGCCATGGGGTTCCTCTCAAGCAAACGAAAGTTTCAACAACCTCGTGGCCAGCAAACACAGTAAAAACCGTTTCTACGGAGGCTCCGAATCCCTCGACTATCGGGTCGCAGCGGCCGTGTGTCAAAAAAACATAGGTACAGTCTATGCGGTCCCACTTTTCGAGAAGCTTTCCCTGTCGCCTGGAGAAAAGACGGCACAGTATCGAGCAGCGAAGGATAAAGTAAGAGAAGAGAGGGCCAGCAAAGCCGCTACTACGGAGCAGAAAAAACGAAGACTGTTCCTCGCGCAAACTAGATCGGGGAAAAATGCCGCTACGCAGAAAAAAGAAGGTATTACCTACGAGACGGAGTGCGAACTCAGTGGAGTATCTCAACTATTGTGGAAAGAACCAGTTGCAAGTACGTTGTAAATAAACTAGTTTTATACATAATATTACGGATCGATAATAACAAATAAAACATTTTCGTAGGTGAGAATATTGATTGGACCGAAAGCAAAATCGTTTTGTTCGACCTCGAAACTAGCGGTCTAGGTCGACGAGCTGAAATATGTCAAGTCAGCAATTCAAATTTCATAACAAATAATTGCTTTTTCCTTAGACAAGAACATAAATATATGTTCTTGTCTAAGGAAAAAGCAATTATTTTTGAGTCTCTGTGTTTGTAGATCGCAGCCAGCACCGAGACGCAATCGTTCAACACCTACATGGTCCCGACAAGCATTACTCCTGCAGCTGCCGCAGTAACAGGATTGAGAGTTGAAGTCGGCGAATTATATCTCAACGACGAACGAGTTGACACCGTGCCACTTCGTATCGGATTATCCTCATTCATCACCTTTTTGCGCAATATTGGTGGAAATATTATCCTTGTGGCACATAATGGATTCCGGTATTAATTGCAAATATTTTCCCTACGGATTTTACTTCAGTTTCATTCACCTGTATTACATTTTAGATTCGACGTACCAATGATTTTGCGAAACATGCGACAAGTTGGACTCCTGTCGGAATTTACTGATACCGTCAAAGGATTCGCTGATACGCTGGGCATCTTCCGCGATCAACTCGAGGACCGTCGAAAAGCTAAAAAGAGGTTCTCACAATCGGCACTCGCAGTCGACTTTTAGGCGATGAAGCAACCGTAGGAGCGCACGATGCTGCAAATGATATTGATATATTGAGGCAGCTAATCAAGAGCATCGGTGTTGCCGATCAAACTATTCACGGCGCGACGAAGACGGCGAGTGACATTCTGGGCGATCTTGACCGGGCAGCGGTTCAGGCAACGCACAAAGCGACCTTAGAAATTTTGAAGCCAAATGTCTCGATCGGGATGATTTCTAAAATGGCTAAGGCAGGCATATCGATGACCATTTTGCAAGAATCATTCATGAACGGTGGTGAAAATGCCATAAAGATGCTGCTCGGCGAGGATATTGGAGGTCGCCCGCGCGTGACAAAATGCACTAAGGTTGTAAAAGGAGTCGTGGAGCAATTGGAAAAAAATAAATCTGAGCAATAATCTGTAATTCCTCGGTGTAATAGTTATTTATAACCCCCTTCCCGAGCACGATGAAAACAAACTGAAAAAATTAGTTTTTCCCAGAAATGTTTGTTTTTGCACAAACTGGTACTTTGTTTTTAAATTTTTTTGCAGAGTTAAATAACTGATTGCTACTCCGATCATCTGTGTATCGCAATAGGATACTTGCGAGAATTTTAATAGAGTCGAGTATACAGTACCTGTAATATTTCTCGAAACATAACCTAAAACGACATTCATCTCACCACACCAAGTACAATTTGAAGTGGATGTCCCGCATTCCTGAACTTTGCCAGAAAAACATTGACAATCCATTATTTATAATTGACGTTATGAAACGAATATATTTAAGATATATTCCTCGGTCTCACTCACACATTCTGTCATTCCCTATAAGCAGCTGTGCGACGTTGCCAAGCGTCACGGAGGTCTGTGAGCGGGAGAATTTTTCTTCGGTCTGCCTTGATTCTTCGTATTTAACTGAATAATTCTCAGTGAAAAGTTCGGTGACCAACACTTTTTATCATCTCGTTGGAAACTTCAAAGTATAATGCACAAGTGGAAACTACATTATTGACGCTATCTAATCGCCAAATATGAAAAAAATGGTATGAAGTGCTCAATAAACGCGCGACCCATAAGAGCCTGTGTTAAATTCTTGGATTTTGGCATTGGATTTCATGCAAATAATTTCGGTAACCGGTCCTAGTATTCAACCATCGCAAAGTTGAGCTCTCAATCTATTACATATTTTAAATTCGCAACTCTATCTAATAACTCGAGCCACGAGACTACCTCCTTAAGGGGAGGGAGTCAGGTCAAAATAATTAAATTTGTAAATTCAATATCATCCAAATTCTCTTGCATATAAAAATGATCAATGAACTATATTGTTGGTACTCAATGAAAGCATTTTTTACTGCCATCTGACTTGCGTATGCGTTTCCATATTATCTTAAGCAAAGGTCTTAGGTTTTCCACTCTGCGCGTGATTCAGACCAAACTGCTAGGCAGATTGGGCTAGTTGATGTCTCATTTTCTTCTTCATAAAAAGATACACCGGCTAAATGGAGCAAAATATTTTTTTTTAATTCTGAAAGCAAAGTTAATAACTGATTTAGAAAATAGCATAAAATTTATTTAGTTATAATTATGTCACTTGAAAAATATTACCTTTTATTAACTTTTGCTCCATTTAGCCGGTGTATCTTTTCATGAAGAAGAAAATGAGACGTCAACCAACCTAATCTGCCTAGCAGTTTGTTCTGAATCACACGCAGAATAGGTTTAAAACCAAGTTTCGGCAAATGGCATCTAAAGCTTACCACTCAAATAAAAATGTTTATGCTGCTTTCACCTTTGGGGCACCTTAGTACCTTTAATGAACAAAATAAAAATATTATTTGCAAGTCAGATTACAGAATATTATTAATAATGTTATTAATAATGTTTTTTTTTTTTTTTACAAATAAATAAGTAAATGAATGCATAATTTGAAAAAAACCTGTAAATAATATGGGGATGATCACTTTTATTGACAACATCACTGAAAATTTATCCGGTGTCAACGAAGTCAGAGTCCTATAGAAGCGTAGTTCCTATGCTTCTCGTGAAGACAAACTTTTCCGACCGAGAGTCGCCGCTTGGCGGCGCGTCGCTCGAAACCACGTGACTCGACACGTGACTAGGGGCAAAGCCTGCCCAGTAGGCGGTCTTAGCGGGAGAGAAATTTTTTTATTGGCTGTCTCTGTCACACCTCTTATTTAAATATAAGCATTAAAAATAGCTTTAAATATGTGTTGTTCACTGCATAAATAAATTGTAAACGGTTATTTTGGCATATACGTCGTTAAATCGTCGATGTTATTTAGTAATAACTTCAACAACCTCAAACGTCAATGCCATCCATAAATAAAAAAAAATAATTGCATGCATTTTTTTTTCGAGAAGGCTAAATATTGGCAAAGTTGAAATGTTCATTACTTTTGAACAAGATAAAAAGGTTGAACAGGTGAGAACTTTACTGTTATTTAGCTTCTTCTTAATGTCTATTATTATTTATTATAAACATTTTTTGTAATTGTTATCAACAAATTTTCCTAAAACAAGGTATCGAGAGAAAAGTATCATTAAGTAATCTTAACTTGCTTAACACACTTAAAGATCTGAATGTAATGTGCCTAACGAGATTTCTTTAACTCTGGTATATGTGCAATTCAGTCTCACCCTCTCGCAACAGGACCGATTTACATACTATCAATTCTAAAGCGTGCTGAAATAAAAAACGTATCATGCCCACTCTTAGCTAATTTTAGATCACGCTATGTCTATATAAAAAATGATACTTTACAACAGTGAAATAAACTAAATATTCATAATGAATATTTAATTAACAATATTAATATTGTATAAATTAATAATTAACAATATCAATATTTTTGTTAAAAAAACAGCGTGAGCTAAAATTACTCAATGGAAACCACGGGAAGGTGGTGGGTGTTTTCCATCGGGATTTGAAAGGATGCAGGATTTGGGAAGGTTGGGATTAGGACCACCGCGTGCGAGGAAAAAAAAGTAGACACAAAATCAAAAATAAAAAATCATTCGACTCTGAGATGCGGGAAACTGAAAACAGAAAAAGCTGTTAGAATAAATGTTATAGATTTCGGACGTATTTAGCATGCATTATGGATTGTTATTGTTGCTATAAGTAATTCACAACAATAGTAATCCTTCGTCCAGATGATGAAATAGATGATTAATAGTGAAAAGATAAAAATTAGTGTTGGCCTCTAGAAGCAAGGTACACATCGATTTAATGCACTTGCAAAGAAACTGATTTTGGCCTTCTAGCACAGTAATAATTTCAAGTCATGCAAAGTATTATCAGATATTCCGAACCTTGGTGCACCCCTCACTGGTGCGTCACTTTCAAGAGTTTGCGATGCGGCTTCGCCGCGGATTTGGCGGGTCTTTTAGCGTTCAGTTGATCGCGCATGTCTCGGGATTGCCACTTTAGGTAATTAAACAAGTGTACGCGGACGAAGAGTTTAATTATGTAATCGCGGTGTTCTGTACATTGGCTGTCGATGGACCAAAAGTCAAGATGACTGTTGACCACTGCAACTGTGATGCAGTTTTCAAGGAATTTGGAAATCTTTTTCCTGTGTATCTGGGCTTTAAAGTTTACGTTAAAGACTTTATACGCGGTAAGAATAACTTGATGGAAATCATCTGAGGGAACTCGCAGATTTCCGAGCTCTGCATTATCGTGACTTTTGAACGCTCTCCAAAATATAAGAAAGTCGTTAGTTTGATCGGCCCTCGACAAACTCGTTTCGCACTCCGAACAATCGAATTGCAGTAAGCACTTATGGACGAGATAACCAGCAACATACTTCATCGAGCATTCCTCTAGTGAATCAATTTTGATAGCGCAGTATAAAAGAACACCGTCGTCTTGAGTTTTTTCTACCGTCTCCTCGACGATTGGTTCTGCGTCGAGCCAGATATTGATATTTTCATTAACGTTAGCAGTTTCGTCCGTGCTAGATTTTTTATGTTTCGCGTTTAACTCGACCGCGAGCAGAGCGGTCGCATCATCGGCTTCGCAATTCGTTCCCGCCACAGGTTTCATCAGATTTGCTGTCATCGCGTACTGCAAGTTTCGTCGGAAAGTCATTGCCGATGGATTGTCGTTGTGTCCGCCACGACTGCGGATAACAGCGAACAGATTTTCGATCAGGTCCTGATTCAATCTGGTCGTGATTAAAAACAGGGATCCCTCATTTCTCATTTCGTTCCAAAGTTGCAGCACGCTTCTGACAGTTAGTCTTAGGCCCTCGAAGCAAGGTGGTGGTTTACCGACGGAAACTGTCCACTTCTGAAGCCATAAGAGACTGTTCTGAAGGAACTCCTCAACTTGTGGCTGTTTCGAGGATAACGTGCGTTTAAGAGGATTTGGATCGTGGGGAGAACGACTGTTTAAGCAATCAAACAGATCGTTCATCCACTTGATAAAATTCGCAGTGCTAATGGAATCAGGATGTTTGAGGTCGCCAGTAAGTCTCCCCGCGTTTATAGCGGCTGAAACTGAGTGGCTAAACACCTGCGTAGCGAGGCTGACTTTCATTCGTTGAAAATTATTCGGCTCTACATGGCGATCCGTGAGTTTCGGTGCTGCTTTGCACATTCGATCGCGCTCCACATTGCGAAGCTCACGAATTACTTCCCAGGTGACTCGGTTTCCGTCAATAATTATATCTCGTGTCAACAAATTGTTTCGAACAGATTTTACTTCGTGGGGGACATCATAAGCGAAGAAGATTTTGCGCCCGTCAAACTCGATGTACGGAGTTAGTTCAGTGACCCCTAAAGACGTAACAGCTGAACGATTGTTGGATCCCTGGTCGCATACCATGAAACGGATGACAAGACCCGTTGTACGAATGGCTTCTAAAACACTAGTAATTATTGTCGTGAGTTCGGGATTACATACATTTCCATGTGAAACGAAATACGCAACAGGTTGCTTCCAAGGAAATTTGAGACCGCGCAACATGAAAACAAGTGCATAATTAGCACATTCATTCGTTCGACCAAGTTCGCCCAAGTCTTGAAAGCCTTCGACCAAATCGGCTTTTGAGTTGTACTCCAGGATTTTCTTAATTGACATTTCGTCCCACATCAAAACGCATTGCCTCTCGGGTTCTGTCATAGTGGTAGTCTTTAACGTCAGTCTGTCAAGTACCGGTCGGTTTACTCCAGGCGAGAGATCCAATTCATTTATCCACCGTCGAATTAATGAAATGCAGGGTAAGGCAAATTGCTGCGCGTCTTTTAGATATGAATAGGCCTTGGGCGATTTGTAAAATAAAGACAAAGCAAATTGCTTCTCGTCTTCTGTCCAGGGATGTTTCTTTTGGTGGTTCAGTTGCATTCTGAAGAAAGCTAATTGACTATTGTTGAGATCGAACGCTGCTTTAGCAAACTCTACGTGATGCGCGACTTTTTGAGATGCAGCTTGCAGTCTTTGGATTTTTTTATTTTTTATCTTAATTTCAGCTCGCAGGTTTGATACTAAACGTTTCAGCTGTTGTTCTTTAGAAGTCTTAACTTTTCTACCTTTTTTTCGCGAGGGGACTGAAATCCGACCGGAGGATTCAACTTTTGTAGACCTGGGACGTGTAACGGAGAAGTGTAGATTTGAAGGCACATCATCTGTCGTTGCGGTATTACCGGATGTAGCAGTATCAGGCGTTAAATTTACAGTAAGATTGGCGGATGACGGTTTATCGCGTGCTGGATTTGTGACTGACCGCGACACATGTCTGAGATTTGCGAGAGTTATAGAAGCGTTTTCGCGATTCGCGGAGGGAGGTTTTGTACGCTCAAGATTCGCGAGAGAGGTGTGCGGGTTCGCGGTATTTGCTAGGGTGTACTTGGGTGCCTGATTAACAGGCGCGGTATACGGTAAGGCAGAAATTACGAGATTCGTGATCGCGGGATGAGTGCCTCCGGGATTTGTTGATGTCGTAAGTGTGACAGTAGTCGCGGTTGTTGTCGTAGAGTTTCCAAAAGTAGAAATCCCGAGTACATCATTGAGGGAAACATCGTTTTCCGGCTCCGGATTAGCACACGCGGTATTCGTGCTCACGTGATCGGTTGTTACAGTGTCTTGGCAGCCCTTTTTTCCCGCACGTTTTTATTCAACACAGTGTCGATTCTACACATTGGTTTCTGCACTAAGTATATCTTGCACACGACGTTTTCTATACATTTTTTAACATCACGCGAGTTGTACAATACATTTCGGTTCTACGGATTTCGATTCTACACATTTATTTCTATACAATCCGTTCGAACACACTCAGTTTACCGCGCAAAGCAATCCACCACATTCTCAAAACAGCACAGCCGTTTCTGCACAAATCTGATTGTACACGCTGTGATTCCCTCACATTTTCATACTTCACGCGCTCTTTACATGACAATTTGATGCTACACAGTTCGATACTATACATTGATTTCGACACAAACATTATTAACCACGCGGCAATTACTGCACAATTTTAATATACATCATAGCTAAACGAGACTTTTATTTCCAACAGGAGTTTATCTAACACATCCCGTTCCACACACATACATTGCTGCACACGCTCTTTACTGCACATATCGCGTCGCCACGCGGGCGTTGCTACGCGTTTTTATTCTTCACAAACTATCCGGCACAATTTTTTCCTACACATTTCGATACTACACATTTGTATGTCGGGATCTACTCATGAGAATATCTCCCGTCGGTAAGGTAGAACTCGGAACATTTTACTCTGGCGACATAGGTTCTCATTGTCGTGACAACAACATGTGCTGTCGTCATTCGTTGTATATATGTATACCTACGAGATTAAGTTCGTAGGCATTCGTTATATATATACCTACGAGATTAAGTTCATAGGAATTCGTTGTATATATACCTACGAGATTAAGTGTTGATGTCACGGCAATGAGAACCTCTGTCGCCGGAGTAAAATGCTCCGAGTTCTACCTTACCGACGGGAGATATTCTCATGAATAGATCCCGACAGACAAATGTGTAGTATCGAAATGTGTAGGAAAAAATTGTGCCGGATAGTTTGTGAAGAATAAAAACGCGTAGCAACGCCCGCGTGGCGACGCGATATGTGCAGTAAAGAACGTGTGCACCAATGTATGAGTGTCGAACGGGATGTGTGGGATAAATTCCTGTTGGAAATAAAAGTCTCGTTTAGCTATCATGTATATTAAAATGGTGCAGTAATTGCCGCGTGGTTAATAGTGTTTGTGTCGAAATCAATGTGTAGTATCGAGCTGTGTAGTATCAAATTGTCATGTAAAGAGCGCGTGAAGTATAAAAATGTGAGGGAATAACAGCGTGTACAATAAGATTTGAGCAGAAACGGCTGTGCTGTTTTGAGAATGTGGTGGATTGCTTTGCGCGGTAAACTGAGTGTGTTCGAACGGATTGTATAGAAATAAATGTGTAGAATCGAAATGCGTAGAACCGAAATGTATTGTAAAACTCGCGTGATGTTAAAAAATGTATAGAAAACGTCGTGTGCAAGATATACTTAGTGCAGAAACCAATGTGTAGAATCGACACTGTGTTGAATAAAAACGTGCGGGAAAAAAGGGCTGCCCAGTGTCTTTTGTGCGCGCATCAACGGGAAGTGCACCAGGTTTAATCATGCGCTTACCATTCCTATCTTGAATGAAATTCTCCTTCAAAAAGTGCTTACTGCAGATCCTAATGTTATCAATCTGATTCCTGTTTAAGAGTCTCAAATCGGTGTTACCACATCGTTCGATCCAGTCCTTGCGACTACGAAGTGCATGGAAAGGAAGGAAAAGGAAATGCAAAACTGGGTGCAAGTACATGCATAAACGTGAAAAAAATATTGTTCAAAACTTCGGATGACATTCCCCAAATACCAGTTGGAACAAAAATAAGCCAATGCACTTCAAGGATTCTTATTATGAAAGAGGGAGGGTACAGACACTATTAAAAAGCTTTTCAGCTTGCAATTGTAGAATATATATCAAGCACTGCATCGTACGATTCAAATTTTCGTAATGTGAATTAGGTGAATTAGTTTCGTGCAAAAAGGATATGATTCTTTTAATAAACAGGATTTTCCTTAAAGGAACGCAGCAGTTATTTGCAGAAGCACGAACGAGGAATTTTCTGCGCATTCAGCCAATTTTTCTACTCACAGATATTTCCCATTAGCAGCCAGGTTTTACTACAACTTAAGAGTGACCATCGTACATTTTTTCAGACTCGATCTTGAATCTAATTAGTTGTTGGTTGCCTCAGAGGAAGCTTTGTTTTTATAAACAATTGGGTAGTACATCGAGAAAAAAGTTTAAGAAAAATGTTTTACAGCTTTTCAAGTTTGTACAGTACGTTAGGTCCAGCTTTTGGAGTGTTTGTCAATTTCAGCTTCATCATAGAGAAAGCTTCATCATATATGTAAAATAATGGAGAAGCAATTTGCAAGGTTCTACTTTGCAGGCTTGTTTATACTTTAAAGAGATTTTTCTAAAAATTCAAAATGTTACATTTTTACCGCTTATCCGATTTTTGTCAAATTTGTACTTAAAACTTGTACCATGATAATCCAAATTTAAGGTAAATCTTTGAAAAATTTAAAACATTTCTTTAGTTATATCGTAAAATGATTTTTTCCGAAATTTTCAAAATTCTGTATAATTTTCCTCTCAACCGATTCATGCCAAATAAAATCCGAAATAACATTAAATATTATGCCTGCACTTATGGAGAACTATTTCACACAATATCATAAATGTTACGAACGCTAAACCATTCACCTACTTTCTTTTAAATTCACCAAGCTATGAGTTCTAAATATCTATATACAGTTTGTCAAAAATTCTAACCAATCAAAGATGGGCTGTTACTTCACTTGTGTGCCAAATTTCAACTCAATCGGTTGAGCGGTTCTTCAGTTACAGATTATTGAAATTTCGAAGCCTTGCAGCACATACATACATACGCACACTCACATATATACATACGGACATTTTTCTAAACCACTTTCCTCGATGTCTGGACCATTCTAAGTTTCCTGACATGAAAATCTAGAAATTGGTTTTTTCATGAAAACAAAGCTACCTCTATGAGGAAACAAAAACTTCAATAATTTGTTATTAATATATGTATAACTATATTTAAAAATTCTCCGATCATACTATAAAAAATATTATAAACCATGACCTGTGCAAATTTGTAGTAAATCGATCCAAAAAATTATTCACTGGTACTTTCAATTATACAACAACACTTTGTTTAAATAATGATAACTGTAATGTTTATCAGTCCTTTTTTACAGAAAAAAAAATCGATCTTGGCAAGAGTTGGTATTCATTCTCTGTAAAATTTCGACCTCGTCATCCTAATACACTTCAGAAAAAAAGAAAAAAAAATCAACCTATTTTTTAGGTCTCAAGCTTATGCACACCCCTTAAAAGATGTAAAAACTTTAATTTACTGTAAAAGTACCTGAATGTTACATCACAATTATACATTAAATTTAATATACCAGTTTATGCATAAAAACTTTCAGTCTAATAAATGAAATCTACACATTTTTTTTGCAGTGACAGCTAATGACTGCAAAATCTTGCTAATTATTACATTTCTCTAATTGTTATATGCGATTGTATAAAACTACATATAAAAATACTTATCCAATGTTGCTGAATTATTTTAATGCTGTAAACGGAATAATAGTGATCAGGTTTGGGGAACGGCCTTTTTTCTGAAAAACTCATTACATTGTCTGCCAGTCAAAATAAACGTGACTTACGTCCGATCATCTTGCGGAAAACGATGAAATGTGAGCTCCGGCTTCTTCCGTTTCGTATTCGTGCATTCTCCGTAACCACACGCGTTTTTTCCAGGCATCGTGTCAATGACTCTCCACGTATTTAAAGTTTAAATGACGGTGCAATCCGCCAAAAGCTCCAGACGTAGCGAGGGCTAGCTGAAACTGAGATGTCCGGGAAGACGCGTGGTAGGGAGAGAGAACGCACGAGTACCCCAGCAGATTCCCCAGCGTGAGAGCGACAAGAATGAAGAGCATTGGGAAAGACGCGTGGTAGGGAGAGAGAACGTACGAGTACCCCAGCAGATACCCCAGCGTGAGAGCGACAAGGATGGAAGGCATTCGGAAAGACGCGTGGTAGCGAGAGAGAACGCACGAGTACCCCAGCAGATACCCCAGCGTGAGAGCGACAAGGATGGAAAGTATTCAGAAAGACGCGTGGTAGCGAGAGAGAACGCACGAGTACCCCAGCGTGAGAGCGACGGAGACAGACAAAGGGGCGGAGCTTCGGGCTTTAGCCACACTCGCGGCAATGCTTGTATGTGTTGGACTATCCGTGATTCGTCTGTGAGCCACACACTTACACTGCGACTGCAACGCCGCCGCGTAGCCGGGGTACCGTACTACGCTGGGGTACTGACGAATTTTGTCTTCACGAGAAGCATAGGAACTACGCTTCTATAGGACTCTGACTTCGTTGCCGGTGTTGACACATTCACAAATGTGCTGCACAAACATTAAATCATCACTTCATAACAAATTTACATATCTGATCACTTCTGATGATTGTTGATTCTGTTTTAAACACTATTGATTGAAAAAAAACCATAAATGGCCAACGGAATCAAACTAATAACATAATATGAACGAAAAATAAAAACGTCAATTCGAGGTTATGCTTCTCGCGTGCAGCAGAAGTAACTTCTCGGGGCAGTAATACGCTGCGCATGCGATACGTGCTAAGATATCACAGCGCAAGTCCCATTATTCGCGCGAATTCGAATATAATTTAAGTGTTACGTGTTGCGTTGAAGACATAACACTCTCATCGCGTCATTTGTATCGCGTTTCGCTAACTGGTTTAAAAAATGGTAAACAAATAAAAATTTATTTACAAATACGTAATAAACTGTTTATTATATAGAAAAAAAACATTAAAAAACAGGTATATTGCAGAAAGCGGCCATTTTTTCGGCTTCAGGTCTAAGATTTTGCAGGTTCAGAGGGTATACTTAACTAAACGAAACTGCCGAAGAGAAAAAAAAAAATATTTGATTTTTTTTTTCAACACCCTTAATTATTTTGTGTGAACAAAAAATCGGCCATAATGTCTGCATATAACAAAAATAAATAAATAAAATTATTTAAAATTCAAATATAATATTCTGGTAATTTTTACGACTTTTGAGAAAATCAAATATGAATGGTACCGTAGAAACTTAGCCATTTTTGCGAATTCCGGCTTATAACTTACTAATAGATAGATTACATGGAAATGAATGTTTTCACAGAAAAAAAAAATAATCGATTTTTTTTCATTTTTGACCTGACTCCCCCCCCCCCCCCCCCTTAATTAGATTCTTACATTTAGATATGAGGAAAGTAAGATGGGGTTTCCATGAGAGCTTATAGTCCAGAGTTAGGCCCAGGAACTTAGCCTCAGTAGTACCATAGACTGCAATTGAATTTATGATTACTGTTGGAAGACTCGGGTCGAAATATTTCCGTGAAAACACGACTAATTTAGATTTGGTTGGTTCAATAGAGAGGCCCTTATCAAAGAGATATGCTGAGGTAGTGTCAAGACTGGTTTGGATGGAGGAAATAAAATCGTGTAAATTGTTGGATCTGGAATAAATGATAACATCATCAGCAAATTGTAAATAATGGCTCTGAGGATGCAGTTTATCATCTAATTGATTTGTATAGAGGACATAGAGAAGCGGGCTTAGTATACAACCTTGAGTAACTCCTTTATAGAAGACAAAAGGACCAATGATTTCTGCAGCTATCTTAAAGAAAATAGAGCGTGAGGAAGTCAAGTTATATATGAATTTGCAATAGGTCCAAGGAAGGCCAATGTTTCTGAAGGAAAGTATGAGTAAGCCAGGATATACGTTGTCTAAAGCGCTGGACACGTCTAAGAAAATACATGCAGTGTATTGATTTTTCGCAAAATCAACTCTAAAGGGTATTTTTTCAAATTTTTTACCAAAAAAGAATTAAAATATTAAAATGTTAACATGTTGAAAACAAAAATAGAAATAAGTTAAAAAAGAAAAATTAAGGCCGGTAAAATTCAACGAACGGGGATGGCGTGTAAAACATGAGAGCGAGGTACTGATAAAACAATGTATAAGCTATTGTAATGGAAAAATAAAAGATATTTGCAAACTGAAAAAAACTGATTTTTCGCAAAACCGGTATAAATCTCCGTTGTAAGAATGAAGAGATTGTCTGTACAAGATCGAGACTTACGAAATCCAAACTGTGAGGCAGAGAGAAGAAGATTGCTTTCCAAGAATTGGGTCATACGTAAATGACCCAGACTCTCCATGAGTTTCAGTAGGCAACAGGGGAGTGAAATGGGTCGGAATTTTCCAGGAGTAGATTTAGGAATAAAAAAGAGAAGAAAATCGTGCGAAGAATTAGGAAAGTTACCTTGAGAAAAAAATGTATTAAAGGTGTCCAATAAGAGTTTTAAAATGGAATCCGGAAGATGCTGCATAATAGTGAAATTAATCTTGTCAATGCCAGGAGCAGATTTAGCATTACCTAAGCAGATGGCTGCCCTCAGTTCGTTAAAAGTGAAAGGAATTTCTAGATGAGAGTTATTACTACTAAAGTGATGAGAAAAATTAGGATAGAAGCAGGTGGGAGGACAGATAGAAGAGATTAAACTTAACATTTTTTCCTTGGAAGCTTCATTTGTTGGAAATGTAGAGGGATCGGGTATTTTTCTGTCCCGAAAACGTTTAATTTTTGACCAAACAAAATAGGAAGAAGTCCTAAAATCAATGGTTTTTGTGAAGCTAATCCATGATTCTCTCTTGGCCTTCCTAAATGTTTTTGTAGCTATAGCTTCATATTTTTTGGCAATTACAAAATTTTCTAAGTTAGCTGAACGCCTGAAGGCAGCTCAGGCTTGTTTGCGATCACTGTTAGCTTTTTGACAGTCTTGATTCCACCAGACAGCATTCCGAGTCTTGACCGGTTTATTGGAAGACGTGTTATTAATATTTTGGGGGTTTGGAATACATCCTACAATCGAATCATTTATCGCATTAATAATGTTATCATATTGAATTAAAGTAGCAGGATCTGATAGTGACGGGGCAAAAGAGTCAAGAGATGACTTGAATAATGACCAATCTATTTTTTTTATGGGATAGCGATGAGAAGAGAAAGACAGTGTAGAGTAGGAGATGCCTAGAGAGATGGAGATAGGATAATGATCGCTAAGCATAGTATCCTTTTCGACTCACCATGAGTTAATCGGGACTAGATGAGGAGAAATCAGAGTTAAGTCTATAGCTGATGAATTGTTGTCATTAGTCATTTGGTCTAACTTGTGGGTAGGCGAACCATCGTTCAGACAAGAAAGATCATAATCCAAGAGCGTGTCAGAAAGAATGAGCCCTGAAGTTTTGTCCTCAGAACAGCCCCATGAGGTGTGGTGACAATTAAAATCGCCCCCTATAATAAAATTTTTGGCAGTTGAGAGTGAATCGAATAAACGTTTCCATTCAACTGCTTGAGTAGTATAAGAAGGAGATCTATACAAACAGACTATAGTTAGTGGGCCAAAGGAAGTGGAAGTAGTGATAGAGAGGGTTTCTAGGAAGTCTGAGCGGTGATAAGTTGAATGAACTTCGGAGAAAGGTATGTTCTTCTTAAGGCAAATGGCAAGACCACCTCCTCTTGTTTGTTCTCTGTTTTTAGTGACAATGTAAAAATGATTCAATTTAGGAATAGACATGTCTATAAGCCACGTTTCTGAAAGTAAAATAATGTCATACTTAGAGGCTATGACTGACAAGAGCGTCAATTTATTATGAAGACTGCGGCAATTCCATTGAAATATTTCCAATTCTTTATTGGGAGCCATTTTGAGATGTGGCTTGAGGAGAATCAAGAAGTGATATGAGAGTATCTACAATGGGGCCGATTTTATCTTTCAGGCCTAGAGTTGAGAGTGCTGGAACTAGATGATCGATAATGAATTGGATGAAGGTTGGAAGAAGTTTGAGAAAAGCTTCAAGGTTGCTGGAGGAATCAGAATTGTTGGGAGAGAGAGCTGGATGGGGGTTTTGAGGATTTGGGGAGGAATCAGAGGAGAACGGAGAGGGGAGAGAAGGGTGATGATATCTCAGAGCGAAGCCATCTTGGGAGTCTGATGTAGGAAAACGGCCATGTGGAGCTAGAAGGATGTCATTGTGTGCAGAACGTGTGTAGTGCGCAGCCCTGGAGGCGGAAGGAGAGGAAGCTTTCTTAGCAGTTTTCAACAGTTGTGATGAGTAGCTTTGAGAGTAGCGCGGAGTTTGTGATCTCGAATCTTCAGATAATTGAAAAACCGGAGTTGCAGAAAGTAGCGCGACAAGAGGGGTGGAGGAGCGGGTGGAAAGAGCTGGAAAATGAGCGTCAGTGCGTGTGCTGGTAGCAGGAGGGGGTGGTCTAACGCTAATTGGTACTCGGCCCCCTATGAGCTGCCTAGCTTCAAGAGAAGAGATATTTCTCTGAGCAGCTATGGCTTTAATAGCTTTTCCATGCAAAAACGTAGAGCAATCTTTGTCTGTGGGAAGGTGGTTTCCCTTGCAGTTGGCACAACAAGGAGCAGAATCCTGGTTTGGACAAGGATCGGATTCGGGATCGCCAGAGGTGGAGTACTTCTTATTGCCACAGCGGATACATTTAGGGTGACTTTGGCATTGAGAGGCGATGTGGTTAAACATGAAACAGGATAAGCAGATTTTTACTGGAGATTACCAAGGATCATTAGGGTGACGGACTTGGAAGAGAGAGATGTGGTCAGGGCGAAGATGACCTTCAAACCTCAAGTACACTGTTTGCGTTGGAACCAACTTTGAAACAGAATTTATTGTAATTTTACGATTTTGACGACGGGCTGCTAGGATGGGGAAGGGTGTATCGGCGTACTGAATGATCTCATCTTCAGTAAGATCCAAAGGGACGCCTCTGATGACTCCTTCGCAGGAAAGAAAAGAATCGTGGATGAAGGCGGTTAGGTTATCAACTTTTAGAGTAGGTAGTGAGAGGATAGCATTGGCTGTCGCAGAGTTTCCAAGAACAACTGTCGGTTGGTGTTTTCCAGAACTGTAGATATAAGATACTTCGTCCTTCTTGAATTTCTGTAAAAGAATTCTACCAATGCGGGTAGCATCCAGTCTAGGGGTATTCGTTGTAATGTTCGTTGGCCGAATTAACACAACGAACGGACCTTGGGAGCTGTCAGAATAGCGATTGGTGAGAAAACGCTCTGGAACACTGCTTTATCCCTTGCCAGCCTGGTTATGCACCTCTTGAGATTGGGTTATACTTACACTGTCACCTTCACCTTTATCATCCTTGGTTTTAGGTTTGCGCCTGTTCTGCGATTCCGAAGAATCATCAAAGTCTTTTGTTCTCTTTTTACTAGCTCCTGACTTACACTCTTTATGAAGATCGGCTAATTGAGACGCCACCAAGGCAGGATCAATATCCATAGAGTCCTCATCAGTGGAATCTTCATCGTCTTGAATTTTAATTGAGGGTTTTCTAGAAGCTACAGCAGAGGCAGCGGCAGCCTTGGCGCGCCGCCTGCGCTCTCAAGGAGAACGTTTTGAGTTTATAATTTGTTATGTGAAATTAAAACTATTATATGAAATGATATGACTAAATTTTAAGAGAAGTAGAAGAATGAGCTATGAAAAACAATACAAAGAACACAGAATAAAAACGCGCTACGAAATGAATGAAAAGAAACTCCAAGTGGCAGAGAGGTCTATTCTCATTCGATACTTTACGCGGAATCCAAGAAGATAGACGTATATAGAAGCACAGGTCCTTGGGGTTTCGTGAAGCTCGCCGTTGGGGTCCTTCGCGTTAGTTATTACCCTGAACACGGTGGCGCTGGCAAAGGTATTTTGTGTCTGTGTGTACGCACACATGCGCGACCTCGATCAGCCGCTAAGCCCAGTCTACTGTTTATCAGACAGATGTTGGCGCGAAGAGGATCGAGTACCGCAGCAATTTTATTAATCCCATCACTCCATATTCATTATTCAGTTTATCATTTTATTGTTTCCTTTAGCTTGTATTTTCTTGTGTTAGTTTGTTATAGCTTCACTGATTTTACGTAGTCCTTCGACTACGGTCGATTCGCGATGCCGAGCAATAATTTGTGTACCTACAAAGGGTGTAAGAATTCATCACGGAAATCCCTTGATCATCGTTTCCACAGTTTTCCTGCAGATCAGCATCTGTGAATTCTTCCTTCTCCTCGTCCTTTTAACTGTATTCTATTTAATAATAATTCCACTCCGAATGTTATCCCTATTTTGTCGTATGCTTTGCCATGTAGCGAAGATTGCTACATCATCGAAACGACTCTTTAAATTGGTTTCAGCCTCCGAATCTCTTAGATAACGTCTTCGATCACGGTGTGCAGTGGTCCTTGAAATCCGGGAAAAGTCCTTAAATTTTGTCTGTCCTTGAAAAGTCTTTGAATGTCCTTGTATGTCACGCAGTGTCCTTGAATTGTTCATATCGTCTCAAATTTTATCTTCATTTTTCATTTGTTATTTGAACTCGAAAAGGTAACGAGTGAAAAACCTCTCGTTGTTTTATCTCAAAAAATAATGAGTTAAAAACCATTCGTTATTTAAGGATGTATGATAGCTACAGTCCCGCCAAACGGGAGTTTCAGAGAAAATCTCGAACACTTCCCGATGGGATAAAAATCGGAAGAAAATAAAGCCTGTGAAAGGTGCTGAAAAGATCGATTTTGCATAATAATGACTCCAACATGTTATTGACAAATTAATGAATAAAAAATGTTTAAAACAAATCACCCGACAACCTAACGTTTTTTTCAAATGAAAATGATTTGTCAATTTTTCCGAACACATATGTATTTTTTCAGATTTATTCTTTATTTTTATTTTTTTTTATTTTGAAAAGTGCGCGAAAAATAACGAATTTTGAATATGCGTTTGGTAAAAACATCTTGAGTGTAATGAATTTTTTAATCTGTCTTCCCTTTCCGTTTTTTATAATGTAAAGCACGTGTTTACGGGAGTGTTACTGCATGAATCAAACTGCATAAAAAAATACATGCATTCAGTTCGACGTTTTATTTTCATCGAATGAAATTTTTTAAAATATTTTTTATTTTTTCTTAATATGTTTTCACTGACGCAACAGCTACGAATTTGTTTGTTACGTTTACATAGTTACTTTGGAAAAGATATTGATTTCTCGGCATGACTCATTTTAATCATACTAGTGTAAGAAACTTATTCGTGGTGGTGGCGTATATTTATTAATTATACGAACAGTTAACCAAACGTTGAAGTTATAATACAGAATGTGTGCACTGAAATAAAAAATTGTTGGGCACAACGAAATAGAGGTTGAATCAACCTCTCTGAGAGGTTATATATGGCGAATGGAACGAACAGGTTGGGTCAAACTCACCAAATAGTTGTCGGATTTTCTTCGATTCAAATGTTTCATGTGGTTGAGATAACCACAGTGCATTTATTGTAACTCTACCATTGTTTTCTCTCAGACCATGCGCACTCTTGCATCAATCTCTAATCGATAGATTGGAACTATTGACACGGTTGGTTCAACTACACTCACATGTCAAATAAATTGATTATATGTTTCAGCGATTTAAAAATAATAAAGAAAATTAATTTTTAAATATTATTTTGCGCTTATTCAATCGAGTAACCCTGCATTTTTATTAGATATTACCCGTCTTCCTCTTCATGATGGTACATATTAATCGCTGAAAAAACATATTAAATTTTTTTTACATTGACGGGAATCGAACCTGGAATTCTCCGGATGGTCTTGTTGCACTGCGCTCACTCGGCCATTAAAATCATATGATTCTACTTTTTTTAAAATCTATTTAAATATCGGTAACATAAAATATAAATAGAACTTAGTATAATACAGTCAGAACTTTATATGTTTTTATGGTTTCGTTTGGTGTAGTAAAAATAAAAGCACATTCAGTTATTTTTCACGGCACCCGGTTATATCTAAGAGGGTAAATTGTATCGTTGTTGCCATCTATAAACATATTCGATGAAGTTGCTTGTTTCGTTGTTTGCGCGAATTAGTTCGTTAATATTTGGGTGCATGACCGTCTGACTGACGTGAGGGTCCGTACTAGGATGGGTCACTATCGGGTTGCCTCTGGCTGTCAGTAGTTGGATAGGTGACCACCGGGATTACTGTAAAAATCAGTACTCGTATCTTCAGAAACGGCTTCCATACAAACGGACGTGAGATTGAGTCAACCTTATATTTCGTAGAAGCTAGTTACACCGAGATTCTTTTAAAAGCATAAAACACTTCTTGTAACCATTCCAATACAGTTGCTTTACAGAAATCATTTTCCTGATTGGAATAACACGCGAGATTGTCTCAACCACTCGTGACACGCGTATTAAGTACCGAAAAATTGTTGCCTCAACCCCTCTCGGGGTTAAGTCAACTGGAGTGCCATTCGCTCAATAGCATAAATATTGAACCAAAACATTATTATATTGACGTTCAATTACATGTGGTAGTTCTCTCAAAAAAATGCATTGTATTGCTTCAATGAATAGGTACTTGTGTCAACCTCTATTTCTTTGAGCCAAAGTAAGATTTGCCAACCATCGCGCGAGGTTGTCAGGATTTCAAGTTTTCTCTCAGTGTGGCTTCTCATTCAGTACACGTCTTAACGGTTCGACGTATCGGCTAAGAATGTCTCCTTAGATGGTTGAAACAGCCCTAGTGCTGCCTGTCCCTCTCTTTTAGTGTTTTCAAGTGGTTGGCCCGACGCGTTGGGCCTGCAAGGCTCCTTTATGCCCTTAGTAATGAATGCAGGGTGATCAGCATGTGTGGTGGTGAGGATTCCTATGGCCCGAACTGACTTCCAGGAGAAAGTTGCTTTCACTAGTTACTTTTTTTGCCACTGCATAGAAAAAGCTTTGTTTCCGTGAAATTTTTTTTCGAGATTTTCATGACAGGACACTCAGAATGCTCCATAATGTGTATGTGGATGTGTGGCCTGCATACAACTTTGTATTTTTCTAAAATATATGTACGCCCTTCAGTTGTCGTAAATTTTTACCCATGGAAACAATGTGCAAAATTTAACTTTGCAACTTTCACAATTACGAATAATTCAAGTCCGAAATTTCACGGAACAAAATTAAAATCAATATGCATAGTTCTACTTTACGACTTTTTTCCATTCTACAGTCTGTGAACCTGCGTTCCATTTTCCTGCATGTGAAATCATTGATATAGGCGAAAAGGCGTGGATTGAAAATTCGGGAAACGAAGGGCTGAAGGAGTTAACAGATGACAAGATCGATACTCATCGTTTGTGTTCTGCGCACTTCGCTCAGATTGATTTCGTTCAGAACGTTGAGGGTAAAGTTTGCAGCAGAAGGTTTAAGAGGTAATGCGGTTCGGGTGAAAGTTACCTTGAGCAAAAACTCGGAGTCGCAAAGAGAAATTTCTAAAAGAACGGTAGATGAAATATTGCCAAACACGCTGTTTTCGGTTTCATCGCAGAACGAAGAAAGCGCTAACGTAGTTCCTACACATGTGAGGCCTTATAGTGAGCGACTGCTTCAAGCCAGGGTAAAAGCGCTGCAGAACAAAATAAAGTTAACGCGACAAACGATTCGAAGAATCAAAAAGGAAAAGCCGCAAATATCGAAAAAAGACGTAATCGAGGGGGCAGCTCAGTTCTTGAACGAAGATCAGATTTTATTACTTCGCATGCAATTGATTCACACTTCAGTTAGCAAATGGTCGACAGAAAAAAGACAGTTCGCGTTAGGTCTTTATTACACGTCCCCCAAGGCATACGTCTTCTTGCGATCGAAGAAGAATGTTGCACTCCCATGCGTTACTCTGATTAGAAATTGGGTTAATGAGCTTAATCTCACAATCGGACTGAGTCCAGACTTGTTGGAAAAAGTAAAAGCAAAGACAGACACGATGACACTAGACGAACAACAGAGCGTTTTGATGTGGGACGAAATGAGTATCAAAGTATTACTAGAATACAATTAAAAAGCCGATCTGGTCGAAGGTTTCAAAGATGTCGGTGAGCTCGGACGAAAAGATCGACTAGCCAAGTATGCTCTCGTTTTTATGTTGCGTGGCTTGAAATTCTCATGGAAACAGCCGATCGCTTATTTCCTCTAACATGAAAACGTAGCTGGTGACGACCTGATAGAGCCAGGCCCCTGACACTGAATGATTTTCAATAAGATGATTTCGCTCGCGTTTTGTCCTCGTTTACATTATTCCGCGGTGTGGCGTTGGCGGTAACGTGACCGATATGTTATATAAACTGTGCCAATTCAATAACCTCGAAAGTTGATTACTAAACTACCTAAACTACTCGAAAATTGTACGAACCGTGCATTTAAGTGAAAGTAATTGACGAGTATTATGGTTGTTATGGTTGTTATGCAGACCCCTGCCACACGATCTTTCAGTGCTCAGTGTAAAAAATTAAATCAACCTGATTTGCTATGCCAACGTGAATTTCATCGAAAATTTCATTTTTTCGTTATCCCGAAAAAGCTGCAAATAAGCGACCCTTACGCTCCTACCTTGTCTTTATTCTGAAACATTCAACGTGCATTCAATCTTTCGCGCCGCGTATAGCAGTATACATATACTTCGAATATATCTCTCTATATTATAAAAAGATCTCGCCGCCGCCGCAACTGCCGCCGTAAGAATCGAGGGACTTAGAATAATTCGGGCTCAGGGCTTGGCGGAAGGGGGTGGGACTAAAGGCTTGGGGCTAGCCCCACCCCTTTCCGCCAAGCGCCGAGCCCGAATTATTCTAAGTCCTTTTCCAAAAACATAGGTCCCCCAAGGGTGTCGGTACCCTTGGGCGGGGGGGGGGGGGGCACCCGTGGGTGCGGGGCGATTGCGAGCGCGCGCATCGCGCGAGCCACAATAAAATCCTAGTATATATATATGTCTACCGAGCAGGTGACTGCTAGCGCCGCCTGTGGCCTGCGACATTTCGCGTGCAAACTATTGGGTCAGGGCTAACTGCCAACCAAACGACTGCAAACAGAGTCGACTGCATACGGTCGACTGTCAACAGAACAACTGCATACAAAACCAGCCATCGCGTAATTCAAACTGCCAACAGGGTCGACTGCGTACAAAACGACTGCCAACGGGGTCGGATGCATACCAGACGACTGCCCACGGGGTCGACTGCATACAAGACTCTAATGAGGAAGTATTTTATTCAATTTTGGCTTCCTCATAGAGGAAGCTTTGTAAAAAGCGAAAAATAATGAGGAAGCAATGTGCAAGGTTCTACTTTGCATCCTTGTTTTAATTACATAATTAAACATGTTGTCAATTTGCTTTTTCTATTTCGCTATTCCGTTATTCCGTTATTATTAGGGCGTTTCCGAAAGTAAATTCAACATTCCATAAAATAAAAAATTTCATACCGTTTGTGACTAAATTATACATATATAATGGCTGAATATTGTTTCATTTATACATAAAATTTGAGCTCGCTATCTCAAGTTTTGCAAAATTTACAATAGAGCGATAATGTCAATTTTTTGAAAAATTCAAAATACCATGAAATCTGAACCACTTTACCGATTCGAGCCAAATTCAATACCAAACAATATTGAGTGCACCTGCTCTTATAACCAATTATTTAGCAAAATAGACTAAATTTTACGGAAGTTGGAGCAACCACCTACTTTTTCAAAAAATTCAAAAAATTCAAATCAAAAAAAAAAAGCGGCATAAAATCGAAGTTTTCGCACAGATTTTGTCAAAAATTGCTACAGTTGAAGGGGATCTGCTGGTACACTTGTGTGCCAAATTTGAGCGCGATATACAAAACAGTTCTTGAGTTATCGGCACACACACATACACACACACATACGGACATTTCTTTCTAGATCACTTTTCTGGACGTTTTGGACAATTCTAAGTATGCTGACATAAAAATCACGAATTTTTTTTGAGGAAGCAATATTTTTTTTTTTATATGCATTTCCCCCCGCCTGGAGGCATTACGCCTATTGCAGGGTCGGCCCGGATCAGTAGCCAGTCCCCCCTGGGGGTCTGGTCCGGATCAGTAACCAGGCTCCCATGCGGCCGCATCCGACTTCCCCCTCTATATCGCATTCGCCATAGCATTTCTGCTATGGGCATAGGAAAACTGCGGAAAACCTATGCCGATATAGCCGGTCTCGAGTTCGCCTCACGGCACCGGAGCTACGTCACGTTTCGTCGAGAACGTAAACACGGTCTACAGCTGTATACATGTGACCTCCATAGGTAGAAATACCTGTGTGGGTCTCATGTATACATATGGAGCTTCATCACGCCCGTATTTATATTTTCGACGAAAATCGACGGCACCGGAAATCGAACCCGCAATCTACCGATGCTCTGGACTAGAGGCCAGTATACTGACCACTAGACCACCACACCGGTCTTGCGGAAGCAACATATTTAAAACACTTATCAAATTCACCGAACCAACAGGTACGTTATTAATAACAATGAAAAAGCACAAACGAAAAATTCTTTTTTGTAACACGTGCATGAACAGCGGTGCTTTTCATGGTAGTTTTGCGGGCCGAAAGTGGCTAGTTTCATAGCAGTATTGAAACGATAGGTTGGCGCATGCGCAGTTCGCGATTCCTTCACTTTCGACCCTGCTGTTTCACTTTCGACCCTAGGGTGGAAAGTTGATAACCTCACTTTTCACTGTTCGTCCCGCAAAACTACCATTCAAAGTACCACTATTCATGCACTTGTTACAAAAAGTATGGTGTGCAACACGGGTCAAAATTGGCGTTTGCGACTCGTGTGATTGCAGCCCTCGCTTCGTTCGGGCGGCAACCTCACACTCGTTGCAATCGCCAACTTTCGGCCCTTGTTGCACAATATACTAAAATATTCAAGGCCAAGTCGTGTGATCGAGAATGAGTCTGGTTATTCCTACGCAGACAGCATTTCGCACGATGTTCGTCGATCGGCGAGTCCAGGAATAAATCGATTCTGTGAATAATTAAGAATTATAGAATAATTATTAGAAATATATAATAATATTATAGTAAAGCATGTAAAAAACAATACTCACCTCTCATTCAGATCGCAAGAAAACACGCGTAAATCCCGTGGCAGGTGTATTGCACATTGGGCAGCTTATGCGACCAAACGCTTGGTTATTGCCATTATCGTATTCTCGTGCGGCTCGAATGATCCCACATAGCACTGGAATATTTCTGAAACATTCTCAAAATATTCCTTTGCAATAATGCAATATTGCGAAAATATTGTCAAAGATGTTTGAAACATTTCTAAAATATTGCAGCAATCTTGCAATGTCCGCTCAAAACGTGGCTAATATAATATTTCAATAATATTACAGAGCAATATTGTGTGAATATTACATTTTCCGCCAAGACTAATTCGTAAGAAACTACCGTTTTGAATATGATTTTTTGATTGAGAGTATTTCAGCAGCACTATTGGACGTCCTCGATAATAATCCTATTTATTGGAGAAAAATATATATATCCCATCCAAAATTCGAACTCACAACCTCACCTACGTAGCCCACGTCGCATTAACGACAAATAATTTTAAAAAGCGATCCCGCTTCAAAAATATATAACAATATTAAAGTTTCATTAACTACATTTGTTCCAGAGGTGAATGCGGTTAGAAGAAACATAAATTTGCGCTTCAAAGACTTACATCTACCTACACTGAGAGAAAAGCATATCGTTGATTTAACGATTTCATATGATAAAACGAATATAGGAAGGCTTGCATGTTTTATGGTCGAAGCGATGATAATGTGGTTCAATAAACGATACTTGCAAGGTTATTAGAAACAAACGTTGAAATCGTATATACAACGAAACGGCATATTTGAAACGATTAGAATAGTTTTTGAAACTATTATCATTTTGATGATTGCTACTATTAAGAGTCGCGGTAGCGACTCGACGCCAAGTTAAAAAAGAAATTAATGTTGCCTTCACGCGACGATTTGTCTGTCTGATCTTGACTGGACGGACTGTTACTCCTGATAATCTTATTTGCTATATCCATGAAATAGAGACGTTCCACCTGGGAATTACAGTTTATAGTTAGATTATCGTCGGTCTAACTATATTTTTTTTAAATTACCAGATTTTTCTCGCAGTGTATCAATCAAACCTATTTAACGACCTAACGTCTATCGCACTAACCACTAGACCATCAACTACTTGTACAAACGTTATAGTTTTATCGCCCATGTGCTCTGTCGACCAAGACTGATGAATTAAAAAATAAAGATAGAACAACAAAAAAATCGATTCATACCATGCCGCGTTTTCCGATATATTCTAATGAAGCTTCCAATTTCCGCAAGAATGATACTCAAGAGAACGAGGTGAGTTTCTTTTTATTGCGAAATGCAGATCATTTTAAATTCAACTTTTTAAACTAGTTTAAAAATATCCATTTGAAATGTATTGGTATGCTGCAAAAAAAAATCCATTGTACAATTTGCAAAATCTAATCTGGAATCTTTTATTCGAAACTTTGTGAAATATTATTGAAGGAATGGGATTCATAGGTAATGTTCAGAAACATTTAAAAAATGCTTGGCAATTGTTTTGCCTCCAACAATATTTCTGAACGTTAAGTTGACAATATTGCAATTAAATATTTGTGAATATTCGACTGGAAGCTTATGGAAATATATCTGTGCAATGAAATATTCGAAATATTCCTGCAATATTCAGGCAATATTATGTGCTATGTGGGATCCCATTCGCGCACGTTGCGCAGACGCATAGATCCTTGCATGGCTCCGTGATGCAATTAGTCTGGCGGTCAAAACATACGCAGCACAGATGGTCATATCGCCGATCATCCTCCACGAGATCCGGTATTTGAATTCCAGCGGAAACAGGATTGAAATTGTAATTAATATTCCCTCATAATAAAAGTATGGCTCGTTATAATAATCCCTGGTAAAAATATATTATAGAGATTGATAGAGATCGATAGAATTTGAATGGGATTTAATCGTATGTTATCATCTCTATCTATTCGGACTTTGATCAATTTATACAAATTGAATCGTTGTTATTAGTTTTCTTTAGTTTTCGTTCTCTATTGGTCAAATACGATAGATACGTTATCGGGATGTATGATACACTAACGGATTTATAATATTTTATAATATTTTTTAAACTGATTTTTTAATAAATTCTTAGACCTCTTATTATCCGAAATCAATGCTTTTATTAGTATCTTGATGTGCTTGATTATTTATTAGATTTTTCTCGTATCGCGAAATACTCAAATACGGATAAAATAAAACTTTCGGTGAGGAATGTATACGTGAAGCATTCTTAAAGAGTTAATTAACATAAATAATTTAGTAAGAAAGATGCTTAAAAAACTGCTCAATTTACTGTTGTTACTCATAAGTATTAGTGTAATAGGATATAGACGTAAGGTATAGGATTTCGATCGTAAATTTATGATAGTACATCATAAATTCACGAACCAAAGTCCGTATTTCCAACGATAGAATTTTTTATAATCGTTTTCTATCATTCATTTTTACCAGGGATAGGTATTATAAGGTAAGTATCATGTAAAGTACATACATTCCTCGGCGTTAAACACGTTAGGCTCGTTTTCGTCATCGGCGACAAGTATATCGGCACCCACACCGAAATTAAGATCGAAGTTCGCTGCAATCGGAAACATGACATTGAATCAAATTAAGTTAAATAAAACTTATAAGTATTATTGATACAGCATATCATGACATCGTATGATGAAGTCACCTTCTCCTTAGATAACAATAATTTCGTCGACAACGTTTGGCGATTCTGGCGCAACATCGTCGAGCAATGGCATGTCGGCGGGAGGTACCAACGCCACAACCGGGTCGGCGTTCTCGATGAGCGCGTCTCCAGGTGGTGTTGGAGGAGCCGCAACCGGTACTGCCCTTACCACTGCAACGGGATCCGGTCGTGGTGCGGGTGGGCCAGCTAGACAGGAATGGAAAATATATTCACCCGGCCGATAAAAATATATTCATGGAAAATATATTCATTGGCCGAGAAAAGAAATCGAGGTTAATTCTTGTCAGGTCCGCGCGGTACTCCCGCCCTCCGCTTTCCTCGATGGGCTCGTCGCAATCGTCGACGACGCAATCTGAAAGCACAAAGATATAAACACAAAAATGCGTACACGGAATACCGGACACATATGTTTTGGAGTAAATCTCTGCTCCTATGATTTCTTACCTAACGGCCGTACGCCCTCGGGATCTCGCAAATCCACCAAACCTGGAACTTCCGGGACATCGTCATGGCCGTCTGAAAATGAAATTTTTACAATTATTATAATAATTAATGAGGTTTATTATGATGCTTATTGTACTGACCAGCACGATTAGCGGTCGCCAGGGCTAGCGCCGCAGCTTGCTGGGACTTTAACACCACCCGCATAAACTCCTCCATCGTTAATCTGAAACGATAAATAAAATTCATGAAACTTCGTGAATATGTATATACTGAAAGTTTTCGCGTACCTCCCGCTCGAAAGCTGCGCCTGAGCAGCACGTCGCGTTCGGTCGTGGGCCAACCAGGCCTCGCTTTGATGCTGAAGTGGATCAACGGCGGTTTCCATCCTGATCCACTTCGTATCTTCGGCGTCGATAAGCAGTCCCAGTTTGTCTAAGATGGAATAAAACAATTCAATAAATTATATTGACATGATAATTACGCCGAAAACTTACCGAGAAAGACAAAAATCTTGGGGTGAACCCCGCCCAGCTTCTTCTTAATGTGCCGGTGAAACGCCTCCGCGATATTGTTTGTCCGGATTGGTGAATCGTACACCGAGACTATGTCCGCGAGCCGCAACCACTGCGACCTCAAATAATGCATAAACTGCAAAATACGCGGATGCTGGTCGGCGTGGACGTCAGAGAGATTCTGCAGGACCCCGATCCCCTCAATCATCCGTGCCACTGGTGCCAAAGGCAGTGACCACGTGAGATGCAGTACGTCTTGTTGTGGCATCTCGGTCAATCCCAGCGACTTCCACTTCCTCGTTACGGGCTGAAATGAAAATGAATTGATGTTAATCAATGTTAAAAAAAATAGGTAGATGCGCAGATGAATTATACACGTACACGAATACTCTCCTAATCATTGAAATCGAGGCGGCCTCGTAATCCGTTACAACGGGCTGAGGATTCTGAAAGCCTGGTGCCAACTCCAATAAGCGTATAAAAATTGTGGTGTATAGGGCCGTCGTCCTATTTGTATATAAAATATATACAGCTGGGAATCCCTGTAATATTAAAATTTATATTTCATCGATATCATGTCATATATGTTAATGATAATTGAACACATTTTTTTACTCACTCGACCCATCCTTCTCATGAGGATCGTATACAATTGCATCGCACGCGGCCTGTCAGGCGTCACCTAGACATAAAGAAATAGCGACATCAATAATGCTTCACTAGGTGCTAAATATTCCATTTGTCAGCATAATCAGAGTTGAGCAGCAAAAATTAGTTGAGTCAGAAATTACTGCTTTAATTACAATTACTTTTAGTAATTGTAATTTAATTACTGTTACTTTTAGTAATTGTTAGAATTGTTTAGAATTGTTTTAGTAATGTTAGAAATCGAAGGACAGTGTGGCAACACAATTTACGCCTACGATAATTATGTATATCATCGCGACAAACGCTACGACAACGTATACCGATGTCGAAGCAAGGGTTGCCCGGTGATATTATCTGCCGAGGACGACGGCGAAATCGCCATAGAAGGCGAGCACGAGGATGTGCAAAATGTTGATATCACGGAAGACTGCAATCTCCGTGCGGAAATTCGCCGTCTCGCAAGGGATACTATGCTCGATCCACAGGAAATCTTGAATACGGCGTCGCGCTTGTAAATTGAGTTATTTCTGAATAAATATCATGTAAATAATTCTTTTTAATTGAATAATCCAATTACGGTTTATTCCTATTTGTTATTGTTAGATACCGCGAGGCAGGCAACCGGATGGGGTGCGAGGCCTGCAAGTCGACGGTTTGCCGGGAACGGCAGCGAATTCGGCCCCCGATCCCGGAAACCATCGGGGCGCTGGGAGAAACGCTCGACAACTTTCTGCCGTTTCGTAATTTTTATCGTGACAAGGTTATTAATCCTGAAAACCCCGAAGAATGTGCGTTGATTTTCGCGGGCGACCGTATGCTCGAGCGACTGGCTACGGCGTCTGAGGCATACATGGATGGCACGTTCGACGTAAGATAATTTTATTTAATTGTCATAAAATATTATTCGATTACGAAATTATGATCAGAGTTGAGCAAAATTGTAATGGAAAATTACAAAATACAAATTACTGGAAGTAATTGTAATTAATTAAAAACGCAATACAATTACTTTCAGTATATACTTTAATTATCAGTAATTACTTTAATTACAATTACTAAAAGTATTGTAATTAATGCAGTAATTTCTGACTCAAATAATTTTTGCTGCCCAACTCTGATTATGCTGACAAATGAAATATTTAGCACCTAGTGAAGTATTATTAATGTCGCTATTTCTTTATGTCTAGGTGACGCCTGACAGGCCGCATGCGATGCAATTGTATACGATCCTCATAAGAAGGATGGGTCGAGTGAGTAAAAAAAATGTGATCAATTATCATTAATATATATGACATGATATCGATGAAATATAAATTTTTATATTACAGGGATTCACAGCTGTATATATTTGATGTACAAATAGGACGACGGCCATATACACCGCAATTCTTATACGCCTATTGTAGTTGGCACCAGGCTTTCGGAGTCTTCAGGCCGTTGTAACGGATTATGAGGTCGCCTCGATTTCAGCGATTAGGAGAGTATTCCCGCACGTGTCGATTTGCGGGGGCTGGTTTCACTTCTGCCGTGTACGTGTATCGTTCATCTGCGCATCTACCTATTTTTTTTAACATTGATTAACATCAATTCATTTTCATTTCAGGCCGTAACGAGGAAGTTGAAGTCGCTGGGATTGATCGCGATGCCACAACAAGACATACTACGATGCCACATTCGCGTACGCAACGTGCGCGAATGGGATCATTCGAGCCGCACGAGAATATGATTATGGTAATAACCAGGCTTTTGGTCGCATAGGTGAGTATTGTTTTTTACATACTTTACTATAATATTATTATATATTTCTAATAATTATTCTATAATTCTTAATTATTCACAGAATCGATTTATTCCTGGAGTCGCCGATCGACGAACATCGTGCGAAATCCTGTCTGCCTAGGAATAACCAGACTCATTCTCGATCACACGACTTTGCCTTGAATATTTAAGAATTTTTCGTTTGTGCTTTTTCATTGTTATTAATAATGTACCTGTTGGTTCGGTGAATTTGATGAGTGTTTTAAATATATTGCTTCCTCAAAAAAAATTCGAGATTTTTATGTCAGGATACTTAGAATTGTCCAAAACGTCCAGAAAAGTGATCTAGAAAGAAATGTCCGTATGTATGTGTGTATTTGTGTGTGCCGATAACTCAAGAACCGTTTTGTATATCGCGCTCAAATTTGGCACACAAGTGTAGCAGTAGACCCCCTTCAACTGTAGCAATTTTCGACAAAATCTGTGCGAAAACTTCGATTTTATGCCGCTTTGAATTTTTTGAAAAAGGAGGTGGTCGCTCTAATTTTCGTAAAATTTAGTCTATTTTGCTAAATAGTTGGTTATAAGAGCAGGTGCACTCAATATTGTTTGGTATTGAATTTGACTCGAATCGGTAAAGTTGTTCAAATTTCATGGTATTTTGAATTTTTCAAAAAATTGACATTATCGTTCTATTGTAACTTTTGCAAAACTTCAGATAGCGAGCTCAAATTTTATGTATAAATGAAACAATATTCAGCCATTATATATGTCTAATTTAGTGACAAGCGGTATGAAATTTTTTATTTTATGGGATGTTGAATTTACTTTCGGAAATGCCCTAATAATAACGAAATAACGGAATAACGAAATAGAAAAAGCGAATTGACAACATGTTTAATTATGTAATTAAAACAAGGATGCAAAGTAGAACCTTGCACATTGCTTCCTCATTATTTTTCGCTTTTTACAAAGCTTCCTCTGTGAGGAAGCCAAAATTGAATAACATACTTCCTCATTAGCGGTAGCTTTGTAAAAAGCGAAAAAAATTGAATATTTGCATCTTTTTTTTATTTAATAGGGAATGCGTATTCCGGATGGGCAATCGTCTGGTACGCAGTCGATCCTCTATCGGCAGTCGTCTTGTACGCAGTCGACCCCGTGGGCAGTCGTCTGGTACGCAGTCGACCCTGTGGGCAGTCGTCTTGTACGCTGTCGACCCCGTGGGCAGTTGTCTGGTACGCAGTCGACCCTGTGGGCAGTTGTCTGGTACGCAGTCGACTCCGTCGGCAGTCGTCTGGTACGCAGTCGACCCCGTCGGCAGTCGTCTGGTACGCAGTCGACCCTGTTGGCAGTCGTCTTGTATGCAGTCGACCCCGTGGGCAGTCGTCTGGTACGCATCCGACCGCGTTGGTAGTCGTCTGGTACTCAGTCGACCCCGTTGGCAGTTTGGATTACGCGCGGCTGCCGGTGCGCAGAAGTCTTGACAGACGCCGTAGCAGTAGACACTGTAAGCAGTCGACTCGGTGGATGGCTGGTTTCGTATGCAGTTGTTCTGTTGACAGTCAACCGTATGCAGTCGACTCTGTTTGCAGTCGTTTGGTTGGCAGTTAGCCCTGACCCAAACTATTTCATCGAGTGTCAGGGGCCTGGATAGAACTGATACGACAAGTACTTGCAGCGTGTTCCAAAGCCGGGTTCCGTGTGAGATCGATGGTGTGCGACCAAGGCTCCGGAAAAAGAAAAGCAGTCACTACTATGGGCGTCACAGAAAGTTATCCGTATATAGAATTCGAAGGTCAGAAGATCTTTTCAACTTTGACGTCCCTCACTTAATTAAAAGCGTCAGAAATAACTTAATGTCAAAGGATTTTAAAGTTGATAATGACATGATTTCGTTTAACGAGCTGCGTGAAGTAGCGAAATCAAAGATCCGTAGAGCTGCGCCAAAACTGACCGATCGTCATATAGAACCGAACAACTTTCAAAAAATGAACGTCAGACTAGCTATTCAATTGTTTAGTGCTTCAGTTGCTGCAGCGATGTTCGCTGGTCAAATCACGGGAGACTTGCAATGTTTGTATTGCACTGCTACGGCCAACTTCACAAAGTGGATCAATGACCTGTTCGATTGTCTCAACAGCCGTTACGCTAATGATCCAAAAACACTCAAACACGCGCTTTCTGATGAAAATCCACAGGTAGAAAAGTCTTTGAGGGATTCGCTGGTCTGGATTGAGAAGTGGCGTATGTCGACAGGTTCTTCCCCGCCTTGCTTCTCGGGCCTTCGACTATCGATAAATGGTGTCTTCATGCTTTGGGCCGAGCTTCGCGAAGAGGGTACCCGGTATATCTTAACCACGCGTGTAAATCAGGTCGGCCTCGAAAATCATTTTGCCGTGATGCGTGGTCGTTCGGGTCACAACGAAAATCCTTCTGCGATGAAATTCCGGCAAAATATGCAGAACTCGATCACAGCTACCTTGTTGAAGCCTCCATCTGGCACTAATTGCGAAGAAGACAATGCTGTCGCCTTGCTGACTACCGTTGAAAACCCTTGTATCGAGTCTGTCGAGGATCCGGATGATCGGCAATCTACTCCGAATGTAATTAGTGATGCGAAATGAGACAAGAAGTTTGACAGTCTCGCTTGATCTTGCTTGCATTTGTCATTTTGATTAAAGACTCGTATCGATTATTTGACATGATCTTCGATAATTTTTTTGACCCGAAATGTCTTGAAGTAACAAGCGAGAGCGAGCGAGAGCGACCGAGAATCTTGAATATTGTTATATTTGTAACATTCCGTATCTTTGTGTTCCCACGTCGTGCTCGTCAACCATTGATTTAAAAAATCATTTTCATGAATTTTATTACAACGTGAGGCAATACACGTATATTTTTTTTATTTCAAGGCTCTTCAAAACAAGAGATACAATAAGTTGCAACGATACGCAGACTGCAACGACTAACGGGAAAAGACAGCGTAGAACCGAAAAGTTCTATTACATCGAGACGTTTTCTTTCGCTGCGTTTTCTTTGTCTGCTATTTTCGAAAGGATTTGAGGCGATAAGCTAAAATTAATCCAAGAGTTAAGGCACAATAACGTTCTAGCCGATTCCTTGTTTAGCCTGTTTCGATGCTTTCGAATGACGAGGGAGGCTTTTGAAAAAAAAAGCGTTCTACAGGTACAGACGTTGCTTGTATCGCTAAAAAGTCTCGTCCCATAGATGCGACGATCGGAAATCTTTTTTCGGGATTGCGCCACCATATCAAGATGTCTTCGTTTTTCTCCGCCCGATTGAGGCCGAGATACTCGTCTAACTCTTTTCGCCAGTTATTTTGGTTCGACACATCGGTTGAGTTACTCGATACGAAGAGCGATCCTAGATCAAGGAGATCATCATTTTCGCTATCAGACGTGGAGTTCGGGTGGATGGACTCGCTAGACGAAGGCAGCAAGGATGCATCACGCATTTTCGGTTCGTAGTAATTTCTCCGATATAATTCTTCGAAGCACTTAACGGATCGACTTGCCATACCCTTTTCCCATGACGTTTTCTGAAAGGTCTCAATTTTGTGGCGTGGATCGAGTATTAGTACGATACAGTATATCCAATTGGCCTTCTGATAGTGCTTTAGGATCTTCTCTCGAGCTGCGCCAACGGCCTCATAAATGATGGTACTGACTGGATTATGAGGATCATTGTCACAACATAGGATTTTATACATTCTTCGATTTTGTCAAGCATCATATTTATGCCTATTACTACTAACGGCAATGTTGCATACTTATCACCACTTAGGGCAACAGACAGAACTTTGAAGTGGCGCAACAACTTGAACAATTCTGCCAACAGAGTCCATTCATGTTCCGATACACGCAGCATGTTAAGGACCACGTTATTCTCACATAATAAATTCAAGGCCTGCTTCATTTGAATAGCAGTCTGAACCATATCGCATATGGAATTCCACCGCGTTGATACGCCCAGATTTGGTGATAGCATTTTTGAATTCGTCGTTTCGCAGCACGACTTCAATTTGTGTGTCCACTGCTCTGAGTATTTTATTTTGACGAAAAGCTTTTTCAGTTTCGTGAGCACACTTCTGCCGTCATCGTACGTCTCTTCATCGTCATCTGATTCTTGTGCCGCTTCTTTCTCATCTGCGTCATCGATATTGTGTTGCACCATCCGAAGCATGTCGTTGACTGCCAAATTTATAATATGAGCAAAGCACCGAAAATGTTGATTTTCAGGATCAAAGATGATGCCGTCACCAAGCATTAGCGGCACCAGCTGTTCTACAAATTTAGTGTTTGCTGATGCATTGTCAAGGGTTATTCCGTGAACTTTGTCAAGGAGACCGAACTCTTTCAGAGTGCTATAGAAAAGCTTCGCAATCTCTCGACCGCAATGGGCACCATTCGATGGGACGAAATCAATCGCGAGAGATTGAATACTCCAATTATTATCGATAAAATGTCCCGTTATTCCATAGTACGATTTCTGCGATACTGATGTCCAGCCGTCCAACGTAAATGAGATTTTCGATTCATTCCCGCGCAAAATTTCCATTACTGCTGTCTGCATCTTAGTGAACCTCTCAATGGTTTTAACTCGAAAGTCAAGTCAGTCAGATAGTGGAACAATTCTTGGGTTCGATCGTTGTCAAAGAAACTGAATGGTAAATAGTTTTCCTCCGCCCAGTCGACTAAAAGGTTCTCAAAACCTTCTTGTGAGATAACTCGCTTACCCTTAATTCCGTTCTGAAAAGCCGGATGGGAGGATGAGGTTGGATAGGAGTGAAGACAGACGATAATATCACAGACTGTGCATTGAACCGGTTCAAAAACGCGATATATCTTTGCTTATTAGGTTACTTATCTAGAATCCAGAACTTTGAAATTTGCTCCTTTTACAAGAACTTTCTAGTAAAAAATATTTTACATATCTTTTTTCACTCGGTGTAAAAAACAGGATTTTACGCACGCTTCGCATGCATAATTTCCCGTTTTCACCTTGTCAAGTAAAGTAGTAAACGATACTCGGCGGAAAAACGTTTTCTCAGCTCGTGTCATAGCAGTGAAACTCACACTCGTAAGAAAAAGTTTTATTGCAACTAGTATCGCAAAGCACTATTATTGCACTAGCATCGTAAAGTACTATTTTAGTAAACGAACTTTAATTTCGATGAGCAACAGAAAAATAAATATCGCCTATTTTGTAACCGATCCAGTGTACCTTTATTCAGCACACGCACCTTCTTTATGGTAGCTATTGCGTCCGGATAAACCTGTAAATATTTTTCAGGATGATAGCGCTCGAGATGTCTCTTCAATCCTGTTGTGGTACCGTTGGCCATTTTTATTATTTTTGAGCAAAGATTGCAGCTAGCCGATTTCGTTTTACCGGCGCCGACAGTTACGGTAAAAATCTCAGCGCGAAGATTCTTTGCAGAGCCTGGAAACCGTTTTGCTTTTTGGTACTATTTCGTTCAAGTTTTGTTAGTATAATGTTAAGCGTAGGCGACGGTGAAATTGCGACGTCATATTCCCCTATATCCCTTCAAATTTTACAGAAAAATTCTACACATACAAAAAAATGTATTAAATTATCAAAAAATAATTTATTACCTCGAAAATCGACATTGTGATTTCACAAAACGAAATCTTACTGTGTATAGAAAAAGCTTGGAGCTGCAAATGTGAATGCTCTGTAATATCACACTTTCATCAAGGATTACCCTTAATAATGTACTTGGAATTGCTGAGGGTCCTTCTTGTGGCTGTTCTTGCGAATCATTTTCTTCCCGGACTCGTTTTTCTCCACTCTCGTCAATGTTATTTATTTGCGAAAGTACCCGCTTCATGGTTGCATTTCCTGCTGTTTCCAATAGTCTCCAATATACTCAAGTAACGTGCAAGAATCTCGATATTCAATATTATGTCAAACGCGATCGAGACGATACGAAAGCTTGACTGTCAAATCCAAGAACAAGATTATTCTCGGCTACATTCATTATATTGAACTCGAAATGCTAGCTTAGCTTGTCAAATGCGAGAAGTTGTTCTCGAACTCGACATATTCTTGTATTGTCTCGCTTGATGCATCACTAAATGTAATAGTTGAACCAAGCCAAAGAATATGGATGTACATAGAAGTGCAAATCCTATGCTCCTCCTGAAGCTGCGCAGAAACTGGAGTACCACGCATTTTTGTCATTTTTGGTGCGTACTCCAGTTTCTGCGCAGCTTCAGGCGAAGCATAGGATCTGCACTTCTATGTACATCCATATTCTTTGACCAAGCGACGATGAGCTTGAATTTGTCGAAACCAAAAACGCACCAGCCGCACCGGACAAAAAAGTTGGAATTTCCCGTGAGGTAGACGATAGAGAAATCGATTCTCCGATAACTAATGCTAATTTAGAAAAATGCGCGATGAAGTACGTCGCTGGCTATCTCTTGTACAATTGTATCGCCAAATTTTACTGCTCAGAGTGCAAGCGCGAACTGACTAAAGATAATCAAGATTTCGAGGCCACGAACGACTTGTTAATAATTTGGAAAGCGTAAAGACCACCGACGGCCAACAGCTCGGACACTTAAAAGTTCCAATCGAAAAATTTCACAGTTTGATAGTAGCTGCTTACGCGCGATTTTCTGCAGAGTTTTCGAAACACAGTCACGAGAAAAACATCGGCGAATACCTTAGAAACTGTATCCGCAACACTTTGACTGAGGTTGATGGTGCCTTTTGGGTAGTCGACGGTGAGTGCTCAAAGCACCGCGAATATATTGTTAGTCTTTTTATTCGAACTCATATCTTTAGCCATCTGAAGTGGAGGTCGCGGGACCTCAGGGACAGTGTCATCGCGAAAAGAAAGTGTATTTCCACAGCAGCAAAGCCACTCCGAAAGATACTCAAGGTAACCCACTGTTAGCCGCTGTTTATAAGTTTAGATAGTCGTGTAAATAGAATGTATGAAAGTGTCTTACATGAAATTTGAATGATTATTGATATGTACATATCGAATGAAATCCGAAGTCTGAATGTTTGTATGAATGCGGTTGTGTAAAGAAAAGTACTCGTACTGAAATAAATATACGGTGTATTCTCGTAAATTGTACCGTAACCTATGTCATCGCGTTTTAATCGGAGTTCTGTCGCGTTTCCTTACACCGTTTCATTCCATAAACTATTCCCTAATTATCAATTTTTCATCATTCTGTTTCTACCGCATGCACTTATATTTAAACATCGTGTAAATGCCACTTCATAAAAGATGCGCGTTTCGCGCATCCGCTGCATGTCAATATTTGTTTGCTATCGTTTTCAATTTACTTTTATTACTGGTGCCTCGCATTTTGTGTAAACTAATATTAACTTTATACCCGCAGCATTCCTATTCCTCTGTCCTGATACCTGCATCCTTTCTCAACATTATTCCTTCCCGATAGAAGTTTCCCACCACCTTCTCGTGGTTTCTATCGAGTAATGCCAGCTAACAATTTATTCAGTCAAAGCATTTCTACACACACTTTCTGCATAAACAGCATGTTTTTCCATTTTTACATAATCATTTGTTATCTGACATTAGCTAAGAGTGGGTACAGTCTAAAAAAAAAAACATGACATAAAAGATGCCGGTACTTGAGATAGAACCTACGAAATTCTATTTAAATATTTGCTGAGCGCCGCCCTCGAAGGATAGGTGGAAGAGATGCCACGCCTCCTCTATCGTCATGCCACACACACACATAGTCGCGGTGCACATGGATATATAGTGCTGCGGCCAAGCGACCGTTGCGGGCACCACGATTGAAGCTTCAAGCCTAACACGGGACCTGTGCTTGGATGCATTGCATTGAGAGAGAATGGACGTTCCCTTGTTGTTGCTTTTACTTGATTACGGCGTTTCTATTCGTCTTTTTTTATTTTCTCTTCTTTCGCGGGGTGTCTAAGTCCTCGGTCATTTATTATTTTATTATTTATTTTTGCTTTTCCTCAATTTATTATATATTAGTTAGTTTACACCACAACCTCAAATCTGTCGTCCTCGCAGGCTCAGGCGGTGCGCCATGGCGGCTGCAAACTTACCGGATGGTTCGCTCGGACCGAATCTCACTGAAGATGATTTCTCCGACGATCCTTCAATGGATATTGATCCAACTTTAGTTGAATCACAGTTAGAATACCTCAAGAATGAAATATCCAAGGAAGCTCGAAAGAGAAGCATCGAAGCTGATCCTGTGCACAAGAATGAGCGACGCAATAAACAAAAATCAAAACCGGTAGAAGGGGCCCAGGCCCCTTCTCTTAATTCTCAGGTTCAGACCACCGAGGAACACAACACCGTACCAGAACGCTTCCGGGCCAACCGTTATTCTAATCAATGCCAAGGACCATTCGTGGTACTCATCTGACGAACCACAATCACTGCTTCGATACCAAGACTCAATGCTACTCGCATTGGTAAGACTGTGGTCCAGAAATTGAAGAAAGAAGAAGTCAACCAGATTTTCAGTTCTGGAAAACATCAAGCCATAGTGGTTCTCAGCAATGCTAAATCAGCTAACGCAGTTCTTTCATTCGCCACAGTCAAAGCTGATAGGTTAACCGCCTTCATCCCTGATTCCTTCCTCTCCTGCGAAGGAGTCATCCGAGGGGTCCCACTAGATCTCTCTATAGAAGAAATCATTGAGCACGCTGTCTCACCCTTCCCTATAATCTCAGCTCGCCGTCAAAATCGCAATGTTAAAGAAAATGCAGAGCCTAAACTCATCCCCACTCAAACTATCTATCTCAAATTCGACGGTCGCATTAGATCAGACAGTATCTCACTTTTCCAAGTTCGCCACCTCGTTGATCCGTGGCTCTCTCCAGTAAGAATCTGCCTTTCTTGTTTCCGTTTCAACCACATTGCTGCCCAATGCAAAAGCCAGTTTAGATGCATCCGTTGTGGTAACAAAAAACATTCCTCAGACGAATCCTGTCCCAACCAGAACAAAGCTCCAATCTGCGCAAATTGCAAAGAAGACCACCACCCACCGACAAAAATTGTCCTGCCTTCCTACATGAATAGGCCATCAAAGTAACAGTAGCCGAAAGGAACATTTCACCCCTCGAGGCCAGACAGATTATCGGCGGCCGTACGCCCACAAGCGTCCGTACCCCTCCCCTTCCAGTCGCCTTCACACGCACCGACTCAAACTTCCCAACTCTTCCTAACCACTCTTCCACTCCTGTCGTTCCACTGCTCTCCGCCTCTCCTTTCTCTTGTACATCACAAGGTACCAGACCGAAAAATCAAATCCAACTGCCAAGCTACTCATCTCAAGCGCAAAAACCTCAGAAGAAAATGACGTCTGTCCCCATCTCGAAAGCAATTCGTAACATACGCTCCGCTCACTCAAGCTTACTTCTGGCTACCCGCGGTCACTTTCCTTCAGCTAACTCTCAAAACGGTTATGCTTGCAGATATGATCCTAACCTTCCTTCCCCCATCTCCGAATACTCCTCGCCAAACCCAGAAGCCCACCTTTCTTGCTCCTCCAACTCCTCTGAAGCGATTTTAAAAATCATCCCGACTATCATCCAGCTTATCCTAGACCACATTGTCCCAGTTCTCACAGCCTTAGGCTTAAATGACAGAATAAACCCAGTCGTAGATGCCCTCAGCTCACTCCGTGACTATTCTCAATCCTCATCTCAATATGGCTCTCAATAGGGAATTGCAAATTCTTCAATGGAACTGCCGTAGCCTTCGTAATATATTGGGGCCCTTGTCAACTATAGCCTCCGATTTTGATATAATCTTACTTTACGAAATGTGGCTAACGCCTACATCTATTCCCAATCTAGATGGTTTCTATATCATCACAAAAAACAGAACAAACACCAGAGGAGGTGGACTAGTCATTTGCCTTAAAAAAAAATATCATTCTCCGAAATTGATTCAACATATTACCGTCAAGATTTCCTAGAAACACTCTCCATCTCCATCTCTACCTCATCAGGCCCCTTAACTATTGTGTCACTATACAGATCTCCTTTTTACATAACTCAGGCTACGGAGTGGAAACGACTTTTCGATTCTTTATCTTCTGCCAAAAATCTAATTATTGCCGGCGATTTTAATTGTCATCATACCTCTTGGGACTGCGCAGAAAAGCTTCAGGGGTGATTTGATCTGATATTCTTCTAGATTACAATCTCGCTTGCATTAACGATAGCTCTGCCACCCATAAATCAAGTTTTACACCTACTAATATCATTTCCCAATCAGCTATAGATTCAACTCTGGTTTCCTCCCATTTAGTCCCCCTTAGCAGCTGGCGGGTTGAAAATGATTCGATGCTTAGTGATCAGTACCCTATCTCTTTCTCGCTTGGAATCTCCTTCTCCAAACTCTCCTCTACTTCTCATCGCTTTCCCGTAAAAAAAAATAGACTGGACTCTATTTAAATCCTCTCTTGACTCTCTTGCTTCTACTCTACCTAATCCCTCTCCTTTAACGCAATATTATAATCTAACCAACGCCATTAACGAAGCAGTAACGTCAGCCACACCAAAACCCAATAATAACAATAATAATCATAACAATGCGCCTTCTGAAAAACACATTAAATCCCATCACGCCATCTGGTGGAACGGAAAATGCGAAAAAGCTAATAATGATTGTAAGGCGGCATGGGCTGCCTTCAGACGAGATATAAATTTGGATAATTTTATAATCACAAAGAAAAAAGAAGCGATTGCTGAAAAAACTTTTAAAAAAGCTAAAAGAGATTCTTGGATTAACTTCACTAAAACTATCGACTTCAGAACTTCCTGCCACTTTGTTTGATATAAAATTAAACGTTTTCGTGACGGAAATATTCCCGACCCTTCGAATTTCCCATCAAATGAAGCTTCTAAAGAAAAAATGATTAAACTAATTCCTACTATTTGTCCTCCTTCTTGCTACTATCCTAATTTTCCATACCCTTTCCATAAGAATCCCCACCTCGAGGGTTCTTTCACCATCAGTGAACTTAAGTCAGCCATTGCTTTGGGCAACCTCAAATCCGCTCCGAGTATGGATAGAATTGATTTCACAATTATCATTCACTTACCAGAATCCATTCAGAACCTCCTATTGGACACCTACAATACATTTTGTACGCAAGGTGTCTTTCCTAATTCATGGCACGAATTTCTCCTCTTTTTTATCCCTAAATCCACTCCTGGTAAATTCCGTCCTATTTCTCTGGCGTCTTGTCTCCTTAAACTTATGGAAAGATTAGTTCACGCACGTATGATTCAATGGCTAGAAAGCAATCTCCTTCTCTCAGAATCTCAATCCGGCGTTAGTAAATCCCGCTCCTGTACAAATAATCTGTCCATCCTTACCACTGAAATTTATACTGGCTTCGCCAATAATGAATTCACCGCTTGTAGTTTCCTGGATGTGGCTAGTGCCTTTGATATGGTAGATCCCGGAATTCTCACTCATTATCTTAAAGATCTCGGTTTTCCATGGAGCTATTGTAAGTTCATTTACAATCTGACCTCTTCGCGCCCAATTTTCTTTAAGATAGCTGGGGAAACTCTTAGCCCATTCGTTTGTCATAAAGGTGTCCCTCAAGGTTGCATTTTAAGTCCTCTCCTATATAGCCTTTACACAAACAATTTAGACGACAACCTTCATCCTCAGAGCCATTGCCTTCAGTTTGCCGATGACATTGTCATTTACTCTAGGTCTAAACACTTACAAACCTGCATTTCATTAATTCAATCCAGCCTCAACGACACTTCTTCATATCTCTTTGAAAAAGGCCTTTTGATCGAACCTTCCACATCCAAACTAGTTGTTTTTTCTCATAAACATTTGGACCCATCCCACCCTTCAGTCAATATTAAGGTTGTTGATCAACGGCATTAGGAAGGGGATAGGTGAGGTGATGTGCGGGGTGTGGGGCAGGCACGGCAGGCGGAGCGACGTCAGCTCACTTCGCATAGTTTCACGATGTATTGTCTAGCATTTTTTGTAATTTTTCTTCAAAAACACTTATAACCCCACAAAAAAGTTACACCGTCATAATCCTCAGACTCTGCACTGTATAATATGCGTTTTTCATAAAGCTGGCAATTCCCACACGGAAGATATAAATAAATAAATGTGGTCGGTGATGCCTCACGCTATATAACCAATGTATATCTACGTGCTATTTGGTATCAATTTTAACGTTCAATATCTCGAAAAAGAATGTTATAATCGGTTTAAACTTTTTTAGCAGTCGATGAAGAAAACCTTCACCTATGCACTGTATAAATTTCGAAAAGCTGACACCATTTTTACGTTTTTGATCAACAACCTTAATTCGACAGTAGTTACTGGCAGCAGAGAAGCCAAATTTCTAGGACTAACACCTAATTATAAACTTACATGGAAATCCCACCTTACCCTTCTTATTTCTAAATGTAAAAATCTGGTTAATATAATTAAATGTCTTCGCTGTACTTGGTGGGGTGCAGAACCCTCCTCCCTTGTCTCTATTTACAGGGCTTTCATCAGAAGTTCAATCGAATACGGATCATCTGCCATTCCCTATAAAACACATCCACTTCTGGAAAAGATGGAAATCATTCAAAGAAAGGCCTTGAGGCTATCTCTTGGGCTCAGGAATTCTACCCCAAACAACCTGGTATTGGCCGAAGCGGGCGAACCAATTCTCCACTTTAGACTCCAAACCCTTTCCGATAATTACCTCCTTAGACTATTCTCCACAACCTGGCACCCTCTTCTTACTATGCTCCCACGCTTACAGCAATTGCTCCTTGATCAAGAAAACCATCGCTCTCTCCTTGAACTCCTTACTCTCACAGCATATAATAGAGTATATCACCTCAAATATCACATAGAACCTTTTACTTTCCCACCAATTTTTAATATCATTCCCTCATACTCCTTGTCTTCCACCACGATTGACATCTCTATGGGCAAATTTATTCAAGCAGCTGACAACCCAAAATTAGAATTTGTTTCCGCTTTCCATGGCCAACTAAGTGACGCTACAATATTTTATACCGACGGATCTAAAAAAAGGAGAGGGCAACTATGAGGGCTTTGCCATATATAGTCCTACCCTGCACTTTCTCTCAAATATCAAATATCTTCCTTTTCCTCAATTTTTTTCGCAGAAGCTCTAGGAATCCTCCAAACGATTAAACTGGTTATAGAAAATAATATTCAAAGTTCATGCATTTTCACTACTTTACTCTCCCCCACAATATCAAATTACTGTTCACCGATTATTTTAGCAATACGTTCTCATCTAATTTCGGCATATAACTCCAATCTAAATATTTAATTAGCATGGATTCCTAGCCACGTAGGCATTCATGGCAACGAAGAAGCCGATGCACTAGCCAAAGCGGTTATTAGCGATGGCTCCGATTATAAAACATTCTTACCACCTTCAGAATTTTTTCCGATTTCCCGCAAAAAATGTTTTTCTTTAACAAAACGAATCTTACTGTTAACCAGCAACCATAAAGGCAAACTATATTTCGAATTATTCTATAACCACTCCCAAAAACCTTGGTTCTCCAAATTCAAAGCTCTAGATAGAAAGACTATTGTCTCATTTAACAGAATGGGCTCCAACCATTACAATCTTGCGGCTAGCTTATTTAGAAAAAAATATTATTGACTTCCCATTTTACTCATGTGGCTTCGAAGACGAAGATCTTAATCATGTTTTTTGGGCCTGCCCTCGCTTTGATTACCAGCGCTCTTCCTTGCTCAGCTCTCTCATTTTATCAAAAATTCCCCCTCCGCATAACATAGAATCTCTTATCGCCAATTCTTCCATACGAACAATCACGCCAATTATGGCCTTTATAAAAAACTGCAAACTGGACTTCTAATTCAGAATATTACAGAGATGATATAAGAAGGCTTCTCCATCTGTTTGGTCCAATTCAATGCTTTATCGTCAACAGCTTCGATTTAACTTTTGTAACTCTGCCGGTACAACAGAATACCAAGCTTAAGCACAAACTATTCATCAAGACTGATTCAGAAGCTGCGACGTCTACCCGACGACAGCAGTTCATGCTACTCATGGCCGTATCGTTAATATCGCATTAGTGCACCAACCAGAACCAGCCCTTAAACCTAAGAAAAAGAAGAAGAAGGGACCTGTGCTTCTATATACGTCTATCTTCTTTTTTGATCGGTTTCTAGCCGTTGTTGAGTTCAGATGTCTGTATTATTTGGAGTTTCTTTTATTTGTTTTGATGATGGCCGCCTCTGCTATACCTCCTGACAAATCAACCTCGTTACCTTCGGGTGTTGAAGATTTATCCGACGAAGAATCTATGGATATTGATCCCGCCCTTATTGCGTCTCAATTAGCGGATCTTCACAAAGAGTTTGGCAAAGGTTCTCGTAAAAGAATAAATGATACAGATGCTTCGAATTTTCTCGGACAGGACAACAGGCGTAAGCTTAAAGCCGATAAAGGTAAATCCCAATCACCATCCCTAGATCCGAACAAATCTCATAACCAAACGCAGATCCAGACACACAACCAGAAGCACATCCAGACACAGGACCATACGAAGAACCTTACGCAGGACCAGACTCAAAATCTAGTTGGTGAGAGTCAAAGCAGCGTTCCTGAGAGATTTTTGACCAATCGTTATTCAAACCACTTTCAAGGACCATTTGTGGTGTTGATTCGTCCAACGTACATCTCAACCACCACACCAAGGCTGAATGCTACCCGCATTGGCAGGATCCTTCTGCAGAAGTTTAAGAAAGAAGAGGTTTCATACATCTTTAGTTCTGGAAAACACCAAGTTTCTATCGTTCTTGGAAATTCTATGACAGCTAACGCTATCCTCTCACTTCCTACCCTTAAAGCTGACAGACTAACCGCCTTCATTCCTGATTCTTTTCTCTCCTGCGAAGGTGTCATCAGGGGTGTTCCCCTAGACTTGTCAGAAGATGAGATCATTCAATATGCTGATTCACCTTTTCCCATCCTAGTAGCCCGCCGACAAAACCGTAAAGTCACTGTGAATTCTGAGTCAAAACTCATCCCTACGCAAACTGTTTATTTGAAGTTTGATGGCCGTCTTCGTCCTGACCATATCTCACTTTTCTAAGTTCGCCACCCTATCGATCCCTGGCATTCTCCTGTTAAGATCTGCCTATCTTGTTTTATGTTTAATCATATTGCCTCCCAATGCAAAAGTCAACCAAAGTGTATCCGATGTGGCAAGAAAAAACACTCTTCTGATGTTCCTTGTTCAAATCAAGACTCTCCTCCTTGTTGTGCTAACTGTAAGGGAGATCACCTGCCCACAGACGAAAACTGTCCCGCTTTTTACACGAAAAAGCGATTAAAGCAACAGCTGCTGAAAGAAATATCTCTCCTCTCGAAGCCAGACAGCTCATTGGGGGCAGGGTGCCAGCAAGCGTAAACTCTCCTCATCCTTCTGCTATCTCACGAACTGACACTCATTTCCCAGCTCTCCCCACCCGTTCCTCTACCCCTCTCGTTCTGTCGTTTTCTCCAACACCGTTTCGTCACTCATCTCAGTTGTCGAAACCAGAAACATCGCATTATTCTCAAAGCTATGCGTCGCAGCTTTTGAAACTCTCCAAGAAAGCTACCTCTACTTCCTCTTCCAAGGATGTATACAACACTCGTTCTGCGCACAGCAACTTACTTCTTGCTCCTCATGGACATTTCCCTGCATCTGACATTCAAAATGGTTTCGCTCTCAGGTATCATACCCTCCCCCCGTCACCTACTTCCTCTTATTCCTCCCCTAACCCTCAGATCTGTCCTCCTTCAATTTCCCTGAACCCTTCTGGCTCCTCCAACTCTTTTGAGGTTATCCTCAGAATTGTCTCGACCCTCATTCAGCTCATCATCGACCATCTCGTTCCGACGCTCTCAACCCTGGGTCAGAAAGATAAAATCGGCCCTATTGTAGACTCACTCAGCTCGCTTCTTGATACTCCTCAACCCGTGTCTCAAAATGGCTCCCAATAAAGATTTGAAAATTCTCCAATGGAATTGCCGTAGCCTTCATAATAAATTAGGTCTCTTGTCAGTTATTGCGCCCGGGTATGACGTCATTTTACTTTCGGAAACGTGGCTTACACCTACGTCTATCCCTAATTTAAATGGTTTTTATTTTGTCACGAAGAATAGAATTCATACAAGAGGAGGTGGCCTTGCCATTTGTCTCAAAAAGAATATATCTTTCTCGAAAGTTCACTCAGTTTATCACCGCTCGGACTTCCTCGAAACCCTCTCTATCTCTATTTCTTCATCTTCTGGTCCTCTAACTATCGTTTCTCTGTATAGATCTCCTTCTTATATTACTCAGGCAGTTGAATGGAGACGTTTATTCGACTCATTATCAACAACAAAAAATGTAATTATAGGGGGTGACTTTAATTGCCATCACACCTCATGGGGTTGCTCTGAAGATAAAACTTCGGGGCTCATTCTTTCCGATACGCTCCTAGATTACAATCTATCCTGTTTAAATGACGGTTCAGCCACCCATAAATTAGATCACTTGCTCAATAATAATCATTTTAATTCAGCTATAGACTTAACTCTAGTTTCTCCACATTTGGTTCCTCTCTGCTCGTGGCATGTCGAAAATGACTCTATGCTCAGTGATCATTATCCTATCTCCATCTTTCTAGGTATTTCCTTCTCTACACTCTCTTTCTCTTCTCATTGCTATCCAATTAAACAAATAGATTGGTCTTTATTCAAATCTTCCCTTGATTCCCTAGCCCCTTCGCTGCCAGATTCTACTGCTTTAACTCAATACCATAACATTATTATCGCTATAAATGAATCGGTATCAGCGTCTATTCCAAATCCTCACAATAAAAACAATACTTCTTCCATAAAGCCCATCAAAACTCGCCATGCTATTTGGTGGAATCAGGAATGCCAAAATGCCAATAATGACCGTAGGCAAGCCTGGGCTGCTTTCAGGCGTTCGGCTAACTTGGAAAATTTTATTAATGCCAAAAAATATGAAGCTATTGCTAAAAAAACATTTAGAAAGGCTAAAAGAGAGTCATGGATTAGCTTCACAAAAACTATAGATTTCAGGACTTCTTTCTATTTTGTTTGGAAAAAAATTAAACGTTTTAGAGACAGGCATATTCCCGATGCATCGACATTTCCTACGAATGTAGCTTCCAAGGAGAAAATGCTAAATTTAATCCCCTCTATCTGTCCTCCCACCTGTTTTTATCCTAACTTTCCTTATCTCTTCCGTAACAACCCTCACCTTGAACGTTCTTTCACTCTTAGTGAAATGAAAGCGGCCATTAGCTTAGGTAACCCTAGATCTGCTCTTGGTATTGACAAAATTGATTTTACGATTATTCATCATCTCCCGGACTCGATTTTAAATCTTTTATTGGATACTTTTAATAAATTCTTTGAGCAAGGCATCTTTCCCAATTCTTGGCACGACTTTCTTCTTTTTTTTATCCCTAAATCCACTTCTGGTAAATTCCGCCCCATATCATTGGCTTCCTGCCTACTTAAACTTATGGAGAGATTGGTTCACGCGCGCATGATCCAGTGGCTTGAAAGTAATTTACTTCTCTCTGCCTCACAATTTGGTTTTCGGAAATCTCGATCTTGTACAGATAATCTCTCCATTTTAACTACCGAGATTTATACCGGCTTTGCAAATAATCAATTTACGGCTTGTATTTTCCTAGACGTTGCCAGTGACTTCGATAATGTTGATCCTGGTTTGCTTACACACTACCTTAGGGACATTGGCTTCCCTTGGAGCTATTGCAAATTTGTTTACAATTTGACTTCCTCACGTTCTATCTTTTTTAAGATAGCCGGAGAAATGTTTGGCCCTTTCATTTCTCACAGGGGAGTCCCTCAGGGGTGCATATTAAGCCCGCTTCTTTATGTTCTTTATACTAACAAATTAGACGACAAACTTCATCCTCAGAGTCATTGCTTGCAGTTTGCTGATGATATCGTAATTTATTCGAGATCCAATAATCTACAGGACTGTATTTTTTCCATTCAGACCAGCCTTAACAATATTTCAGTATATCTCCTAGAAAAAGGCCTTTCTATCGAACCTACCAAATCAAAATTAGTAGTATTTTCTCATAAACACTTTGATCCGATTCTTCCCTCAGTTACCATCAACTCAGTTGTTGTCTCTGGTACTACAGAAGCTAAGTTTTTGAGCTTAACCATGGACTACCGGCTCTCATGGAAATCCCACCTTACTTTCCTTATTTCCTAATGTAAAAATTTAATTAACATTATTAAGAGTCTCCGCTCCACTTGGTGGGGCGCGGACCCCTCCTCTCTAATTTCGATATACAGAGCGCTTATCAGAAGCACCATTGAATACGGCTCTCCCGCTATTCCTTATAAATCTCATCCTCTTCTAAGCAAATTGGAGGTTATTCAGAGGAAGGCTCTGAGATTGTCTATGGGGCTTAGAAATTCTTCTCCAAATAACTTAGTGTTGGCAGAGGCAGGAGAACCAATTCTCCATTTCCGACTACAAACACTCTCAGATAATTATCTTCTTAGAATATTTTCAACGACATGGCATCCACTTTTCCCTATGCTCCCGCAATTACAACAATCACTCTTAGCTCAGGATAATCATCGTTCGTTTCTTGATCTTCCTATGCTTCAAGCGTATAACAGAGTTTTTTACTTCAAATCGTTTATTGAATCTTTTGCCTTCCCGCCTATTTTCACTATCATCCCCTCCCACTCTTTCCCATCTTCTACTATTGTCATTTCTACGGGTAGATCCATTCAATCATCGAGCGACCCTAAATTGGATTTTTTCTACTCGTTTCAGAATCAATTGGTTAACTCAATTTATTTTTGTAACGCATGCACGAAAAGTACCAGGTTGTGTATGGGCCGGCTGTGACAGAAGATGGCGCTTTTCGAGAAGGCGTATCGAAAATACGCTAACCGTATTGAAAATACGATAACCGTATCGAAAATACGATAACCGTCTCGAAAATACGATAACCGTATCGAAAATACAGTGCGCGCATGCGCACATCGGTTTTTTTCCTTCGTGTCACGGCCGGCCATACATAACCTGGCACTTCGTGCATTTGTTACAAAAAGTAGTATGCGATACTTGTACGTAAAAGCGGACTCCCGACGGCGGTTGTAAAGTGTCCGCACTCGTCTTCCCTCGCGCTACAAACAACACTCGGCTTCGCCTCGTGCCGTTGTAGCGCTCGGTTCGACTCGTGCAGCCACTTTCCAACCTTCGCCGAAAGTCCGCTTTTACGCACTAGTATCGCAAAGTACTATTTACACAGACGGTTCTAAAAAGGAGCCCTAGCGGATCTGAAGAACCGCAAAATAACCGAAGAGTGACCGGTCGTTATGGAACAAAAAATCACTCCAGAATAACCGAGAAGGAACCTAGTGACCGGCGGGTAACCGTAAAGTGAACCGTAAAGTGACCCGTAATGAACTCAATGTTCCGTTTCGGGTTACTATTCGGTTATATGAAGATCTTTCAAATAACCGAAAAACAACTTTTAACAAACTGTCGGTTACTTCTGCGTTACTTTAAAGTTTGTTTTTGGTTAAAACATTGGTCGCTTTGCAGTTGCAATCGGGTTCTTTTTTGTTCGAAAATAACGGTCGCTTTGTCGGTTACATTACAGTTGTTTTACGGTAAAACAACTGGAAATGAACCTCATAATGACGGTTACTTGTATGTGACCGTAAAGCAACCACAAAATGACGGTTGCTCGGATCCGCTAGGGAGGAAAGCAATTATGTTGGCTTCGCTGTTCATTGTCCGTCTCTCTCCCTTTCTCTTAAATATCGCATTTCCTTTCATTCCTCTATTTTTTGTGCAGAAGCTCTTGCAATACTTCAAGCTATTAAACTTATCAAGGAAAACAACATTAAAAATTCTTTTATTTTTACGGATTCGCTTAGCGTCTTACAAGCTCTGCGCTCTCCAGCTCTCTCAAGTTACTGCTCTCCTATAATTTTGACAATCCGTTCTGAGTTAATTTTGGTTATGGACTCGAATCTCATCATTCAATTAGTTTGGATTCCCAGTCATGTTGGCATTCCGGACAATGAAGAGGTTGACTCTTTAGCCAAAGCAGCTATTCGCGATGGCACTCATTTTGACGCATATTTTCCTCCTTCGGAATTCTTTCCAGCCTCCCGGAAAAAATGTTTTTCTTCGACAAAACGTATTCTCCTGATTAATCGCAATTATAAAGGCAAATTATATTTTGATCTATTCTACAATCACTCTCATAAACCGTGGTTTTCAAATTTCAAACGTGTAGACAGAAAATCGATAGTTATATTTAACAGGATGAGATTTAATCATTACAATTTAGCAGCCAGCTTATTTAGGAAAAACCTGAGTGACTCTCCATTCCGTCCATGTGGTTTTGAAGTGGAAGACCTCAACCACGTCTTCTGGGCTTGCCCTCGTTTTGTCAATCAACGCTCCTCTTTAATTCGTTCTCTAATTTCGTCAAAAATCCTTCCCCCATTTAACATTGAATCTCTTATTGCGAAACCCTCCTTACGTACAATTACTCCAATAATGGCTTTTATTAATTCCTGCAAACTGGACTTTTAATTTCTCCATATAAGGCTTCCGCATACACTCCAGTTTTTCCCGGTGCTCATGTATTTATCAGCCATGAACTAAATCTTATTAAGCTCCATTCCGAAGTTGCGTCGTCTGCCCGGCGACGGCAGCTCATGTTAGAACATGGCCGTATGGTTGAAAACGCATTACTGCGTGTACCGGAGCCAGCCCTAAGGTAGAAGAAGAAGAAGAAGAAGAAGTCTATCTTCTTCGGCATAGCTGACGATACAGCGTTGCCAGCTGATACGTTACAGGTCCCACCATGATTGTCATGTGATATTAGATTTTTTTTCAGACCTTTAAATAATATTTTTTTGCGAAACACTTTGGTCGGGATAGTTTTTTAAGCGCGATAATTTATTTCCGAAATCCACTGTCTCCATTGCATATTTTACTTTTCCGAAGTCGAGTTGTTTGACTAATGAAATCTGCAATTGAAATGCGGACAGGAGCTTTTCCCATATTTTTCTGTGCTAATATTGGACTTTTTGAAGGGATAAATAATCATTAAATGGGTGGCTACCACGCCTGGGATTTTTTTGACACAATTCTACGTAATTAAACTATAGTATAACCGAAAATTATAGAATTCTGGACTATCGTCTCACGCTCGGAATACCTTAAGTAAACACCCTTTTCAATTGTAAATTTCTTTAATACAATAATTGGCTATACATTGTAAATAATCTAATCGTAAGATATTTACACATATTTTAGCTTAAAGTCAAGTCGCCTTAACAGTTTTCGTGCCTGTACCCGGATTTAGATTTATAAGTCTATTTGAATTTTCAGCAAGTTCGGTAATACTAACTCGACCCCGTTGCCGAACAAATTTCGCAACGGCCTCAAGTTCCTCCTGCGATATGTAAATGAACTTTCCCCGATCGTCGATAACTCCAGTCAAAGCTCCACTAGCTTGCAATTCGTGAATTCGCTCAATAACACTGGATGTTTTTATGCCAAAATGCGCAGCAAGATCTTCCAAAATTACGACTTTGTTATCCTTAATATACTGGAGGAATTCCTGCAGTAGATTTTGCTGTTCAGATTCATCTTTTTCATTGTATCCTTCTTCCTCAACGCTGAAAGCTTCTTTCATCTTCATATATTCTTCATGTTCTCGCTTTTCCTTTTCTTCTCTCGCTTTCTTCAGGGCTTCTTCCCTCAGCTGTTCTTCGACTCTTTCTCTCTCTCTCTGCTTATCACTTTCCTCTTGAAGCAGTTGTTCTCTTTTCTTGCGCTCTTCCCTGTCACGTTCGGCGGCTTCCCTTTGAATCTTCTTGTCTGCCTTCGCTTCTAACTTGGCTCGCTTTTTTGCACCGATTTTGCTGTCTGCCAATTCCGCCTTTTCCTCCGCATCTACGTCTTCTTCTTCGTCGGAACCCTCGTTACCAACATTTTCAGCAGGTGCTGCGACACCTCCTCGCATACGACGCCTAACATTTCTCACTCCTGCAGCACGCCTCACTGGTTGTCCTCTGGGTGCAGCATTCTCAGGAATGCTATCTGCCTTCTTGCCTAAAATAATTCGTCGTTAATATATTCGTATATGTTGTATGACCGATCAACACGTGGAATAACTTTTATTGTTCCACAATTTCTACCATTCTGTACTATTATTATCAACACCCATTGAATCATAAGTAATTAGCACAGACAATTAGCATGAACAGCTATCACACTTGCTTGTCTACTGATGTGATTATGGTCAAAGTATTACAAAATTTCTTTGCTGTATGGCAAAAGCATCAAACTAGTACAAATGAGCTATAGGAAATTAATGGGCATTTTAACTTCTTTGCACTTCCATGAGATATACAGCAAGCCAAACATTTCTAAAAATTGCTCAACTGTACATAAGTTTAATTCTTGGAGCATGAATGTAGCTTTATTTTTTTCGTATAATTAGTGGAGTTATAATTTTTTTATAAAGATAATTTATTTAATAAACTTTTGAGGTTTTGACTTTTTGCTGATTTTACCTTTATCTGAAATTGCTGTATTCACACTGGAAGAAGTCTTTTCATGTATCGGTTTTCTCAAGAAACTGTGAAAAGTTTAAAAACCCATAAATTTCCTATAGCTTATTCGCTGTAGTTAGATGCTTTTGTCATAAAGTAAGCAAATTGTTGTTTCAGAGTTCAAAAGAATATATTTTTTTGAATGACATGAGCAGATAAACAAGTAAGATATCTCAATGAATATCATCCCTTAACATGATGTGGCACATCTTCATTTCTGACACATTTTGATACTGACTAGTATCTAGTCAGTATCAAAAACTGTAATCGTTTCTACTTAAAGTTCATTAATATGTTAGACAAAAGCAAATTAGCCACTACTGCAGTGTGAATAGACAAAGTGGAAACTAATTAGCTTTTGATTAATAGTAATAATAGTTTTTGATATCAATTGCACTTTTGGAACTTATGCCACATACCCTAAACAATACACCTATCTGTCAAAGTTTGCTTTGAAACATAATTTTGAATATTGTAACAAACCTTTGAAAATATAAAGTTGAAATCAATTGTCTAAGGAATATTGCAGCCAGAATTGAAAATCCTTAATTAAAAAAAAATAAACTGGTTGATTCAATTGATTTTGTAATAATGATTTTATAATAATAACATGCAGCCATTGTAATATGATGTGCAAAATTTTGAATGAATAAAAAAAAAATTGCATGGTAATAGCTTTGAAAAATTTAGAAATCCAGTGGATGTATTGCGAAATTTACAATTTCCTCCCATGTTTGATGGGCAATAGAGTTTTGTAGTAGCTGTTCAAAAGTTCACACATAGTTTATAATTGCTGCAGGTTATTATAATGAAATTGTAATTACGAAACAAACTGTTATGTAAATTTTATTTATTAAAGTAATGCGTATTTACAACTCTGATTACAGCTTTCCATAAGTAATTTCTAATTTCCATAAGTATTATTCTAGTTTATTTCTGTATTGATTTAAATTTTCGTGTATTCAACAATAAGTCAATGATATTGTACAATTGTCACAAAATTGATATACCAAGTTTGAGATAAGATGTTTTGCTATATTGACCATAAAGTTAAGTCTGCTATTATTATTAATATAAAGTTCTACTATGCATATGGTGTCTCATGACATAATTTAGTTGCTGGTTACATTATTTACTGTTGCAGCAACCACAAAAACATGGTTATTTCTTTAGGGACATATGTGTATTCTATAGTCGAACTTTTTTGGGTGATCGTCTAGATTTGACTGAAATAATATATATATTGTTGCAGCATCTTAAGCGGCTTGAGCAGCGTGCCGTCAAGCAGTAAGCTCAATTGGTGTGTTGGTGTTTTGTACGTGTGACTTTGTTCTAGTCTGTTCTTTTTATTTGTATTTTCTTTTCTTTCGCCTCTCATCCTCACTTATGTATCACCCTGTTTAGGCTAAGATTATTTTCTGTACTCATCTATGTCCACTTTTTGTTTATGCATTATTTTTTTTGTGCTCAGGTCCTTAGGGCATTTAAAATCCCAGGATCTTAATAAAAATCGATAATCTATATTTCGGGAATGTTCTGTGGTATGCATGCTAATGAAAAACAGTTGACAAAAAAGCTGGTTTTCCCAATAACAATGTGACAGTAAACAGCTGGTTTAGACAGTTAGGTTATAATGAATGAAAATGTTGAAACTTAAATATACGAGTACACATATAAAGTTGAACTGAAATTACAGTTTGCATTGTACTGACCTGATGTTCTTCGAGACAGTATTGTTACTATAACAATTAAAATAACGAGAGCCGCAGCTAACGCTGTCAACACAGTGACATCCATTTTTGTTGATTCGACTTCCACATGTTCCACATGTCATTTCGTGTTCGTGTGTACGCAAATGACGATAAAGTTACCGTCTTTTTATGCTGTAATGTTCTACTTTACCGGTAATTTTACATTAATTTATAATTCGCATGCAAGATGGCGCGAAGGAACGTTTCGTGTGGCGCATGCGTCACTTTACCCTTATCTTAACGCGGTTTATTCAAAGATTCGTATCGCAGAATAAAGCTATTGGCATAAATCGGTTAAATTAAATAGAATAATTATACCCTGAGGGATTCGAAATTAATAACGGTGACATATAATAATATGTAGCAATGATATTAGATATTTCTTAAAGGCAATGAATGAATACAAAGCCATGCTTGTCTTATCGTATGTATATTTAGTTATTATCTTTGTTATTGAAAACACGTCGGAGGTATGTATGGTTATTTCAGAGTTTCAAGTTTATATAAATGTTTATGCCGTAGTCAAGCCTTCCATCAGTGGAGTGGCGACGGCTGGCCCTTCTCTTATCGAGTGCGTGAGAAAATGCATGCAACACAAAATACTCCCTTGTTCCTATTGAACTTGTGCGTGATTGGCTGCGAGAGCATTCGGTAGGACAGCCGTTGTGTGGTTCTCCTAGCCAAAGAATATGGATGTACATAGAAGTGCAGATCCTATGCTTCGGCTGCAGCTGCGCAGAAACTGGAGAACGCACCAAAAATGACGAAAATGCGTGGTACTCCAGTTTCTGCGCAGCTTCAGGAGGAGCATAGGATCTGCACTTTTATGTACATCTATATTCTTTGTCCTAGCTTAGACTAAAAAATCTTCAAAAGAATAAAGTAGAACAATTTTGATACTCAAAGTGAACGGATCTCAGTTTATTTTCTGTCAATATTTCCTGATTCGCAAGGTGGGTTTTTACACTTCGTCTACTGGACCCAGGAAAGGACATCGTTGGAGATCATTTAATTTTCCCGCGAATTAAGGCATTAGGCGTTACATTCGCCCGTGGAACAATGAATGTAAGAGGAAAGTCTGGTCTTAGTGGGAGTTACTCATTCCCAAAGCTCATCCTGTATATTTTTCTATCTCAATAAAAATAAAAAAATAAAATGGAACAATGAAGTATTTGGCTCGGAGGCGCGGAAACGCGTAGGCAGGATATGAAATAAATAAAACTTTATTTATATGTTTAAAAATAAAAGTGAACTGTTTGTACGCATATTAAAATAGCGAAATATAAGTACAATAAAGGAACACATTGAAAAGGTAGCCTTCCAATGACGGTTTCACGTTAATCGATTTTTATCATATGAGGAAAGGACACAATGCAGTTATAATCTTGATGGATGAACGACATTTATTTATTTTACGTTCACTGTTGTTTATGAACATTATTTTATTACAAGCTCTTTAGAATTAGTGATTGCTGTACAGAGTTGAATAAATGCCTGAACACGATACATTCGCACTATGCATTTGGTGAACAACGTAGATGGTTGAGAATTTTTTTCGGCACAATTGCTGAACTTATACAAGTTTCTTAGCCTCGAAAAAGCTCTTCAAATGTCGCATCTGCCATGCACCCATTACCAATAATATGGCTGTCTGGGTCACCGACCACCACAGAACTCGACGATTGGTACTTTCAGATGTCTGTCTGAATCGTTCCTCTCGATACTGAAACAAAATTACTAATCAAAACGAGTTGTCCAATTTTTAATATTTTCTGGATAATATCAAATCATGAAAATTAACGTATGTATATGTTCGCACATACAATTTCATGAGAAACATAATTTTCCGGCTCTCAGCTAAAACGATGCTGCCAAGTAGAACCTTTGTAAAATCCTAATTTATTATTTTACAACATTCATAAAGCTTCCTCTATGAAAACGTCAAAATTTAACAATATACTTCTTCATTGAGGTTGCTTTGTGAATGTAGTAAAATATTGAAGACACAACTAGCAAGGTTCTACTTAGCAGTCTTTTTGTTTCCTTATAGAGGAAGCTTCCTATCGCGATATTTTATTTTTACTGAGCTTTTCGTGTTAGGTTATTCAAAATGATTGAAAACATGGAGAAAAGAGATTTAGAGCAAAATGTCTGTCTGTGTGGGTTTTTGTGTTTAGGAGGCTAAAACTAAAAGTTTCATACCTCAGAAATAGCTCCATAAAAAATTCTTTGTAAAAATCGATGCAATAATTAAACCATCTGGTCAGACTTTATAAAACTTTGAATTTTTCGAAAAAAGTCTGCACGCTCTCTAACTGCTACAATTGTCTGAGTAATGAGCTAAATACCTGGTTACAAATAAAGTAATTGGCGTCGAGTCGCTACCGCAACTCTTGATGGTAAAGGGCGGACGGTATTAAATATGAGCTAAATATATAAAATGGTTTTGGATTTTATAGAATCTTTTTACTATTATTAAAAAAATATACGTTGTCGTTCGAACTCAAATAATCTTCGACAAATTTACTCCAAAGTTTCAACAGAAATAAACGAATATTCATCAACAGGATATTAAACTTGGTAAAGATTGATAGATGACATCACATCTTGTAGCACTATCAATTTGACGAGTTTACACCATTTTTGTTTTTGACGGATCTCACAAAATGGGCTGAAACTTTGAACACATATACGAGTCCAAATTTTAAACACGTAGGTACGTATCTAAAGGTGCTAAATTAAAAACAAAAAAAAAAATTACAAAAGACTGCCCCGTTAGAATTTTACAGGACTTTGAATTTTTTCGTTTTTTTTTTAAATGGTTGCAAAGCCGGATTTTGCACATTGCTTCCTCATTTTGCATCATTCTCTAATCTTCCTCTATGATGAAGCCAAATTTGGTCAAACTATTTCCGAAGTGAGGTAGGTGTCAAAATGGTGGGAAACGAGGAAGCAACGTGCATGGCCCAACTTTGCAACCTTGTTTCATTTAAACTCGCTATATTGGATCCGCCATAATGAATTTCTAGATTTGAGATCATAATACATAATCAGCGACATCAAAGATTTCTAATTATCGAGATTTATTAAAACACGAGTGATTTTTCGGTATTTTGGCCGAAAAATCAAATATACTTTCTCATCAACGTTGCTTTATCAATAGAGGAAAATAGTGGGGAAGCAATTTGCAAGGTTCTACTTATATACTACTATATAACCGGCTAAGCAGTCGGTTTTTTATTTTTTAAATATTTTTTACGTTGAAAATACGTATATTACCATGTGTATTTCCTGTTCCTTCGTTAATTTGGAATGTTTTACGCGAATTCAAATACGTAATTGATATTTCAGGGTTGGCAACACGTTCATTAGCGAAAACAGATGACGATGTATCCGAGTACGTTACCGATAACTAACTCAATTTACCGGTAAATTCAGAACATTATCTATTGTCACCAATGGGCGAAATTTATATTTATTTTCGTAACTAACATCATTTACCGACAAATGCACAACACGTAGCGATCGGAGCCAAGCTGAACTACACAACTAACTAATTTACAACACTACTATTCCCATCCAGCGTGCGATATATTTTCGGTTATTGAAGTGTGGTATTATAATAATAATATAAATTGAAAGATCATAATTACTCTTTGGTAGTTCTGTTCTTTAGTTATTTGCTGAACTTGGTCAAGGAGCTGGCGAATTCTCAACTGTAGCTTCGACAACTTTTCTTGCTGTGCTAAGTTAGCGTAGTCGATGGTGTGATCGCCAACTTGAATATCCAGATGTACTCTCTGTAAATTGAAATTTCAATTAATACTACAGAATTGTTTAAATCTTGTACGATATTTTTGTACCATGCGTGTATTTTATGTCAGATTTATAGTTCGAAAATTGACGTATTGCATTGGTCAAAAATTATTATTATCTTACAAGGCAGAATTTTTAAAACTAGGATACAAGAATTGTATATTATTCGATTTGATTATATCATTGGTTATGTACGATCATATATAATGATTTTTACCCAGAAGGTAATAAATATATATTACTTATGAACTTTTCAATGCAACTTCTTTTTTACTGCATTAAAAAATATATTAATTAAAAATGGTAGTTACATTGTGATTTCTAAAACATGTTATATTTCATAATGATGTTTCACAAATTTTCGAAAAACCGATGAAAAATTCCGCTTATAGCAAGATAAGAACTAAAATTTAGTCTCCCATTATCCGAGTAAAGTTGAAAGTAATATTTTATTTATTTTTTTTATATTTCTCCGTATGCTTTATTTAGGCTTTTACGTTCCTCCTTTCCCTGTTCCCCATCCTTTCATAGAGGCCCCCTAGAGTGTTGCCCACAGCCACTCTTGCTAATGGACTATATCGCATTTGCACAATAGTAAGTACAGCCCACGATCAAGATTTTTGTCTCATTGCACTAAGGATAAAACCATATAGAATCGATAGTTTAGATGAGACTGGGCGCAAAAATGTGATTTTATGAAATTTTGCGTCTTGTGTTTGACCTGAGCGTATTTTTAAAAATGTCATAAACTTTAACAGACTCGTATCATAGCAAAAAGTTTGATTTACGAAATGTAGTTAGATGATAGCCCTGAGATGCCGAAAAGATGGTTTTCAGATAAAAATAGCGTTACAGCTGCCCAGGAAACCATTTTTAAAAATGAGACGAAAATATATATTGTTATGAATATAGAGATTAGGCTTTATAGGATCACACAGTATGACAGGACTTTGACCGCGAAAAACGTTCGAATAAAAATGATCAAGATAAATAGAAGTCTTTGTAATTAATAATATCCGCCTCATAAACAAATATCCGCTTTATTTATTCGCTCGGTCGTAACATTGGTGTCAGAAGTGGGATTCGAACCGACATGGGGATGCATCTTTTTTTTTTTTCAAAAGTGAAGTCGACGACTTCGGAAATAGCGGCTAATCGGAAAAGAAAACGAAAATTGCGATCTCGATGGCGCTCTGTGATGACGAGAAAAGAAATCAAATCTGAATGGATAGAAGAACGGATTGAGCTCCATAGGACTGACACAGGCAAATTAAAATTATGTATCGTTTACAATCGAGATATTTGTAAAAGTATTGATTAAAATTTGAGTGATTCTTCTCTCGGGTAGACGATCAAGATGATCATAAAGTCGAGTCGTAGTTCGGGTAGAATATAATTGGTCTATGAGAATATTAGTGCTGTTCAGGATCTGAAAAGTGTAGAGAATTGCTTGGCTGGAGCCTTGGACGGCTTTTTGGATTCCCGCTGGGAGAAAAGCGTCCTGGAGGGTTTCCGGAGACTTCTGTTTATATGGTTACTACTGGGCAACGAAGAGCCAGAGTTACGGATCGAGGGACTGTTGGCCAATGAGAGGTTTCGAACAGTGATCGATGATTTAGTGTAGAAAAATATTTTCAGATATACATATATGTAGAATTGTCGTTTTATTGTGGAATGAATCGGGTGAATTGATTTCGAGGCCAAAAATGTCGCCATGAAAATTTAAATAAGTGAGAAAGAATAATCATTGAGATTGTATTGTCCCAAGTGTGGCTAGTATTTGCGGAAGTCTACGCGATTAATTTGTATTTCGCAGGTAAAGTTGAAGATAATGTGAAGTGGCCAGAACCCTTCCTGCTCAAATCCTTTCGAATGTCAAAAAAAATTGGAGAAGAATAATGAAAACAGAGAAAGAATAATGAATTGAATGAAATACTTAAAAGTTGATTGAAATGGACTGAGTACAGGTCAAAATGAATTTATTTAGCGTAGACTTGATAACGACGGAACATAGGAAAAAATGAAACTATATAGAATGGTGGACACTGTTCTTCCCAAGGTCTTTCTGGCCATGGTTCTCCGTTGTGAACATGGATGAATGTCAGAACAGTGTAGGTTAAAGAAAAATAGACAAATTTTAGGAGGATGGACCGTGGCACATCTTCAGGTGGACTAGGAGTTGCCGGGGTGGCGACTTAGGAGGAAGGGAATAGTGTTATGAATATAGATCTTAGGCTTTATAGGAACACACGGTATGACGATCGACAAACGAGTCCTTGATATACTTCACAGTAAACGTGATAGAAGAGAGTCTTGACAGGACTTTGACCGCGAGAGACGTTCGAACGAAAGCGATCAAGATAAATAGAAGACTTTGTAATTAATAATATCCGCCCCACAAACAAATATCCGCTTTATCCATTCGCTCGGTCGTAACAATATATATATGTATATATATAACATCGCGTCTAAAAATCATTTTTACAAATAAATTTGGGTTAATTGATGCGAAATAATCAATTTCTGAAAAAAATTTATTCCCCGGGCATTTTGAGAGCATTTAAAAAATTTAATGAAATTTTACCGGTCGGTATTGTCACAAAGCGTCTGAAAACTGTTCAGCATGATAAAATGAGTTGTCCAGATGTAGAATAAACCGATATCAGACAAACTGAGCATTGCATGGGCCCTATCAGACAATTTTTTGCAAGATTGTAGATGACAAACAAAAACAGTATTTTCGTAATCTCGGTAGTCATACAAAGGATTTGAAACAAATTTGAAGTTAATTGCTATGATACGAGTCGGCTAAACTTTATGACATTGACTCAGGTCAAACGCAAGACGTAAAATGTCTGAAAACAGTATTTTTAGTAATAAAATAACAAAATCTACGTACATTTTCAATATCAGACATATTGTAATAATACGATCTGGCTTTTTTTTACATAGCAGAAATCACCCCCCGTGACCTTTCAAAATTTCTGAAGGCCCTAGACCCGACTACCCCCCCAGTCGGGTATAGGGTCATCTAAACTATTGATTCTATATAGCTTATCTTTGGTGCGATGAGACATGGTTTTGGTCGTGGGCTGTCGTACTACAAGGGTACAGGAAAACTGCGGCAAATTTGGCCGATACAGACAGCTTTATTTTTACTGAGTTACGATTGTATGAGAATACATTAGACACTAAAAAAAAACTGTCTCACTCTCAGCAGTTGGCACGCAAGCCAGTATGCGGCTAAGCGGTCACCCATCCAAATGCGGCCGCGCAAAATGTCTGCTTATCTTGGGGCCTGCCAAAGCCACATACCGACCTCGTCTCCACCGCTGTCAGTAAATTAAAAACAATATTTTACTCTTTACAGTTTGCGAGAAGCAGTGGTACATTTTTTTTCATTTACCCTCCAACATACGATAGAACATTGAAACCAAAATTCAGTAAGCTAATTCCTGTTTCAATATACAGAAGCTAGATAAGGAACTGGGTGTCTCATTAGGAAACTGAGAGTGCATTTTTTATTTATGACCATTTATTAGCTCAAAAGAATTAAGATAACATTTTTGCACGTTTTTTAGAGTATCATGTTTATGAAGAAATTTTTATTTACTCACCAATTGTGTACCACTGAACCATGCTGTACTGTTTGAGTACAGGCAGATAATGTGTTCACCGTGGGAATGAGATGTGAAAGACAAACGACCTTCTGAACTGTAGACTCTCGAAAGGATGGTTTTGTCATCGGGATCTCGGACCTCAACATGCATTCCTATACCAGGACTACTGGGCATAAAACCACCGCTACGAGGATCAAATAGTTCAACCTTGTAATTCACTGTCAAACCAAATCAGTATTTGTAGTATTAGTAAAAGATTTAATTATTTGTAGGCATTTATGTAATAATAAGATGATGAGTTGGAAGAGGGAATATTGCAGTACAGGGGCCAATAGATAAATATTCTTAGATAGACATGAACACTAGGTTCCATTGTCTAAGACAATGTCTCTCTAACAAGAATTGTTCAATGTATTGACAATGTATCAGTGATAAGATCACTGTTGTTGTGCACTTGGATGCTCCAGCATGGTCATCTCTGAGTGTGAGATCTCTGACATAGCTCTGGGATGAGCTTCTGAGTATTTGAATATAATTCTTAGTTTGCAATTAAGGGGTTGTAACACAAAAGTTCAAAACAAAATGTGGTTGGGTCATTTTTAGGGTAGCTGAACTCTAGTGGAGTACTTCATATATCTCAAAAAGATATATCTCGAAAATATTTCAGATATATTAAATTAAATTAATTAATAGATTCCTCATTATACATCATTTATACATTTTTAACATAGAGTACACAATTTGAAAATTCCAGATTATAACAAAAAAAAGATAAATATATGTACATAAACTAAACTAAAATATAACTCGATAACTCAAATATGCACAAGTCAGAGAGAGAATAGATACTTTCTCTGATGATGGGGGTGAAAATTCTCTTCTCGACACAATTTTTTGGCTTTTTTTTTCATTTCATCATCTATTCTTTCTAAATGAGTGTAATGTATGGCATATACTGCATGAATAACTTTGACTTTGAATATTTTCAAATTACAGTAGGCGATCAGATTCAAATTCTGCAGAATTTTTTAAAAATTATTGTACATTCTATAAGAATTTCATTCTATAAGAAAATGATGGCATTTAAAGTGCATCATCCATAGGAACCTTAAGTTATTACTTACAACAAAGGATGGCTAGCTTAAACATGAAATGTACTGAACAGTACATTCATAAAATTAATATATTTTATTTTATAATATATAAATTAATATGTAATATAATTGAAATGGTATTATACATCACACACCTACTGCATCTCAGTTGTTATAGCATATTACCTTAAGAAATACTATAAATTTTGTTTCATATGGTATAGATAAGAAATAAATCATAAGCAAGTAAAAAAGGAATAGCCTTCACACTATTCATGGAAGATCAGTAGAACCTAAATATCAGACACAGAATTTACTGCTGCTTTTAATAACACTTTGCTTTATAAAAAACATATCATTTATATATGATAAAAGTGAACATTTTTCTAGGTTATGTTCATCTTTAGTTAATGACATGAAATATCATTTACATCTTGATCTCTGACCTTATTGATGGAAATGTTTTTATAAAAATATATATGTATGTGTTTCCCCTTATCTTAATTTCATACGTTCAAAGCAAAAAAAATATATAGATATGACAAATGAACCTGTTCAAGTTCTAAGGAAATCAGTGAGTAGTAAAAAATGCTCGAAAACCGTTTTAAATCAGCGCAAGAAATATTAATATAGAGGAATATAATAAATTTTTGTCTTAATTCAGTGTGGATGCATTGTATTTTTTATAACAAAAAATATAGCTTACCTAGAACGGTCGTTTCATCTGGAATTTCTTCGATAAAACATTTTCGTTCGGTATCTCCTATGTGGAAGTACAGGCCGGTAGCGCTTTGCGATATAATCGCGAGCATGAATACAATACTTGCGTACTTAAGGAGCATTGTTGCTTTTCACTGTTTTCAATGAATTTTTAGTAAGATAAATTATCCTTTTTTTCCACTCAGAAAGAAGAAATATCTATTCGAATGCTGTCGCAAGGGAAACATGTACCAATAAGACACACGTCACCTTCAAGTGCTTGGAGCTCTCATATTGTTATTATTATCTACGTGGTGCTGCTGTGGTGGCTACGACGACAATCAAACTATAAGGTCTGTTCGACGAAACTATAGTGAGATCCCCCAAAAAAAACCCTCGCGGGTTAAAAAATTTAGACAAGTACATTTACATGAGTGGTATCTATACCCCCCAAAAACACAGTGTGTCAAAATCTTGAGCCATAAACTATGTATAGGTACAAAAAGTTGTGAAATAAACTAAAAATATATTCAGGATGTCAAGTACATGTTGTACAACATATATGTATATATATATACGTGTATATAAAGAGTAGTTTTAATATCAACTAAAAAGAATTTCTGGCATTTAAGGTGATGGGTGACACTGACTGAGTCGCCGCGAGTGCGAGCGAGAAAGCGCCATTGGCGCTCGCGGTAGAGCGAGAGAGAACGACAAAAACGAGTAACATCACGTTAAGGTGATGTGTTACATATCGTCTGTCTCTCTCAGATCGCCATAAGTGCGAGTGAGATAGTTGAATCTTCCCGAAGTGTTATTCTTCGCCACGATTGATTTTTCGAATAAAAGTCGAGAAGTACTGACTGCAGAAGTACTGACCGCAGTCAGTACTTCTCGTATTTCGCCTGAAACATCAATTGTGACCTAGAACAACGCTTTACAGTTTTTGTTACCGACCGAGCACTAACACATCACGTTAAAGGAAAATAAAAGTCAGTAACAAAGAAAAAATCTTGGATAAAAAAAAATGGCGATGACATAAATTGAGAACAAAAATTAGTGAATAAATAAATCCCCCAAAAAAACACCTTCGGTGTATAAGAACCTAAGACAAGTACATTTACATCAACAATTGTATCTATTCTTGCAAAAAGTCATGAAATAATCAATTACAAAAGTAAAAATATTAATATTAGTAGCAATAAAGATTATGACATGATAACACAAAGTTGCATGAGTCCGTTTATAAAAATTACTTGCCTGGCCATAGGATCGGCTATTGGTGTTGGCAGTCGACGAAACGGTTAATCGTGTGTATTTACCTAATGTATTTAGTTAATTAATTCACTAAGTAGAACCGCCGGACAAGTAATTTTTATAAACGGACTCATGCAACTTTGTGTTATAATGTCATAATCTTTATTGCTACTAATATTAATATTTTTACTTTTGTAATTGATTATTTCATGACTTTTTGCAAGAATAGATACAACTGTTGATGTAAATGTACTTGTCTCAGGTTCTTATACAACGAAGGTGTTTTTTTGGGGGATTTGTCTACTTTTTGCAAAAAGTCTCCTTGTCGATTTCATACTAGCTTTTCCATATTATCGTCAAATTGTAAATCACGAAGTACGAGGATACGCTTTCGAGGCTTTACATGTTTAGTTGTCCATTCCATTTAGTTTTTCATGTCCCCTTCCATTTATCCTAATTAATCCCTTGATTGACCGATTTTCATTCGATTTAAGGGGAAAAACATGTATCACGTGACATATGAGTGCAAGAGAGATAGCTGAAAATTTCCGAACACCGCCATTCAGAGGACATTGTTATTTTTAAAAAAAGCTCTATGTCACCGGACGGAGAATTAAGGAGGTTGGATACCGTCTTTCTGGAGGGGAGGTGCGCGGTTTGCCGGGGAGGTAGTGTGCGAGAGAGAGGTCCGTGACGCGCCATCACTGGCGTACATTGTTGTACTATTCCAGCAGTTTTGTTTTTACGTTTTCTCGGCAACCAAGCAGACGAATCATTTCGGTCTTCGTAAAAGTTCTTTTCGAAAAAACAAGAAATGATTTGGTTCTGTTATCAACAATTGTTTATCATTTTTATTATACTTTCGAGCATAACGTTGAAGGTGCGTATAGTTGTCGCTATGTTGCCCATGCATAAGGGTGTAATTTCAATAATTAATTTCTCGATAACCATCTAGACGATTGACATGAAATTTGGCATGGAGATGTAATTTTTATCTACGAATATCCTCAAAAAATTTGAGAGCATGTTTATCATTTTGAGTTGGGTATCCACCCTCCTTAAATTGCGCTTCCGGTGACATATTCCTATTCTCCAAATGGCTACGGTGCGTTATAGCCACGGCTGCTTGCAACATGGCGACGTCCACTAGTCCGCCAGTGGACGCCGCCATATTGTGTGCGATGACGGCGATCACTGAACATCTATTCTGACTTGGTTAAATAAAAAGAAACAAGGATATCTTGCATGCGCGGCTTCCTATAGATTTTATTTTGGTCGCAATCAACAGACCGTAAAAAAAACATAATTTACGTGTCCCTAAAAAATATATGTGTTTTCTACGTATTTAAAGAATACAAGCAAAGTTTTTGAGAGTGATCGAAAACAAGTTGCTTCGATTATAAGAGTCTTGTCGCGTCTCGATGTCTCGGTCGGTAAGATCGGTCATCGTCAGTATCTGGCGTAAATGTACTTGTTTCGAGACGCTACCGCGTCTCTTGATTTCAACATCTCAAAAAATTTAACGGATATACTTGACGAGTTTCTATACTAATATGACCATTGAATAATGGTGAACATAAAGGATATATATATATATATATATATATATATATATATATATATATATATATATTGTTACGACCGAGCGAATGAATAAACCGGATATTTGTTTGTGGGCCGGATATTATTAATTACAAAGGGTTCTATTTATCTTTAAAGCTTTTGTTCGCAGGTTTGCTCGCAGTCAAAGTCCTGTCAAGGCTCTCTTCTGTCATTTGCTGTGAAGTTTCTCGAGTATTCGTTTGTCGATCACGATACCGTGTGTTCCTATAAAACCTAATCTCTATATTCATAACAATATATATACTAGGATTTTATTATGGCTCGCGCGCTGTGCGCGCTCGCACCCCCCCCCCCCCCCGCAAGGGTGCCGCCCCCACCCTTGGGGGCCCTATGTTTTTGGAAAAGGACAGAATAATTCGAGCTCGGGGCTTGGCGGTAAGGGATGGGGCTAGCTCGAAAGCCTTTACCCACACTCCCTTCCGCCAAGCCCCGAGCCCGAATTATTCGCAGTCCCCCGATTCTTGACACGGCGGCGGCGGCGAGATCTTTTTATAATGTAGAGAGATATATATATATATTGTACAACTTATACTTGACATGCTGAATATATTTTTAGTTGTATATAATTTCACAACTTTTTGTACCTATACATAGTTTATGGCTCAAGTTTTTGACACACTATGTTTTTGGGGGATTTCACTACTTTTTGCTAAGTTTTTGCTATTTCTTGCGACCGATCAATTCAGAATAAGGGAACTTGCAATTTACTTGCATTTTTTTATATATTCTTTAGCATGCATGTTAAGGAGGTTCGTCAGTACGTGCGGGAGGTGAGGAGTGCGAGCGGTAGTCCTATGCTTGTCGCAAATCAATTGGACACGTTTTTATGGATTTTATAATATGTCGTTTATTTTATTTATAAAGATAGAGAAGTGGTCAAAATAGCTCATTGAGGAGGCGTTCCTTTTTCTTTGAGAGCTAGTGGACGACTTTTCTTGAAGTTTCGGGGTTGTAGGGAGAAAAAGTAATGTGTGAGGGGGTTAGTTCGATTTCGCGTTCGAGGCGGGAATAGAGTTCTTCGAACTCTTCCTCATCTCGCAGAGGAGACGCCCCGGAATATAATTCCCGATTTGGTGTATTGTTTGGTAGAGTGAGTGTAGGTTGAAGATTTGTGTGGGTGAGAATGTTGTCTGGGTTTTGTAGTGTGTGGTTTTGAATGATTGGGGTGATTTGTGTGGTTATGGAGTGATTGGTCGGGTATTTGTTTCATCGTGGAGGTCGGGGTGGAAGGTCAATTTTTTGTAGGACCCATTCTCGGTGTAGGAATTCCGGAGCAATACTTGGAAGAAAAGGAACGGCTGGTGGTTCTATTTCCTCCTTTCGAGGATCAGGACGGTTGTGACGGGCGATCAGGACTTCCTGTCCGGGAAGACGGGATTGGGCTCGTCGTTGGAGTCGTCGGAGATAGGCAAGGTTTCTGTATTTTGGCATCTAGGGAAGAGGTTGTGATTAGTATTCCACATTGCGGTAGAAGATTAGAGGGGGGGGGGGGGGGGGGGGGGGGCAGGAAACTAATGCGTGTATGTGGCAGTAAAACACTAATGAATTTTATCAATTTATATCCACGTTACAGTAGAATATAAAGTGAGTAGTCCACCTCTCGGTAGGTTAGGAATTTTGTATCCACGTTTCAGTAGAGCACGATTTATTTGAGGCAAGAAAATAAATTGACCACAAATTTTATTAGAAAGACGTTACGTCTTATCGGTTAAGATTCTCTGTTCAGAAATTTCTTGGGTGGTTAATCACTTCGCAGTAGTATAGCCGTCAAAAATTACCTTGGATTCCGTTATAGGAATCGTCGGTGTGATTCTGAATAAAACTGATTTATTCCTGCCTTATATGCACAGCCAGGTCTCTATTCTCTTGCGAGAAAACCGCATCGTCGTGGCCATCTGTCGGCCGAGCGGGAACTACGGGAGCTTTCGCGCGCTCAGCCGCGGATCGCCAACTCGGGGGGCCCGGGTCGTTATTTGAATTTCTTTTAATTTAGGACGGGGTTTTGGAATTTGCGTGTTATGACTATGAAACGTAGTCGTAACATTTAGTATAAGTGTATTTTTTTCGTGTGAGTGTTGTGTTCGTGTATTTGTAGGAGAGTTTATTAACCGGAAATTATGTATGGTAAGTATTTTTACGTTATTTGTTTTTATGTATTTTTTCGGATTTTATGTATTTCTTTTTATGTTTTCAGGTGTTCTTTTTGGAGTTGTATGGTGTTGGGGAAGCATGAGCTTGATTCCTCTACGCCGTCAAGGTATTTTGTATCGAAGGTGAGTATTTTTCGTTTAACGATTTCCCATTATTAATATGTTTGTTTCTTTTATTTACAGGTGATTTGAAAACAGCAGGCCGGAGTGAAATTTGGACGTGTGCGGACAACATGCTTATACACGGGCCTATTTCACGATAGCCAACGGCATAAATGATGTATCTTGATTCGGAGAATTGTCAAATTGGGACGGATAATATAATTTCAAACGGATATATAAATGTTTTTTAGCAGTATAAAGTTAATCGATATAAGTTTATAATGCTCAAACATATAGAAATTAGAATTTGTAGTATCGCGAATTTGTGGAGAAGTGCGGCAACAAGGTCCGTATTTTATGCGGTTGCCTACCATGAGTGCATGGTGGCGACTACCAGCTGACTACCAACAGTTCAGCAGTTACGCTTTTGCAATCATGGCAGGTCGACGTTACGTTACGTAGGTAAAAATTCCCAAATAATTCAGGTACATTCAGCACAAAGTATCGACTATGCGATAATATTTTCAGATTTTTCTCTACATTTTTATATTTCTGATGAACCTCCTTAAGTAACTTATAGTTTCTTTAAAAGTTCTTAATTCCATGTAGAACACAGTTAATCTTTAGTTGGTATTAATTTTTTTAAATCGTTTAATGTGATAACTGAACGATAGTGCACTTATTGTTAGTTTGAACGGCGTAGAAACGCGCGCCAAACGTTAGTAGAGGGCAGCAGCCTACTACTACTCTATTTAGTCAGTATAAGAAGTGCGCGTGCGTGAATGGGACTGAGCGAGAGTTTCCGCCCTCAGTGTTCGAGAACGAACGATCGAGACTCGACGGGCCGCGTGTGGCCGAACGTACCCCCGACGAAACAGAGGTGACGCCATTGCGCGCCGCGAACGAGTGGAGTGCCGCTGGTCGCTATACCGCGTGCGAGAGTGAGGAGGATAGTGCGCGATAAAACATTGTACCGCGTTTAGGGCTGTAAGTCACTAGGAATAAACCGAGCGGCAAAATAACGAGCGTTCGGAGAGTGATAACGAGGGCGCCGCCACGAGGCGGTTGCTCACCTATTTTGTGAATTGGCTTCGACCACGGTTTATTTAAATTTCGAATAAAGACTCTTTGTTTTCTTTACGGTACCACATTGAACGGGCTCTACGGTTTACAATTATTTAGATCCTTCCACGAATCCTTGAGAGTTCCTCAACCACCCAATCGGAATTCTACTGACAAACGACCGCGTTAACAAATGCATTCCGTTTTTATGAGGTTTTAAGATTTTGACCAATGTCCATCAACGCTCTTAGTCGAACAAATTTTATTTAGCTATCAGTTTGAAACTTCGTACGAAACTTGAACAAAGTGACGTGAATTTTGGTATTGACTGTGGGCAAACCTGGTAAGATGTGTTATACCGGCCGAGTCGCCGTGAGAGCGAGTGAGATAGCATCATTGGCGGTCGTAGTAGAGTGAGCGAGAACGAAAGAAGCATGTAGCACATCACGATAAGCCGCTTGGATTTTATTCAATTTTAAAATGTTTTAAATATTGAAATTGAAATTATGTTATAGATTTTTGCAAAATATTATATAGCGAGCATAAAATTACCACGTAAGCATAACTATAATGTTCAGTGATGTTGAATATTTAATTTAATGATTAATGAACATTGGTGTTTCGGAGGCCAGGGAAATTGTGGATTTTGTTTTTCTGAAATGAATTTTTTTATCTATCTAAAAAAAGGAACAAAGTCGGAATTTGCATATTGCTTCCTCGTTATTTTAAGGTTTTACAAAGTTTCCCTTATGAGGAAGGCAACATTTATTAAGGAGGGTGGATACCGTCTTTCTGGGGGGGGAGGTGCGCGGTTGCCGGGGAGGTAGTGTGCGAGAGAGAGGTCCGTGACGCGCCTTCACTGGCGTACATTGTTGTACTATTCCAGCAGTTTTGTTTTTACGTTTTCTCGGCAACCAAGCAGACGAATCATTTCGGTCTTCGTAAAAGTTCTTTTCGAAAAAACAAGAAATGATTTGGTTCTGTTATCAACCATTGTTTATCATTTTTATTATACTTTCGAGCATAACCTTCAAGGTGCGTATAGTTGTCGCTATGTTGCCCATGCATAAGAGTGTAATTTCAATAATTAATTTCTCGATAACCATCTAGACGATTGACATCAAATTTGGCATGGAGATGTAATTTTTATCTACGAATATCCTCCAAAAATTTGAGAGCATGTTTATCATTTTGAGTTGGGTATCCACCCTCCTTAACATATTTTCTCACAGTGGTAGCTATGTAAAAAGCGAAAAAAATGAGAAAGCAATGTGCAAATTTCTACTTTGTAGCCTTGTTTATTTGTTTTTAATTACAAGCTGACTCTTTTCCTTAAAGAGGAGGGCATCTGAATAATTGAATGAATTTGGAATAGTAGATATCGCGTCGCTACCGCAACTCTTGATATATATATATATATATATATATATAGATAACAATATGATGGTATGTCGTATTATGCGGTGTGAAGTTAAACAGTTGCCGTGTACGGTGTGAAGTTGAGCGCGTGCCATCCACTCTTAATCTCGTATCTTAATTTACTTTATAAATTAAATTGAGCGAATGAATCTAATCGCAACCGGGAAAATGCTCAAAACGGTCGAACCCCTGGCGAACTGTGTCACCGTAGTGTTAACCGAAAATAACTGAAGTTAACCGACTTTTTGTTTGTGGAAAACTGATTTGTCGGCATCGCAAAACTGATTTGTTAGCCGAACAAAAGATTTGCCATCCTAACGTAACGGTTTTTGTTGTCCTCGTTTTATGTTGTCACGACATAGAAATTTCTCTCCGTGTTACATCCGTCAATTGACAAATGAAAAATGTTGTTATCCGAATGTCAACGTCTGATGTGATGAGTTATTCGTCTTTATGGAGAAGCAGATTAGACGAAATTAAATGAAAAGAAAACAACCTAGCGTTCGGGCGCGAAGCGCCCGATCGCTAGTATTTTTATCAAATTCAATAAATAAGAGATACTGTATATTTGAGGTCTTACACTTACGAAGATATTATCCGCGGGGACCTGCACCGGAGCGGATGTGGTCGAAAAAGCAATACAGATAATAGGATGCGCACTCCGTATTATCCGACGCCGGATAATCAAGGTCTTACTACATTACATAAATATTTATAATTACTTTACCTATAATACTTTAAAACGAAGAAAATAGGGAGCAAATTTTTCTCGCCGTTTGACTTCCGCCTCATCCGTCTTCAAATAACACACATATAAAAATAATAAAATGAAGTCATTTATCGGCGCGCTAGTTGCTCTCCAGCTTTCTCGAGAATACGCCTATATCTTTGCTTTGCCGACTTCAGGGCAGCTGTCAGTTCTTCGATGAACATTCTTCTCGTTGGACGTGCTTGCGGTGTCATATCCATTGATATAGCGGCTGTAACAAAACAATAAAAACACAGTGCTATCGTTACGAATTATTTCCATTATTCAAGGTTGCCGAAGGTTTCAGAATAAAGCACATTCAGTACGTGTTTGTCTAATTTCTGAGTGTATCGACATTAATCATATCTCTCGCACACTCATTCATGCTTCACACTACCCTTGAAGAAAAATATTATGGTTGCTCTAAGATAACTTAGGGCCCTATCGGGCTTTAATGTGGACACCATAACAGGGAGTTCTATATCACTCCCAATTAGGGACCTACTAAGGAAACTGTAGGGTTTCATGCCAATATTTAATGGGGCTATATTAGGGCAATTGAGCCATATAGGCAAGAGAGCTAAGGCGCAGCGCAACTACACCATCCGGCGGGTTCTAGGTTCGATTCCCGTCAATGTAAAAAAAAAAATGTAATATGTTTTTTCAGCGATTAATATGTACCATCGTGTAGAGAAAGACGAAATATCTAATTAAAAGTGCAGCATTACTCAACTACATAATAACAAATATATATATATACCCTGTTGGGTTATTACGGCTGTCTCCCTCTCCCGCCATCTCACCGCTTTCATTTCCATAGCGGGGAGAACTCCACACGAGAGAGGGAGACAGAGATTCGGGCCTGCTATCCGTCTCACTCCCCCGCCACCTCCGGGGCCCAAGGAGAACTCCACACGAGAGAGTGAGACAGAAATCCCTTCCCCCCATGCGGCCGCAGCCGACTTCCCCCACTGAATCGCATTTGCCAAGGGCTCAGGGAAACTGCGGAAAACCTGAGCCGATACAGCCAGCGCCTCTCTAAGTCCCCCGATAATAGTGCGAGTAAACTCAAGCATGGTCACCGGCGGCGCTTAGAGCGACACCTCCCATCAGCGATGTTCCTGCTCGGCCCGGAGGACACCATCCGCCAGATAAGAACCCGCGGGAGTCACTCCGAGCCGAACACGATCATCACTGATGTGTTTTGGGCACATATTTAATAAAGGTGGGAACCCAACTACCAGGATCACAGAAAAATCACTTGGAAAAATTTCCAGCGGTGTCGGCCGGGAATCGAACCCGGGCCCGCTGCGTGCGAACCCGAGTCCTCATCCACTAGGCCACTGCTCTCCTTTTAATAACAAATATATATTTATAAATTAAATTTCTTAATTATTTTAGTAAGGACTTAATAGGGCAGCCTTAAAAGTTCCTCATTATTTTGCCTTTAAAGGCCCCTAACATTTAGCCTTTAAAGGTTCCGAAGAAAAAAGCGTGACCATCATTTTCGAAACCCTATGAGGCTTCCACATAAGAGAATTAGGGAATATTAATCGGGGCCTTGGAAGAACCCTGATAAGATTTCTTCACGGGATACCTTAACCTAATTTGCTTGTATCCAGGAATGTCTAGTTTGCGGGATCATTAACGACTATAAGGATGAATTACTGATCAATATTCGAATTCCTTAACTCCCCCTTTCTCTGTTAAATTGCTTCTCTTGAATACAAAAAAGGGTTTCCATATTGCAAACTTTTCTTTGTATCCAAGAGAAGCATTTTAAAGGTTGAGAGGTGATGAATTCGAAATTTCTTGAGGTATGGACCACCCCATTGATGACTACACAGGGAGACGTATCAAAATTGGACTTTTTGAAACCTTTTTTATAGAAAAGAAAACATTTAAAAAATAAGGGTTGTTTAAACTAACCATACAGTGCACTGCACAATCGTGTGTCATCTAGTCGCATAGTATTCGGCAATTTTCCCTGAACCGTTATGGCCTCTGCACTCTAAAAACTAAGCGTGTTGCAAGTGCGTTGTTTCCTATCTTTTACATTATGACGAGTTTTTACACACTTACAGGCGTGTTCCTTTCAGATATCATTTATCATGGGAATGCTAACATGCTTGAAAGTGTGTAAAAACTCGTCATAATGTAAAAGATAGGAAACAACACACTTGCAACACGCTTGGTTTTTAGAGTGTGTGAGAGTGTCCCAGATTGTCTCCTTGACCACCACGTGAGCTTTCTCGTGGACACTGCCATTGGTGAGGCTATCAAGGAAATGGACCTAAAATAGAAGAATTCAATAATAAACGAAGGCCTTTTACTGATATGAATCTTGATAATGGAGAAGCGATGAATACATCCAACTTTATCATATTCGGTGGCAGGAATCGTTTCAAATGCTAGGATATCTTTCCGTGATTGCATCGGCAAGCATCCCGATTTGATCGGAAACTCAAACGATCGGACCCCGCGAACCATTTCTTCCATGGTCTGGAGCCGTGCTCCCAATGCACTGAAAACCCTGGCAAACTGTGTCACCGTAGTGTTAACCGAAAATAACTGAAGTTAACCGACTTTTTTACCGAGGAAAGATAAGTCTCGATTAGCCCACTGTTTCACCAGCTTTATCCGACAATTTAACCGATTAAAAACGTTTCGTTCGGTTAAATTGTCAGTTAAAATCGGTTAAATTCAACAAACAAAATTGATTTTTTTTTAAATTCGGTAAGAATGTCGGTTACAGTCGGTTAATTCACCAGTAAAAATCGCTTAAAAAATAACAATTTCGGTTAAAAGGTCAGTTAAACTGGGTGAAATAGGGACTAATCGAGACTGGTTAAAACACCGGTTAAAAAGTCGGTGACACTGTTTGCCAGGGAACAGTTTAATTTGTATGAAAATTTTCCCTACCAGCGAAATGAAAATAAGTTAAGATTTTTACACAAAACATACTCAAATCGTTCCGTTACTGCGGATTGGAGATTGGTAAAAACAAAACATTCTCAAAGGGTTTAACAATTTGAATCGCTATATCGCTACAAAACCGGGATTGAAGGTAGTCCTTAGATTTATGCATACAGAATAGTATGCGTCTATGATGTTGAGACTTAAACATCGTTAAATGTACCTTAAGATATCTTACGACGATAGCATGAGGATATGATTAAAAAAAAAATGATTTTCAACAATTTTTCAAAACTCGGATATTAGGACGATAAGGTCGGGTATATAAAAAAAAATTTGACCGATATATCCATACTTTTGAGGCGGTATTTACGCCGAAAAAGGAGAAAGTAATATAACAGCAAGTATTAATGGGCGTGGTGGGCCGTCAGCACGCTATTAATTTAAAAAAGTTTTGCGCCCAAATTACTTGTCATATACAGGCTCCCAACAACTTACTTGAATCGTTTGATGTTCTCCTTCCGCAAATCCCTGGAAATGAAAGAAAGACGTTAACATTATCTTCATTTTATCTTCATTTGCAAATGATTATTTGTGTTTTGTAAATACTGTAGCAAGTCGATGCCGGGCTGCTAGTCGGTAAGAGGTATTGCCGGAGGAGGTCGATCTTGCCTGGAGTATTGTCGCTTCGCTGGTGGCGGGTTTCCGAACCATCCCGTATATGATGGGTACGGCTCAGAATAGTTATGGTAGAAAAAATTTTCCGTGTCGTGGCCAGCTCCGTATGCTTTCTTGAAAGGCACGTTCGTTCAACCATGTTGAGAAGAAACACTGAGGTTGGCACCAGACCCGTGAAGAAATCTTATCAGGGTTCTTCCAAGGCCCCGATTAATATTCCCTAATTCTCTTAGGGGCCTTATGTGGAAGCCTCATAGGGTTTCGCAAATGATGGTCACGCTTTTTTCTTCGAAACCTTTAAAGGCAAAATGTTAGGAGCCTTTAAAGGGAAAATAATGAGGACCTTTTAATGCTGCCCTATTAAGTCCTTACTAAAATAATTAAGAAATTAATTAATTTAAAAATATATATTTGTTATTATTTAGTTGAGTAATACTGCACTTTTAATTAGATATTTCGTCTTTGTCTACACGATGGTACATATTAATCGCTGAAAAAACATATTACATTTTTTTTTTGACACTGACGGGAATCGAACCTAGAACCCTCCGGATGGTATAGTTGCGCTGCGCCTTACCCGAGTAGAAATTCAGCTACGGGGAATATCAGGCCCTAGCGTGGTAGCCGGATTTAATTCTAAGGCCCCTGCCTGGCAACCTTATACGGGCCTTACAGGAAACTAACGCAGCGCATGATCAGGGCCAGATTAAGTTTTCCAGATAAGGGCCGGATAGAGCCTCTACTTATAAAAGCGGCAAATAAATTACAAAATAATTATCTGCGCTCATCGAATTCGATTTATTTTGCACATTCTATTGGATATTCGAGTTTATTTAGTTTTCAGTACATATTAATTACTGAAGAAACACATGTAAATTTATTTGCCGTTGGTGAGAATCGAACCTTGATCCTCTGGGTGACAGTTCTGCGCCTTAGCCCACTCGGCCATTGACATCTTAGAAAGTTTATATATTTATTGTCTATTTGAAGTATACTTAAAATGAAAACACGTCAAGACTGTACATCCATTTATTGTGACTACGACCGAAATATTCAAAATTCAAACATGATGGGGCGGTCACCCATCCAGGTACTGGCGTTTGACGGTCAGTACCAGGATAGATTTCAAAGTAATTCTAGCGGTGCAGTCCCGTAAAACGTGAGTTTCAGCGAAAATTTCGAATACTTCGCGATTGGATAAAGATGTGAAAAAATCCAGCACACGCAAGGTGCTGAAAAGATTGATTTTGCATAATAATAATTTTTTAATGCTTTTAGCGAATGCCGTATCTAGCCCTTACACGAATCTGATAATGTAAATTTACGGCATATTTAAAAAAACTATGCCATACGAAGACCGTATGCAGATCTGACCAGGGAAAGTAAAGGTAAATTGGGCAAAATCTTGGTCCAAATGCCACAGAAAGACCTTATGCGAAACGGATAAGGTCGATGAATGGCATATCTATATGAGGTTACCGTATGTAAAGCCTGACATGGGTCTGATCTGGTGGAAAGGCGGCATTTTTAAGGTAGAATACCATATCTCGGCCTTACATGGGTCTGATCTGGTGGAAAGGCGGCATTTTTAAGGTAGAATACCATATCTCGGCCTTACATGGACCTGAGCAGGTGAATTTACGGCGGCCCCAAACAAGGTTACCGTATCTAAAACTGATCTGGACCTCGTGTGACAGCAGGCATGTCTGATGAAATTTCTACTCGGGTAGCTCTCTTGGCCATTCAAATCATATGAATATGCAATTTTTTTTTGTCTATTTGAATGACTGTAATATGAAATATGAAATAAAATTAATGTAATATAGTCAGAACTTGATAGATTTACATGACTGTGCCTGATGTGTAAAAATAAAAGCACATTCAGTTATTTTTTTACAGAAATTGGTTATATCGAATAGGGTTCATTGTATCGTTGTTGTCATCTATAATTATATTCCACAAAATTGCTTGTTTTATCGTTTGCGCGAATTAGTTCGTTTGTATCTAGGTGCGTGACTGTCTGACTGACCTGAGGGCCTTTGACGGTCATTAGTTGGATAGGTGACCACCAATTTTGCCATGGAAACCTCGGATTGCCATATAAGATCCTCATCTGGCAAATTTATTATTGATTTGTTTACTTTATACCATGGTTAAGTCTGACTGGGTCTTTAATTAATTAACTTATCAAGGCCTTATTGAACTTCACCATGGCCTTAGGAGATCCTTAAGTAGCCCTTAAAATTACCCTATCAAGCCCTTATTGAACTTCGCCATGGAAACCTAGAATTGCCTTATGAGGCCCTTAGGTGGCAACATTATTATTGATTTGTTTACTTGGTGCCAAGATTACGCCTGACTGGGCCCTTAATTAATTGCCCCTATAAAGCCCCATTAAATATCGGCATGAAACCCTACAGTTTCCTTAGTAGGTCCCTAATTGGGAGTGATATGGAACTCCCTTTTATGGTGTCCGCATTAAAGCCCGATAGGGCCCTAAGTTATCTTAGGGCAACCCTAATATTTTTCTTCACGGGGACTGCTAGGTCTGATAAAGTTGGGTAGTCAGGCCCGGCGGTAGCTGAAAAGGTAGTTAACGGTATTAAAAAAATGTGTACATACATATACTATGTTGATTTTTGGGGATCGTTTGACAAAGGCGTCCGATCGTATTCATTTTAAAAACGAAGTATCTGCTCGTCCGGTATTCGGATGAATAACTAGGTATTATTCGTCCGGTTATTCGTCGGAGCAATGCGAGAAAATGCTGAGCACGGCCACCGAAGGCCCCTTGCGCAGCGCGTCTTTCCCGGTAATCAGTGAGCCTTTCCTTTTCCGGCTACGCTCCATGCGTTTACTATCGAAAAATTATTCTCGTTAATATTATCGATATTATTTGAAAATTATCTGTTAATAACGTCAATCCCAACGAAGACGGAACCAACGTCATTGTCTCGTGGACGCCAACCGTTAATTCCAACTTCTCTCCCCAACATTTTTTCGATGCGAAAGAATAAATATTGCAATGAACGCAGGGGGGGGGGGGGGGGGGGGGCAGGGGCGAAGCCCCCCCACTGCACAAATATTCTTTTGTTATATTGCATAACTCAATATACCCAACGATTATTGCGAATAACATACGATTGTTTGTCGGAATAGGTTTCAACAATCTTACAAATACATATTCGGACAATCTTTATTTTTAACGATTTTTAAGTTTATCCGGACGAATAACATACGATTATCCGTCCGGATATGTTTTTTTAACGATTTTTACGTTCATCCGGACGAATAATCGTATTTTATTCGTCCAGATATATATTTTTAAACGATTTTTACGTGTATTCCAAGGAAAAAATACAAAATAGAAAAATTAAGAATTTCATCAAAAACATATTTTAGAATCAATACATCTTGACGAAAAAAATTAAAATAATATAATTTTTATGAAATGTAGCAAAAAAATTATTTTCTGAAAAAAATTGAGTGAATTTGGCCGGTAGCCGAACGAATAACACCCGGATACACCGAATCATCCGTCCGGTTACCGGACGAACAGCCGCAGCCAAAAATAATGCACTTCATTATCGGATTTTAGGTAATTCGATAATAAAATAATATGTAAAGACAACAGCTTAAGGTGGTTCTTGCATTTAGTTCAAATGTACCTAGGTCAATAAAAATATAACATTACTTTACTTGGTGAGATAATAACCTGGCTTCCGTTAAAGAACCATGCAAATTTATAATCGATTTTAAAGCTGTATTTTGGCGAAGCAGATATAAGTTTTAATAACTTCCACGCAGAATTCAATACTATTTGGGGAACTATTTCGCGATTAGAAAATTGGTATCAGGTATTATTAAAAGACTGTTATCTTTATTTTAAAAACTAAATTATGCGAACGTGCAGACTTCCTTCAAGCCAATATATTGAAAACAATTTATAATAAATTTCTAAATAAAATTTATCGAGAGATTATAATTTTCTTCTATGTAGCGACGAGTTAAAAGCTGTGCATAATTGATGCAAGTGTATGCCAATTTTCACGAACAAAGTCACACATATTTATTATCAACTGAAATAGTTGTATACGTGATTTCAAGGTACATACGGCAAGAACCACCTTTACAGACTGGTAATAATTGAATATTTATCGCGAGCTTTTTAGTGATATGAGAAACTCATTTAAAGCTCATTTAAAGCTCATTTACTTAATTTGCTGCTTATCTGTGAATGAGACTTACAAGAATTCGGTTGTCCGCGTGTGCCAAGGTAAAAGGCCGTAAGTGGATAGGGCAGAGCCGCATACAAACACGAGATCGGGATCCGGATTATCATCTAGACGAAGCTTGCGATCAAGAAGCTCCGTATCTATTTCCTCCATCTTCAGGAGTCCGAGTGTAAAAACGCGCGAGAGATTTTGCGCTAAATTGACTATCCCGTCTTTGCCATCCGCGTTGGAGAACATTTGTACCCTGGTTCGTCCCTTAAAACCTTAACATTTTTATTAAAATTAGAAGAATAAATGAAGTTTGTAATAAAAAAAAATTTGAAACGTTTTGCAGCCTAAGAACATTGCAACGATCAGCAATATAAATTTAGGACTACAATGCTACTTAATTTATCAAGTTATCTTAAATGTTCTTTATTTTTTCTTTCTTTATTTCTACTCTGGTTCGTCGCTTAAAGCCTTAACATTTTTTCTTTATACCTCGATCGAAAGTACGTATCCCCGGCATCAATTTCGAAGCAGAAAGTCTAAGATTTACGCATTGGTAGAACTATTCGCACGCGCTCTGTCAAAGCGGAAGCAAAAATTTGTTTCATGCGCACCGATACGGGAACTGCCGCGATTGTGTTGCCCCGTCAGTCACTAGTCACTAACACGTGTTTAAGTTGTTTATAACCTCAAAGCGTATTTTAAAGAAAATATTAATCAAAATGATCTCGACCGATGAATCTATGGACGAGGAAGAAGTATTACGAGATTTCGATGCAGAGGCAGACTTAATAATACAGACAGAAAATTGTATAAGTAAACATATATTTTTTTTAAACTATAATTATATTTGCTATTCTCTTTTATTTGATGCCTGCCCCCCCGACCAGCAGCACTCGCTTCGCTCGTGCCGGCAAATGTCGGGGCAGGCATCAAAACATGAATCTACCAAGAGCCACGGCAGCGTCTTGAAACAAGTACATCGTCCTTTTGATCGGCTATAAAGAAAAATAGTATACACCACACGGGCAGAAGTTTAAAAGCCCTGAACTGCGCAATATGATGCCCTCCGCTTCGCCCCGGGCATCAGAGGCATTTTAGACATTTTTCTAAAAATTCAAAGTGCCGAAGAATTTTAACCGTGTAACCGATTTTTCTCAAATTTGTACTAAAACCTTGTACCATAGTAGTCCATATGTGGACAAAATTATAACCCAGTATCTCGTAATTTGCACGAGCCAGCGCGTCTACGTCAAATTTGTACTCAAATGTTTTTCGATGATAGTCCATATGTGACCAAAATTTAAGATAAATCTGTGAAAAATTTCAAATTTTCTTTTTCTTATTCACCAAAATCGAAATTACCGACATATCGATCGTTCTTTTAACTAAACTCATCATTAATAATCAATAATCGTGAAATCATGTCGAAAATTGCAGATGGATATCTCAGAATTTACAGGAGATGAAGTTCACACACACACACACACACACACACATACACACACACACACACACACACACGCGCACGCGCGCACGCACGCACGCACGCACGCACGCACGCACGCACGCACGCACGCACGCACGCACGCACGCACGCACGCACGCACGCACGCACGCACACACACAAACATTTTTTCTAGACAACTTTTCTCGACGTTTTGGACCATTTTAAGTGTCCTGAAAATGGTCCAAGTGTGATGAAAATCTCGAAAAAAAATTTCACGTAAACATAGCTTCCTTTATGAGGAAGCAAAACGATTGGCAATTTAAGAACATTGTAACGATCGGCAATATAAATTTAAGACTACAATGATAGCTTAATTTATTAAGTTAAATAATAAATAAATATTCTTTATTTTTTAAACATTAATGATGCGTTGATGCATTTTTAATTAAAGTACACGTTTGAGCGTTTGGAACTCAAATTGTGGATGATGCAACGAAAGTATTCATTTCCAATGCATATTTACCATTATAGCCGTTCTCCACGTGATTCTTCGACGAGATGTGCGAACCCCAGTCAATGAAATTGCTAAGTTTGGGCCTCGTCTTTTCGCACTCTGTTCTGAAGACACTTTGGTTCCTCTTTAAATATCCTGTACCAACAACAAATACAGACTCATTTATACAGTGCTGCAAACGACTTATGAATGGGCTACTCAACGATAAAAAAAGATGGATAGGCCGAAGATAACGCCGCACAGTGTACGTTATCCGGCAAAGTTCGTAACGCAATATACACACTAAAATCGTACACGTTTTAAAAGTTTATAAACGAAATAACTAAGTTTCAAAGAAATTGTTGAAGTTCCTTTTTATCATAAAAATTTGTAAATACTATTTTCAGGCATTACAAAAGATGAATAAAATCAGGTGAAAAAAAATAGAAACTTGCGGTCTTATCTTAAATACGTTGTTGTCCGCAAGCTGACAAACTGTTTGCCTCCTGGCTTACAGTTTTTGTTTTCTTCCTATAAAATAAAAACATACATTAATAGAAGTTACAATTACCTATTTAAAAATAAAACCTACCTGCGATACCTATTACCTTTGGTGGATTGCGAAGCAATCAACTCCAAAATCTGAAACATACATAAAAAAAAAACCTAATTAAACATAAAAATAAACTTACCCAAAAATGAAGTCCCACTATGTAGAGAAGTCAGGATCCTCTACGCAGTAAGACGAAGTGTCTTCATAATCCATAAACACCTATGTAGGGTTGATAAACCCTATGCAGGCACTAAAAAAGAATCCCACGATGCCAACATCCTCGAACAGATCCATCGAAGAGAAGAAATGGACTGCTGCAAGATTTTCAATCGAAGAACAACTTCCAGAAGGTTGAAAAATCCTCTGTGGTGACCCTGCACCTGAAAAAGAAAGAACATACAAAAAATACACAAATACATTTAAAATACACCAAAAATCACAAATACAGAAAAATACACAGAAACTTACCTCATACCTTTATACTTACCTAAAAACCCACCCGAAATATATTAAAAACACTTTTCACTGAAAACTGACACGAATAACTGAGGTTACGGCTATGTTTCATAACCGTAACGCGCAAATCCCGAAACCCCGTCCCAAACTGAAATAAATTTCGAGTAACAGCTCGGGCCCCTCGAGTTGGCGATCCGCGCCTGAGCTCGCGAAAGCTCCCGTAGTTCCCGCTCGGCCGACAGATGGCCACGACGATGCGGTCTCTCCCGCAAGAGAAAGGAGTCCCAGCCGTGCATATAAGCAGTGAAGATTCAAAGCTTTTGATCCGAAACTTCCTGCCCGTTTCTTCTCATAAGAAGCGACCGCACGAGGTAAGGATCCGGGAAGAGTGCTGCCTACATACACTTCCTAATTTTTGCCATATTTACTGCCCATAAGTAAATAAAATTAACCCGAGGTTACTGTTTAAGTAATTTCTTTTATTTCAGAAATTATCCAGACTGTTCATAAGTCGGGATTTCCCTTTAAATTGTGTGATTATTTAAAAAAAAAAAAAAATAATAATAATAAAATCATTTAACGTATAGTGTCCTCCCAAAAATTTACTGTTCTTAAGTAAAATAAATAATTCGAGGTTGCTGTTTAAGCAATTTTCTTTTCTTCCAGATTGACAAGCTGACCATAAGCTTAGTCCACCGTTGTATAAAATAACCCGCATGGGTATTACAAGACCCTCGGTCTTCAAAATCTCCGTAGCTTCCAAAATCTTTGGTCTCCGTCCGAGACATATATATATATATATACTAGGATTTTATTGTGGTTCGTGCGCTGCGCGCGCTCGCAATCGCCCCCCACCCAAGGGTGCCACCTCCGAAGGGTGCCCCCCTCCCCCTCCCCCCCCCCCCTTCCGCCAAGCCCTGAGCCCGAATTATTCTAAGTCCCTCGATTCTTGACACGGCGGCGGCGGCGGCGGCGAGATCTTTTTATAATATAGAGAGACTAGGATTTTATTGTGGCTCGCGCGCTGCGCGCGCTCGCAATCACCCCCCACCCAAGGGTGCCACCTCCGAAGGGTGCCCCCCCGAAGGGTGCCCCCCCGAAGGGTGCACCCCCTTCCGCCAAGCCCTGAGCCCGAATTACTCTAAGTCCCTCGATTCTTGACACGGCGGCGGCGGCGCCGGCGGCGGCGGCGAGATCTTTTTATAATATAGAGAGAAGAGATATCAACCTATCTTTAAACGTTCTTTGGTCTCCTTCCGTGGTATCTATGTAAACTCTAATATCAACGTTAATCGCCTGCTGGTCATAAATAATAAATATATGTACCATTTTATTTCATTGACCATGAATCTCATAATGACCAGAGAGGAATTATTTGTTTGTTTTGTAGATGACTAAAAAACGAAACGCAGCTTACCTGCGTCGGCAAATAGCCCGACACATAAAAAATCATCCCTCAACCCCTTTCATACTCCCCCCGGACCCTAGAAATTTCCAACCGCACCCCGAATTCCTTGACCGTCCATGGACGCTCATCCCAATCGCCGTCAAACGCAAACCCAACACACGCATACGCAACAGGACACAACACGGACAAATTCTCCATCACACTAACACACCCACCCAGACTAAACTAGTCCTCAACACAGTCCACACCGACACACCTCATACCGAAAACACACCTCACACCGAAAACACACCTCACACCGAAACCACACCTCACCTCACCCACTCACACCAGCTACTCCACTCTCTTCCTTACCACCACGCATACCGCTATCCCCGGTATACAAACCACTCCACTCATTGGGATCTCCGGTCAAGAGTGACGAGGAGTTCGAAGCTCTGTATAAAAAACTCGCTGAAGAAATCGAGAAAACACCGAGACGACAAGACACAGAAAATTATATTCCTGTACGGAAACCAACCAGATCCAACCGACCGATATCTACACCTCGAAGGACAGAACCTCCGGTACCAGTTTCCGTCCACCTCCGCAGAAACCCGACGCGCCCCTCTACAGACCCACCTCCAAGAAGCGGCCGTCCGAAAAAGAGAACCGCAAACTTCTAATTTTTTCACCCCAGAAACGTCCGCGCCGACTCTAAAAACTCAGTTTATGTTTTTTTAATCTTCTTTTTATTAATATGATTTCATTGTTTGTTTCTTCATTACTTTTTGTTTTATCTGTACAAATAAACGAAAGCGAGGGAGAAATTTCTCCTCGATAAAAACCTACATTCGCCTTGTCATCATTTACGACAACGTGTAAGAATAGTACATTACGTTACAAGGGAGGGAAGTTGCACCCCTCCCATGTAATGTACATACTATAATTTTCTCCCGATTTCGCTAAAAAATAACCACATTTCGTCTATGCAACAAACGCGGAGAATAAGCTCATTTTTAACAAATGACGATACGCATGAGTAGTACAGTACACCGAGAAAAATATAGTTAAGACATCTAAAATAGTTTAGTTAAAAAACCCAGACAACATAGTAAATAGGATCAATCGTGAAAGTTTGGAAATGTTTACTTATACCGTGAATAGAAACGCGATGCACGCGGAGAGGCGCTCGCGAAACGTTTGGGCATTTTCGGGCAACTTTGAGGTTATGACGGCAAACGTTGAACGATCGACGCTACACGGAAGCTGCATATCTTTCGTAAATCTCATGTCGTACTAAACTACACACATTTTGCAGGCTGTCAATAGATTTTTATTTATATAATTATTTTTTGTAACGTAAATTGCTTTACCCTGTATGCGTATGAAGATTATTCCGAACATTTGTGGGCGCAAAATATAGAGAAGTATGAGATGCGTTGTATAGCGTTGTATAGCAGCGTAAATAGTACGGGAGGCGACGCCTAGCAAATCTTTGTATGTGTCTGGGAAAAAAATGCCATGTTTCTACTTTAGATCCCGACTACTATACGCATCTGGGAATGAGTACTATATATTCCTCTCGGTGTATTTATTACTCTCGCCGGGCAGGAATGAGCTGATTACCTCCCGAGGGAGGTAATGAAAGCGGACTGCGCATGCGTACGTCATTCGTAACAAATGAGCGTTTTTCCGTCTACGTTGCGGACACGAAATGGGGTTATTTTAGCGGAGTCGGGAGAAAAACACATTTTCTAAACAATAAAAAATTACGATTAATAAAACAAGGTATTCGAAAGTATTAATTCTTGACTTGGATTACGGGACTCCAAGTCATGAAATTCGCGATAATAGAATATACAGTTGACTCTCCATATAATCGCGCGATTATATGAAGAGTCAACTCAACAACACAACTCAAGTGGTCAAAAAATAATGACATTTTTTCTAAAATCTTTTGTCACGCTCTCATTTTTGCATTTTCAAGATATTGGGCTCAAATATGGTCGGCGAATGGACTATTATAGACTGATAATTTGTATCAAATTTTGTGAAAATCGATTGAACCATTAAAATTTTATGGGATTTTGAATTTTTCGAATTTTCTGAAATAGTACATTATGCTACAAGGGAGGGAAGAGTGCGATTTTCACCGATTGCGAGGTTTGGTGCTCGAGCACAAGGTGCTCGTGCAGCATAAGTTTCTTTTCTTCCGTTTGCGTTGAAATATGACGTGATTTCTGTTGCTGAAAAACGAGAGGAAAAATTTGACGATACCTGGCCTCGAGCTGTGTGCACGTGCTGCGGGCAAAAATACGAGGCAAGATTCGCTCGGGCATCGTGGACCCTGGTTCTGCGCACTTCGAGGCACGCAGCGCGAGCACCGCGGTACGCGGCGGTTCCGCTGGGAACCTCGAAGTGGGAAAAAACAGGTGGCAAGATGGACTAGGGAGTTTTGGCTCGTATTCTTGACCGCTGCGCATGCGCACTGCTCGCGGTCAGGTATCGACGACTTCCCTCCCGCTTTTCAAGGACGGAATCACGTTATTTCAGCGCAGTCAGGAGAAAAATTAGTATTCTCGTTCTAGTACGAATTTAGGTATCAAATATTGATTTAGGAATACAATGCGTTAATATAAATATAAAGGTTTCCAGGTTTGTGAAAAATATAAATTAATGAGGAAGCAATGTGCAAAGTTCTACTTTGCAACTTTTTTATTTAGTAGTATATCTTAACTTTATAACAGACACATTGCAAGGTTTGGCTATAGAGCTTAAGAAAAATCTTAATTCAATACTTTCAACGTATAGATAAATGTCACGTTACCATCGTGATCATAGAAGCTGACGTATGGTATTCCGACGGCGATGCACCATCCGAGAATGCGCACGAGATCAAGAAAGCTGACTCGTTCGTCGTATCCGACGACGATGCACAGGTGTCCAGGTAATTTTTTTAATTTACTGGCACTGCGTTCCAGCGCATTGCTCTCTTCTCTAATATCGGCATCGTCGTGTTTCGGTTGCCATTGTCGCCAGAGATTAACGCTGAATCGTCCAACAAACGCCCAGCGAGACTTTGTAATCGACAAAGCTACGTAACCGAAGTGCGCAAGCGCCAAAATAACGCGGAATATCATTGTCAACATGTTGCCGGTACACGATAATAGGGACCGGACCAAGTCTACACAAGTCTATGTAGAATATTACGAATGTAGGATCTTACTCCTGTAGAATATTACGCGTGTAGGATTTTACTTTTGTAGAATATTGCGCGTGAAGGATTTTACATCGGAGCCAAATTCGTTCGCTGCATTATTTGTTCATGTAGAATATTGTGAATGTAGGATATATATTACGCATGTAGGATTTTACGCCTGTAGAATATTACGCGTGTAGGATTTTATATCGGAGCCAAATTCGTTCGCTACATGATTTATTCATGTAGGATATTACGCATGTAGGATTTTACTCCTGTAGAATATTACGCGTTGTAGGATTTTACTTTTGTAGAATATTACGCGTGTAGGATTTTACATCAGAGCCAAATTCGTTCGCTGTATGATTTATTCATGTAGAATATTGCGAATGTAGGATTTTACTCTTGTAGAATATTACGAATGTAGGATTTTACGCCTGTATAATATTACGCGTGTAGGATTTTACACCGGAGGTAAATTCGTTCGCTATATGATTTATTCATGTAGAATATTACAAATGTAGGATTTTACTCCTGTAGAATATTTCGCGTGTAGGATTTTAGAATATGCTCATTTAGAAGAAATTAATTCGATGTAGGATATTACAAATGTAGGAAATTGCACACACGCAAAAAAAGGCTTGGTTGGAACTACCAAGTGCTATGGTTATATATGCGCCAGACAATTAATTGGTCAGACCAACCAAGTAATTTGTTAGGTGACCAATTTCTTGGTTGGTCTAACCAAGTCACTTGGTTAGCTTACCAAGTCACTTGGTTAGTCTAACCAAGACATTGGTCGGCCTAACCAATTAATTGTCTGGCGCATATATAACCATAGCACTTGGTTGTTTCAACCAAGCTTTTCTTTCCGTGCATGTAGGATTTTACATTCGTGCCGGTTTTCTGTAGGATATTACACATGTAGGATTAGGCGTTGTAGGTTTAAGACCTCCTCGTAAAAATCGCTTAAAAATTAACAATTTCGGTTAAAAGTTCATTTAAACTGGGTGAAACCGGGGCTAATCGAGCCTGGTTAAAACACCGGTTAAAAAGTCGGTGACACTGTTTGCCAGGGTACTCAATATCTTGTAAACGATTCACACGTGAAACTTTTTTATAATGTAGATAAAATTTTACGTTGTGTTTTACGGGATCGGGGCACAAACCGGCAATCACGAGGGAGGAGAAATCGCACCAAGTACACTAAGCTCATTCGTCCACACGAAGTCACACGCTTGTAATAGTGGGCTTCGCGCACTATATATTACTATCGCACGCATGATCCCGCAAGTTTGCGTTTCGAGTCTCGGAAGCAAACTGAAATCTTGTCCGTAGCGCCCTAGCATGAAGAATCCTCGAGGTGTTGTAGTTTTATCAGTTGCCTTATGATTAAGTCAGGTTAATTCTATGTTCATAGAAATAACGAGAGTTCGTGAGAAACCTTGGACCCATCGAGTGTACCAACCACCGTCATCCATCCACGAGCCGGATTGGAATCATCTGCTCGTGTCATATAGAAGTAGGAAGCAACTTCCGCGCCCCTCGTCGTGGTCGCGAATAAATGCCTAGCGTTATCTGTATGATGCCAAAGAAAGGTCATTGCTCAGTCTGTTTTATCGACTGGGTTTGGCGTTTCGGCAATTCAATGCTCGATGGTGTTGATGGATGATTCTTGTCGTGATTCAGGCCCGTTTGAATTAAAGAAGATTAATGATTTTTCGAAACGGATCACGAACGGATAATATAAAATTTCCGAAGCAAATTTCGAAAAGTGGTTTAGAAAAATTGTCCGGCTGTATGTGTGTGTGTTTTGAATATCGATTTTTAGCCTTGCGTCACGAAAAAATTCATATAACTGTAACTGGTAAACTATTCGACCGAATCAGCTCAAATTTGACCAACATGTAAAGTACTGGCTAATCTTCAATTGGTATAAATTTTATAAAAATCGCTTAACGCATTTCATTTTAACGCTGTAAATTGTAAATAAAATTGATCCGGACTCACGCATCTACGCTTTGCTTTAGTTATTGGTAAGATGAGAATGAGGTAGGTGGAAAATTACTCCCCTCTCCGCAATCCTAAAACATCGAGTAACCCCAGTGTGGGAACCCCGTTTGCAATATTTCATGAAACGAAAGCAGAGCGAGTTGCCATAACTAGTAATCACGCTATTGTGCGTATCATTGGCGTTTTGCCAATTCGCTACAATCGGCCAATCGGCTACAATTTATAACTTTTATTCTTCTTGACGTTTGTTTATCTAAAAGCGAATGTCTTGCGAACGCACCGTGCATTCCGTGATTCACGGGCAATAGAGTAAGAAAATTCCCCAAGGTAAGAAGGACCACAAACAGGTAGTATAGTTTAACGTTTGTGTAAACGGGGAGGATTTTTATCAGTCCAAATGTTGAGAAATGCCGTTAATGGTTGATGGTGGAACAGGTCTTGAAAAAAAAAATGGCGGTAGACAGAAAATTGCTAATAACGATGAAATATATTTTAACACTCAAAAATAATAGAAAAAACAGTGATAAATGCGAGAAAATCGATGAGCGGTATAATGAGAGGCACCCGGCGTAGCCCAATTTTATTGATCCAAGTTACGCGAGCGGTCACTTAATGAGAGACCGGCGTAACCCAATTATATTGATCCAAGTTACACGTGCGGTCTTGCCGGTATCGAATGTCAGCCACGTGCAAACACTTGTTGCTGACGAAGTCCGCCGGTCGTAGATCATACAAGAAACTATGACCAGTACAAGACTTCCGATATGAGATGTTTGCTCAGCTGTATCTGAGTTTCGCGTCGCCTATTCACTTAGCTAACTAAATGAGAGGACTTTTGAGCTGACTAATGAGGAAAAGAGAACGATTCGTAAACTAATACATCGTCGCATGGCCATTAACACAGAGCAAGTAAGAGAAAAATCGTGCAAACCCGGCTTCTCTATGCCGAGCACAAGTACGAATGCGCTGAGCCGATGAGTCGCGAAAATATCCGAGCGTCCGGGAGGTGCTGCCGGTCAACCGCGGCGGTCGAACGATCGGCGCCGCAACTACCTAGCAGGCTTCTCCAACATTTCCGCCCGCCATCAGCAAACTTGCTGATGAAAATGGTCTAGATGATCCGGTTAAGCAGTCGGCACAATTGAGAGCTTTGCGAGTCATCGGGTGAACGTGGTCGTAGCAGTCTTGAGCGTGGCAACTCTTGCGAGTTCGTCCTTTCCGGGGTGGAGTTGTAATACCCGTGCAAGAGGCCATTTACCAGGAGGAAACCGCTCGTCCGTAATCAGAACGAGAGATCCTACCTTGACCTCGTTCGAGGCGTGATGCCACTTTGAGATCGACTGTTGACGCTGCAAGTAGTGAGCAGACTATTGAGCCCAGAACATTTGAACTCGTTGCTGAATGTGTTTCCAGTGCGTGAGCTTCGAGGTTGCCAAATCTGGTAGTGTTGGCTCTGGTAAGGTGGTGAGTGCACTGCCGATGAGAAAATGTCCTGCGGTGAGAGCTGAAACGTCTTGGGCGACCCCCACTCCTATCCCCACTCCTCGGTTCGCCAGAAGCCGAGGTGTGGGTGAGAGAGTGGGGGTTGGGCTGGAGAGCGAGCGACAGGTCGTCATAGTGCACCACCTTTTTTTACATTTGTTGAAAATACCTTTTTTAAATTTTTCTATTCATTTTTTGCTTCCTCATAGAGGAAGCTTTGTTTTCGTGAAAATTTTTTTTTTCGAGATTTTCATGTCAGTATGCTTAGAATCACCTAAAACGTCGAGAAAAGTGGTTTAGAAAAAATGTCTGTATGTGTGTATGTGTGTGTGTGTGTGTGTGTGTGTGTGTGTATGTATCCAGACACTGAAAATTCAATTGCCCATAACTCACGAACGGCACGATGGATCTAGCTAAAATTTTGCACGCAGGTAGAGTATTGACTCCTCTGTTATTGACGTGATTTTTAATTAAATGTATCAATGTAAACAGATTTTATGCAATTTTTAATTTTTTCAAAAAATGTCGTGATCGCTCTAACTTTCGTAAAAGTTCGCCAATTTAGCTAAATAGTTCTTTATAAATGAAGACACGTTAAATGACGTTTGGTATTGAAATTCAGCGAAATCGGTAAAGCGGTTCCGATTTTATAGAATTTTGAATTTTTCGAAAAAAATAGATTTTGATCTAAATTACGTCGAATTTCAACAAATGAACAGAAATTTTGTACAGACGAAAAATAACATTCAGAAATGCCATGTACCAAATTTGGTGATGATCGGTAAAGTCGTTCGGATTTTACACCATTTTTCATTAAAAAAAAAATGTAGATTTTCGCTATAACTTCCGGAAAAGTTGAGAAAGTACGACAAAAATTTGTATCTAATCAAAATTAGATGTAACGGTGTTTGCAGAGGTGATTTATAGCTGTATAAAACACCTCTGCAAAAGAGACACAAGGTATAAAAAAAAAAGATGCAAAGTAGAACTTTGCACATTGCTTCCTCATTATTTTTCGCTTTTTACAAAGCTTCCTCTATGAGGAAGCCAAAATTGAATAACATACTGCTTCCTCACAGAGGGAGCTTTGTAAAAAGCGAAAAATAATGAGGAAGCAATGTGCAAGGTTCTACTTTGCATCTTTTTACTCACCATGTTGTTTGTCGATAGAGGGCGAATGTAGATGGCTGCTTTTTTAACTCACTATTTTTATATTTAAATATTATACACTATGTTAATGATTATATATAATTATATAACGTTATATTAAACTTATATATTAATAACGAGATTAAATTTAGTGATTACTCGGCGGAATCTTCAATAAGTTCATCGGCGATTTCGTCGAAGTGATTGCCGATGAGATTGTTGAGAACCGCACCTATATTATCGCCGACGAGGTTCACAAGGACGTTGTCGGCAACGGTCCACCAGCTCATCGGTTAAAAGCGACACTGTGACCGGCTCGTATGAATGCACCGACGCCATTATAGTGCGACCATTGCATGCAGCGCGCATTATTTCCACAACTGTGTGGCTGTCGGCGTCGATGCTGGCCAGTTCAACAGGAACTTGTAGAGCTGCCATCATCGTTATCAATGACACAGGGTGATAGATGTGCCGCAGTTCAACGTATTCACGATCACCAGTATCAACGAATAAAATATCGGAGTATCCGTTCTCCGAATCCCAGAGCATTATTTCGCCGCGCTTGGCGTACCCATTCCGGGCGACGACGCACATGCTTTTAGTTAAGAGGTCACCCATGTTAAATGGGCGGGCCTCTCGCGCAATATAGAAATTGCATAAAAATACACTTAAAGCGTTAGAAGCGCCCTCCATTTGTCGGAGGCGCAGATGAATTACACCGTTATCCTCGATGTATAGAGAGCGACAAATAAACATCTCGCCCATGAACGCGTCGGAAATACGGGGATACACTTTGATTTTGAAAAAAAAGTAATCACCTCGATTTGCAAAGAATTTATAAAAAATTACTTTTCTAAAAAATTTAGTCCTCACTTTTCACTTTTTCCACTACAATTCCGCGAAAAAAAAGACCAATTACAATTTTTTACAAACGACCGAGTCACAACCAACCGAGTTTATTTATTAACACGATATGCAGCCTCCGATGGCGAGAAGAACACTGACAGATGAGGATGGTGCATCTGAGTGGAGGCATCATGTTATTACATGCTGCATCAGCAAACATCTCCTCGCGAGGACAATATAGTTGTTACAGTGCCACGCGCTGCCTGTAAGACTATACGCAAAGATAACGCACAACAATGCAGCGACAATATTACATACGTCTTGAGTAGTAAACAGCGAGCGACCGGGCCACGCGCTGCCTGTAAGACTATACGCTAAGATAACGTACAGCAATGCAGCGAAAATATTACCTATGTCTTGAGTAGTAATCAGCGAGCGCTCTTAGACGACTTCTTTGAAATGCGAAGAAGCGAATAAAATATCATTTTAATATTATAGAACGCGAGACGGTATTGGAATGTGCAGTGTCAGCAGCGCGTGCGTTTGAAATGCGAAGAAGCGAATAAAATATTATTTTAATATTATAGAATGCGCGATGGTATTGGAATGTGCAGTGTCAGCCGTGCGTGCTCCTGCAGAGACGATATCCCTCTTCTGCAGTTCGAATAAGAAGAAGAACACGAAGATGCGAATGAAAAGCAATGCTATGGTCCATACCGCATACCTCAGCTTTTTCTTCCTTTCATTTATATAAATTTCATTCTTCGCTCAGGGTCACTACTTCTTTTTTTGAGAAAACAGCATCAACGTATTTCGCCTAGCAATGCAGCCTACGAGAGAGATGAGCCATGCAATGAAGTTGACATTTATAATAAACGAATTTTCGATAAGTATCATATTTTAGCAATAAACACTGGTCGGGGAAGATGGCACATTTATTTCGTGTGCTATAGCTCATTGCAAGATACTACAGTTAGTAATCCTACTGCGAAATATCTTATTAAACTCTTTCTATCTCTCTCTTACATGCTAATGTATGCTTTCATATGTTAGAGTGAGACAGACAATGAGAAGAAGCAATATCGGGGTTAAAAACATTATTTGCACCGGTGAGTTTTTGCGTGAAAAAAAGTTCTCTCACGGGCCATTGCGGCTCCTTAGACACGATCATTGGCAAAAATAAAAAGTGGAAAAAATTCGAAATAAAAAGTGCGAAAAATATTTTTCACCTCTCTCGGGGCGAAAAACATTATTTGCACCGGTGAATTTTTGCGCGAAAAAAAATTTCTCTTACGGGCCAGTGCGGCTCCTTAGACACGACCGTTGGCAAAAATAAAAAGTGGAAAAAATTCGAAATAAAAAGTGTGAAAAATATTTTTCACCTCTCTCGGGGCGAAAAACATTATTTGCACCGGTGAGTTTTTTCGCGAAAAAAAAGTTCTCTTACGGGCCATTGCGGCTCCTTAGACACAATCATTGGCAAAAATAAAATCTCGATTTATTTTTTTGACGAGAGATCTGGGCACACAGGCTCAGTCCCACGAATTCATTATTCACACCGTTCACATAGTATTAACTTCGCCAATTTTTTAGCTAGCGCTACGCAACCACTTTCATTCGACAGAGCGGGCTTTTCCCTAGGGTACGTTTTTTGCGGAGTTCTGCCGAATGTTTTTTGAATTTACTACGAATTTTTGAAGTTGACTAACGTATTCCGTGTTATTACATACATACATTGTCAGCAAACATATTTTCGCGAAGACAATACCTATGTTACTGAGCCACGCGCCGCCTGGAAGACTATACGCTAAGATAACGTTCAACCGCGCAGCGTCAGCATTACATCGTCTTGAGTAGTAATCTGTGAGCACTCTAAGTCGCCTTCTTTTGAAATACGAAGAAGCGTATAAAATATAATTTTAATATTATAGAATGCGAGACGGTACTGCACACGGTCCGCATTATTTTATATGGGTATCGGAATGCCCGGTGTCAGCTACATTTGCAATTGCAGAGGCAATGTCGCTCCTCTGTAGCTCGACTAAAAAATAAAAAAAGACGGTGATGCAGATGAAGAGCCATACTACGATCCATTCCATATGCTTTAGATTTTTCTTTCTTTTTTGTGAAAATTATTTTTCCCCTCTCTCGGGGCAAAAAACATTATTTGCACCGGCGAGTTTTTGTGCAAAAAAAAATCCTCTTACGAGATGGGGCAATAGCCTTACAGATATCCGAAGAACATTCGTTCAAAGATTTTTTCTTCCGAGCGTCTAGATACGCAGCTTAAATGCTTGTCTTACCATTGATGCTAATGAAATTGATACGCTTTTACAGGGCCGCGCGTGCCTCGCGCGCTGCCTCTCGAGCTGACGTTTGCAAAATTGTAGTTGTAGCGTAGTGTGTTTAGGGTCTTTTATTCGCATAATAAATTATTCAGTCTCCAGTTATCCTCTCAACAGTGTTAATCTCTCTAACAGAGCAATTATGTCTGACCGCAATCTTAGATCGTGTATTTTAAATTTTTTACGCTTGACAAAGTTAAATAGCCGTCAAATTCGTCGAAAGTGTGATGATCAGTGGTGTGATGAGTTACGAAATTTATCGGGTGACAGTCTCGTAAGGAGGCTAAGATACATTATTTGGTGGGCTCCATTGCGTAGTATTGCTACAGCATACAACCGTGGTATCCTAAATGGCCAGAGGGTGTTAATGTGCGTGTATGAAGAGTTACAGCGCCGAGGGCTTGAGCAGGCTCCGTGTATCCGTGGTATTGTTGATGATATCAGTGGTAAGCAATGATAAAGGCCCCTTAAATATACGTCTTTGATATTTTACGCGATTTTTGTGTTTAGTGATAGATAAAATTATCAAAACATTATAAGCTATCGACAATTGCTAGATGCAACGAGTGATGAAGAGGCAGCCCTTATAGAAGGGGCTCGTGCTGTTGAGGAAGCAACTCTTAATAATCAAGCATTAGAATGTGAAGAAGAAAAAACTGATAAAGACGCAAGTGGTCCATCGGAAACGAGCAATGAAGAACCATCCCTTAGAGAAGAAGGGACTTGTGTTGCTGAGGAAGTAATGCTTAAGAATCAGGCATTAGAAAAGGGGGAAGAAAATGCAGACAAACATGATGATAATAATCATAAAGAAACTGAGCAGAACAATTTACCTTTAGTGGTAGAAGAAGAAGAAGAAGAAGCCACAGCTAACCCCTTGGATATGACGATAACACCAATTTACGATGTGATAGAGATCAGGAGCAGTTCAGGTTCCTCAACATTGTTCGGCGATGAACGTGAGTATAAATATACGGTTATAAATTACCATTTATTTTCATTGTAAAAATTGTAAAAGTGTTCGTTATTAATTCTTTAGAGCAAGTGACGGAGCATAGAACTCATCAAGAAGAAGAAGAGCCATGCCATTGGTTTCAACATCTCATGCATTCAAGGGACTCAGGTAAAAATGCTTCATATGCCTTTACATTTCGTATATATGGAGTGTAAGTTGAAATATTTTGCGACAGGGTACGGGACAAAAGAAGATTCCTCGTAGATGTACCAAATTTAATAAGAGGTACACTAACGCTACTTAACTTTAATGAGTTTTATGAAGCACCCCCCTCTCACTCTTTTCTAATATTTTATGTTTTTTCTTTTTCAGAAATACAGACGGGCATGGGTAGGCCACGCCGTACTGCGAACTATGCGTCTTGCGGTACTATTCAGCCACCCGGAGTTCGCTTTGAGGTTATTCAAGAGTTCACGCGCTACATCAAGCGCTTCAAGCTACGGGGCCGCGAAACGACTCTGCGCATACGCCAACCACCTGCTGGAACTAGCGTTATGAGCTGGCTTGAAGGAGCATTCAGGGATCTATTAACGCATATCACCAGCTCCTCCGAAGGCGGCGATTATGCTGGTATATCATTCACAGCAACTAGCTTAGTGCACGGGCCCGTATGGCTTTCCTTCCGTCCCGTCAGGGACTATGTATTTCAAGACATATGGCAATTAATAACTAGCGTTGCTCAAAGCTCATCTTCTCTTAATATCGACGATTCTTGTAGTATAACAACATGTATTGTTAAGGGTGTGGAGGGTCAAGGTAGAAAAGGCTTAACGCACGAGGGTGTGGCAAAAAAATCTATTCTAACGATCCGAAATGCCGATAATTTGTGTTTACCGCGCCCACTAGTAGGAGCTCGCGCATACGCTGAGAGGGGTGAAATACGCACAGGATCACTGCATGCTAATTGGCAACGTATCAGACAAATTAACGGCTCATTTCAAAGAGAGGCAGCACAGGAACTTACAAAAGCTGCGAATATCAGGATACCTAGAAATGGTTGCGGTATACGCGAGCTTAAACACTACCAGGTCTATCTGGCTAGAGATGGTATAGCCATAGTATTTTTTGAATTTCTCACGCTTGGACGTCGCGAAGTGCCTTTGTTTGACGGTACACAGACCGTTCTAGCTACCGCAGGATCAATTCAACATACCCTGTATATTCTATATTACGAACGTTCGCACTACTTTCAACCTATTCTAAGTCTCAGAGGTGCTGTCGGAAGCTTAAAATGTTGTGCTATCTGTAATGCACAATACCGACGTGAGAATCATAGATGTTTACAAAAAAAATATCCGCGCTGTTTTCAATCACCACCGTGTGACTCACTCGCAGGTGATACAATCAGATGCGTAGCTTGTAACCGCGGTTTTTACGGAGAGGCCTGTTATAGATAACACAGACCGCCTGCGGTCGGACGCCATAGAATAAGCACTGTTTGTGAGCGTCTTAAGCGTTGTCACAACTGTTTTCGCTCTATATGGCCTATGGAGAAAAAGAAACATATATGCGGCGTGGGCTTCTGCCAAACGTGTAATTCCAATCAACCTTATAATCACCAGTGTTTTATGGCGCCGGTTTGCGCGGATGGTCCTCCAAAAAAATATATATTTATTTTTTACGATTTTGAAACGCAACAGTGTTCGTTTGTGAGAGGAGACCTTAACACCTATATACATCAACCTAATCTCTGTGTAGCTCAACGTGTTTGCACACTATGTTATGGCGAGCGTTCTATAGACGAACCGTGTGAACGTTGCGGTGTGCATGAATTTATATTTAGAGATAACCCTGTACAAAAATTGGTGGAACTCGGTCTGCAAGAGATCAGCGGTTTTTCGAAGACTATTTTAATAGCACACAATGCAGGCGGCTTCGATGCCCAGTGCATTCTTCGCTATTTGGTGGATGAAAAAAAGACACAACTTCCTGCTCTAATAATGAACGGCACAAAGATAATCACCATGCGCGTGGCCAGGCTAGTGTTTCTCGACAGTCTGCACTACTTTCACATGCCTCTAAGCGCCTTACCTAAAGCATTTGGACTAAAGGATGAAATTGTTAAGGGCTCTTTCCCACATCTGTTCAACACACCTGAAAATCAAAATTATATAGGAGAATTGCCTCCTATTGATTATTACTCTCCTGATACAATGCGCAGTGCCGAGCGCGAACGGTTTTCCACATGGTACAACGACCTCAAGCAGCCAATTACGTGTTTGATTTTTCGAAAGAGATTGTAAGTTACTGCAAGATCGATGTTACAATACTAAGACAGGCGTGTATGGTTTTTCGAGACATGTTCATGAAAAGTGGTAGGGTTTGCCCATTCAGTGAGAGCACAACAATAGCATCAGCTTGTTTTCAGATTTTCCGTAAAAACTTTTTGAAAAGTAATACGATCGGCGTTATACCAAACGGGGGCTATCGGTGGGCTCACAACCAATCGAAAAAAGCGGTCTCCTGGCTCGTGTGGATGGAACGAGTTCTAGGACAACGTATTATTCACGCAGGACGTTCGCGCGAATTCAAACTACCTCAAAATCTACTGGTAGATGGTTATTACGAAAGCGCCGACGACGAAGCGCACGTATTACAATTTCACGGTTGCTATTGGCACGGTTGCCCCGACTGTTTCATTGGTGATAGAGACTATAAGCTTGATAAGGATGATATATCGATGAACGAACGTCTTGAGAGAACTAATGCTGTGTCTTATAGAATCCGTGCTAGAGACTACGTACTGACAGAAATATGGGAGTGCCAATATGATCGTATGCTAAAAGAGAACCCCGAGGTGAGTGCTTTTGTGCGTGATCACCCTCTAGCTACCATAGAACCAGACAGTGATCGCTAGATTCAAAGCGCGCAAAACCGAAGCCTAATTCAAATTTCACTAATCCGAATCTTTACAAGTATCGATTGTAGCTGCTTAATAAATTAAAGTAATTCATCGAGCAGCCACAATCGACAAAATTTATCTCAAACAAATTGTGTCTCAGACCCGAGATGTGCTTCGCAAAAATTCCATCAGAAAAAATAGACCGCCAACAGTCGATAAAAAATTAATAATAACAATATTCGGTCACGCCTATAACATACTACGTTGATATCTGACTATAAAATTAACGGTTGTGAATCAATTCTGCCAGGGCCACGGTGGCGTAATTCGTAACGCACCAGGCTAGAATTCTGGGTGTTCCCGGTTCGAACCCGGGTCGTGGCGGAGTTTTTTTCACAATTTGTTTGAGATAAATTTCGTCGATTGTGACTGCTTGATGAATTACTTTAATTTATTAAGCAGCTACAATCGATACTTGTAAAGATTCGGATTAGTGAAATTTGAATTAGGCTTCGGTTTCGCGCGCTTTGAATCTAGCGATCACTGTCTCAGACCCGAGATGTGCTTCGCAAAAATTCCATCAGAAAAAATAGACCGCCAACAGTCGATAAAAAATTAATAATAACAATATTCGGTCACGCCTATAACATACTACGTTGATATCTGACTATAAAATTAACGATTGTGAATCAATTCTGCCAGGGCCACGGTGGCGTAATTGGTAACGCACCAGGCTAGAATTCTGGGTGTTCCCGGTTCGAACCCGGGTCGTGGCGGAGTTTTTTTCACAATTTGTTTGAGATAAATTTCGTCGATTGTGGCTGCTTGATGAATTACTTTAATTTATTAAGCAGCTACAATCGATACTTGTAAAGATTCGGATTAGTGAAATTTGAATTAGGCTTCGGTTTCGCGCGCTTTGAATCTAGCGATCACTGTCTCAGACCCGAGATGTGCTTCGCAAAAATTCCATCAGAAAAAATAGACCGCCAACAGTCGATAAAAAATTAATAATAATTGTTAAATAGACCCGAGTACGAAATTACCGGTATATTACCTGTAAATAATAAAATACTTTATGTAAATTGTACGAAAACCGGTGAGGCCGTGGTACCGTCTAGTATAGCAAATGCCGTGATAGCAGCGTACACCACAGCTCAGGCGCGGTTAAAGCTTTATAGCTACCTCGAGCAGCTAGGCCGCCGTGCTCTGTATTGCGATACTGATTCGGTCATTTACGTTACGCGGAAAGACCTGACAGAATACGAGCCACCGACAGGACAGCTTCTCGGTGATTTAACAGACGAGCTCAGTTCTTACGGTGAGGGTAGTTACATAAAATCGTTCGTTTCGGGCGGTCCAAAATTTTATGCTTTTATAGTAATTACCCCGGAAGGCGTGGAAAACGAAGTTTGTAAGGTAAAAGGTATAACACTCAATTTTGCAAACAGTGCCCTCATAAATTACAAACCAGTACGCTCCTTTATAACAGGTGAAAAAGAGGATCCTATTGTACTGCGTTATAACGCGATTCGACGGACAGCATTTCATCAGGTTGTCACACGTTCTGAAACGAAGTCGTGCATGCCCTCGAGTGTTAAGCGAAGACCCAATGGTTTATACAGCTCGCTTCCTTACGGCTACATCAGCTAATTTGACATGAACTACAAAAATATAAGATATTGTAAAAGAATATTCTCGTTAAATAAAATAATAATAATGTTATGCGTCACACCTCTTCCCTCGTTTATTATCTTTATTATAGGTATCATCAAGGCATATTTATTCATTCGCTCAAATGGACACGCGGTGGAAACATCCCTGGACCTCGATGATTTGCGGGCCTACGGGCTGTGGTAAAACATTTTTTGTAAAGAAGTTTCTAAAGAATATCTCACTTATGAGCAGCGAGCCGTTCGAGAGAATTATTTTTTATTATTCAGAGTGGCAGTCTGCTTATACAGAATACGGAACGTCGATAGATTTTCGTGAAGGTCTGCCACAAGCGTCAGATTATGCTGGTGATCCACGTGCTAAACTTATAATTATCAATGATCAGAAGCGTGAAGCATCAAATAATAATGTTGTCGATCTTTTCACCAAAGGCAGTCATCATAAAAACCTGAGTGTTATATTTATAACGCAAAATTTATTTCATCAGGGACACGGGCAATGAGATATTTCGCTAAACGCTAATTATATAGTAGTGTTAAAAAATCCGCGTGACCGAGCTCAAATACAGCATCTTGCGCGGCAGGTATACCCGGAAAATCCACGCTTTTTACAGGAGGCTTATCATGATGCCACATCTAAATCTCATGGTTACCTATTATTGGATTTAAAACAATCAACGCCTGATAATTGTAGATTTTGAACCGACATTTTTCCAGACAATACACATCACCTTGTGTACGTACCACGGAAAAAAAGATAAAAGTAGCACACCCGTCATATCATTATCAGTTCGGCATTTGTAATGGAGTGTAACGGATCGGTGCTCCGCAAGAAGCATATTGCAATATTGCATGCTCTTCAGTATCTAAACAAGGAGCAACGTGAAGCAGTATTACGGAAAGCCGACGTGCGTATGATAAGGTGCATTTATGAGTGTGCTTTAAACGTTCTTCGTGGAAATGTACCTCTAAAGACTGAACAGAGAAAAAAAGTTACGTCATCACGCACCTACTATTCGACTTTTGGCTGCGAAAAAAGGCTGCTGGAAGACTAAGAAGCGATTCGTTGTTCAGAGCGGCGGTTTCTTGCCGCTCTTACTAGCTCCAATACTAGGGACGCTGGTATCAACGCTAATCGGAGGCCGTGAATAATGGAGTACGCCAAGAAAATGGTGCTCGTCCGCGAGTAGAATCTATTGCAACATCAAAATCAGCGACAACCGTTTTCTCATGCTACTAAAGCACAAACACTACTTGAACATCCTGTTGCTTCTGTCTTAGCTAGACTAGATAGTGAAATGAAAGAAATTTTGAATTCTAATGTCTACAAGAATGAGCGAGAAAAGTGGACGGCATACCTGACTGTTCTACAACGCTACCTTCATTTTATTGATAACGAACGAGCACAGCAGCACCTTGCTCTTGTGGAGAAGACAGAACCATCGGCTCGGGATAACGATAAAAGAGATCAGCCGATGGGGCTGAATGACTCTGTTATCATTGAGAGTGTTCCGGCGAAATTTCGGAACAAAGCCAAGCTTCTACTACGTCGGCTGCATGCGGCATCATCTTCCAATTTTTCTTGGGATTCATCAGGTGTTGTTTCGGTTAGTGGTAAACCTATCAAGGATTGAAACATTGTGGATCTCGTGAACGATGCCATGCGATCAAGAAATATGCCCAAACCAACAGGTCGTAAGGCATTTGCACGGTTCCTGAGAGCAATTCAAACACCTCGTGAGTTTATCGGTAACGAAGACCTATGGCAGGAGTCGAGAGCAAATTCGACATTGCAGATGGATCCAACTGTAATCAACAATCGGGGCAACAGCAACATCGGCAGCGACGTACCAAGTGATATAAGCAGCCATTCTAGATTCTACAGCGGTAGTGAAGACAGTTGCAGTGTACAAAGTGGTTCTGGTTGTAATAAAAAAAGACGTTTAACTTGGGCTAACCTTAAATTATAATAATAATGAAAACATTACAAAAAGTGTACTTTGATCCCTCTCATGAGGCCTCATTTTCAGGATCTGAAAAACTGTTACGCGTGGGTCGTAAGAAAAAAATCACCGATTACAAAACAGTGCAGTGGCTTGAGTCTCAAGACGCGTACACAAAACATAGACCTGTGAGACATCGTTTCCCTCGACGCTTCTACAATGTCCGCAATATCGATGACGTTTGGGAAGCGGATCTCGTAGATCTTCGCTCAATCAAGACCTACAATGATGGTTATGTTTATCTCCTTGTTGTCATAGATGTTCTCTGTAAGTATGCATGGATCGAGCCTCTTACTGATAAGACAGCTCTGTCGGTAGCTAAGGCCTTTGAGCGTACACTAAGATCTAAAATTACTAATGGTAGATCACCTCTTTACCTACAATCGGATAAGGGTAAAGAATTTATAGGTGCAGCCTTTCAGACGCTTCTGAAGAAGAAGAATATACAATTTCGTACGGCGCGAAATCCTGATATAAAAGCAGCGGTTGTAGAGCGTTTTAACAGAACTCTGAAAGAAAGAATGTGGCGTTATTTCACTCATACGAGGGAAAAACGTTACATAGACGTTTTGCAGAATATTGTTTCGGCTTATAATCACGCCCTCCATAGTAGTATAAAAATGGCTCCTGCCTCAGTGGCTTATGCTACAGCTGCAAAAGCACGATCTAATTTACTGCAGCGCTACAAGAAACCATATCATAATAGAACTCCTAAATATGGTGTAGATGATGTTGTGCGTATCAGTAAAGCAAAAGCCGCCTTTGCAAAAGGTTACGAGAGCGGTTGGAGTGACGAGTTATTTAAAGTACATCGTGTATCGACCGCTAGTACGCCTGTAGTGTACATCTTACGTGAACTTCACAACGAGGATATTGACGGCATTTTTTACGAGCCTGAGCTATCGAGAGTGCGTGTGCCCGTCCAGACGAGGGGTAATACTAAGAAATCAAGATGAAAGACGATTTTTACATAATTCTACCTAGTAACAGTAGTATGAAATATTACCCTGATAACACGACAACCCGCTATACAACACATTTACCGCAAAACGTGTGTTTGCAAGGCAGGTGGGCCGTTTCGTTAGCTGAAATGCACATACCCATGACGATCTTGCATATACCACATGAGGGCGATCAAAATTTCATGAACTCCATCACCAGCGCTATACCACCCAACAGTAAATCAGCAATTGATTTTAAAGAAGAACGCGTTTGCGTTCCATTGGGAGTGTTGGAGAATCCGTCAGCTGACGGCTCTCTCCGAGGGCGCCCACGGCGCAGCAGCACCTCGCGGGCAGCGACAACGCGACGCTCGCTTGACTCGAGCGCGAGAGTCGCTGATTTGACTCGCGCTCTTGTCACCACGCGTGCTTTCCGGTTTTTAGTCTTCTCTTCCGATTGGGACCGCACATACGTTACATTTGTATACAGCTCTCGGCTTCATCTCAAACAAAGTTTTGCTCAGTTAAGGGGAGGGAGTCAGGTCAATAAAAATTGATTTTGGAAATTCAATATCATCCAAATCCTATTGCATATAATAATGCCCAATGCACTTTATTGTTGGTGCTCGATGAAAGAATTTTTTACTGTCGTCTGTCTTGCATATGCTTTTCAATATTATCTTAAGCAAAGTTCTTAGGTTTTCCATTCTGCGCATGATTCAGATCAAACTACTAGGCAGATTGGAATCATTGACGTCTCATTTTCTTCTTCATGAAAAGATACACCGGCTAAATGGAGCAAACTATTTTTTTTCATTCTGAAAGCAAAGTTAATCACTGATTTAGAAAATAGCATAAAATTTATTTATTAATAATTATGTTACTTAAAAAATATTACATTTTATTGACATTTGCTCCATTTAGCCGGTGTATCTTTTCATGAAGAAGAAAATGAGACGTCAACCATTCCAATCTGCCTAGTAGTTTGATCTGAATCATGCGCAGATTGGAAAACCTAAGATCTTTGCTTAAGATAATATTTAAAAGTATATGCAAGTCAGACGACAGTAAAAAATCCTTTAATCGAGTACCAACAATATAGTGCATTGGACATTTTTATATGCAATAGGATTTGGATGATATTGAATTTCCAAAATCAATTTTTTTGACCTGACTCCCTCCCCTTAATTGTTCCGGTCACGAGTAATCAACGCTGCTCAATAACAACAGCTTGACTCGCTCAACTCATTGTGTTCTGCTCATCGTGCTCGACCGGCGATTAATATAATCGTCCGGGAAACTCGATCTCTTTGTGACCGCTCACCGCCATTACGTGCTGCTCATCGTTGTATTGTTATCGTGAATATAAGTGCATTATTCAACACATATTTTTGGGCCTCGAGAAACTTTATTTATAACACCTGTTCCACCATCCACGAACCCGCTCATTGATTAACTCAACAGGGAGTATATCGTAGCATGGATTCGTTAATCGAGACAATTAATCAAATATCACGCATAGCAGATCATTTAAAATTTACCTGTGGCCGTAATGGCTACGTGACGGTAACGCGCATCTGCGCGGCATGTAAAAACCTTGAACACTCTTTTTATTTCTCTCCGTTGCTGAATAAGATTTTGGGCTTTAATCACCTTGGAGATCTAACGCTTCAAGAAGAATCTAAGCACACTGCAGTATATCCAGCTAATTTAATCAACGGTATCCCCGGTATGTTGTTCGTTTATACTGATATCTGCGAATCATATATTACCGGAGATGTACATACGCCTTTGCTACGTGTTGTGCCATCGACAGTCTCTGATACTTACAATTACGGATCTATGAAAATCAAGAGTTTCTCAGCCCCTCGATATGTGCCTCTTTTACGTACTAGCTTTCAAACGATAACTATCGATATAAGAGATGAGTTTGGCGCACCAATACCATTCGAGTGTGGGACGCTGACGGTGACACTACATTTCAAGCGTTTCGATTAACCAAAAAGTAACTCTAAATGAATTACGAGAGCTACTTTGACATACAGATGGGCGGCGGCGGTGGTGGACGAACAGGCTACGGCGGTATAAGTCACGTATACATAGGCTCACCAAATCAACGAGGTCACGGTATTGGTAGTTTCCTCGGAGGTCTATTCCGGAGCATCATACCTCTGCTCAAGCAGGGGGCTCGCGCTGTTGGTAAAGAAGCGCTCAGATCAGGAATTAATGTAGCCACCGATATAATGGATAATGGCGTACAGCCACGCGAAGCCTTTAAAATGCGTTTACGTGAATCGGGGCAAAATTTGAAACGCAAAGCCGAGGAAAAAATAAGTACATTAATGAGTGGTTCGGGGTATAAAGCAGCTAAAATGAGGCGTTTGATTCATTCTGCTCGTGGTAATAGAAGGCGTAGCATCGGTACGAGAAAAAGAAGGACGACCCGATCATCGAGAAAACGCACTGGTGCCGTAAAGAATAAGAAGAAGAAGAAAAACGACAAAGACCGACAGTAGAAAGAAGAAGAGGAAGACCCCAAGAACTGTATCCGACATCTTTGCATAGGTATTATATTTCGAGAAAATGGCGTTTTTACACACACACTCGTGTGAATGTTTGAAGTCAGAGCTGGAGCTGTTTTCACTACCACCAACGCAAACTACAATAGAGGGAAGTCAGTGGGTGCACTATAAACCGATCTCCTCGCTCACCGATGATTCATCCATAGAGTTTGTGGTCCCCGGTCAGGGTGAGGAGTACATTGATCTTGCGCATACCATGCTAAGTATGCGTGTCCAAATACAATCTACGGGCGAGAAACCTGATCCTTCTATTAAAGTAGGCCCTGTGAACAATCTAATGCATTCAATGTTCAACCAAATTGACGTATTTTTGAATCAGAAACTTGTGTCTCCTCCAAATAATGCATATGCCTACAGAGCGTACATTGAGACACTTTTAAATTATGGCCGTGGTGCTAAGGATTCTCATCTAACGAGCGTATTATGGTATAGCGATACGGCTGGATAAATGAACGATGTTGATGATGCTAATGTAGGTCTGACTAATCGCCGGCTATTTCTAGGCGGAAACAAAAAGTCTGTTGATCTTCTAGGACACCTACATTGTGATATTTTCAATCAGGAGAGATTTTTGTTAAACGGCGTTGAGCTACGACTACGCCTCGTGCGCAGCAGTGACGCTTTTTGTCTTATGAGCGGGTCAAAAGATTGGAGTATTCGCGTTACCGAAGCATCACTCCTTGTACGTCGTACTAAAATAGCTCCTGGTATGCTTCTAGCTCATGCTAGAGCTCTGTCTAAATCGACAGCAAAATATCCCTTGACGCGTGTGGTGGTTAAGGCTCTATCATTGCATGCAGGTGTACATGGTGATACTTTAGATAATGTCATACTAGGACAACTACCTAAGAGGATAATTCTAGGGTTCGTCGATAATAAAGCGTTTAATGGTGATCGCTCATTAAATCCCTTTAACTTTCAAAATTACGGCATTAATTATCTTTCTTTGTATGCTGACGGAGTTCAGGTACCATCAAAGCCCTTACATCCGGACTTTACTCGTTACAATTACGTTGATGCCTTCCATACACTGTTCTCCGGCACAGGTATCCACTTTCTCAATCAAGGTAATTGTATTGCACGCTCCAATTATCCTAACGGTTATTGTCTCTTTGCGTTTGATCTCACGCCCGATCTCTCGGCAAACAGCAACAGTCATTGGAATTTAGTAAGACATGGTAGTGTGAGAATAGAAGTGCGCTTCGCCCAAGCGTTAACTTCAGCAATTAACTGTATCGTGTATGAAGAATATGACAATGTGTTGGAGATTGACTCTTCGAGGCAGGTAATTGTAGACTATAGCGGTTAGATTATGCCTGACATATATTTGCAGCGTAAGCTAACTTGACCGGCCAGTCTACGTTCATACTTTGAGGTGTTACGATCGCACAGCTCATCATGAATATTGTGATTGATATACAAGGCCTGAAGGATAGGTCTAATGAGTTTATTCCAAAAGAAGTTGCAATCATTGCCGTTAACTCAGACTATAGTGCGCATTGGGTAGTGTCACCACCCCATGCTTATAAGAGTTTACCACCCAGTGTAAAGAGACAAAACACATGGTTGATTGATAATCATCACGGCATAGAGTGGACCAGCGGTGAAACGTCATTACGAGCTGTCGAGAGTATTTTGAAGAAAATTGCCGTACAGGCTGATCGAATATTCACAAGAGGCACTGATAAAGCCGCTTATTTAACGCAATTAACAGGGTGTTTCATTATAAATCTAGAGGAAGACGCAACGGATCCCTCATTTCGTCATCTACCAGCGTGTAGCACTCTGTGTATTCATCATAGTTTATTGTGTAAAAACCGCTCATATAGGTGTGCTCTACATTGCGCTGTAAGAATTAAGACGTGGCTTTGCCATAGTGATCGTGTAAATTCATTGTGGGAGTATAGGACCACCACTACTTGGTACGCCGACGACGACGACGATACTCCTAGTGCTCCTTGTTATGAATAGTCTGCAAATACTGCAGGCCCTTCAGAGCATAAAGAATCATAATATCGGTGTATACTCTGCCGATCGCATTCCGAGAGCTTGGGCGAAACCGACGGCTATTGTAGCTAACACAGATGGACACAAACAGCCGGGAAGTCACTGGATCGCCATGTACGTCGGTCGAAATGGACACGGATGGTACTTCGATAGCTACGGATTGCTCCCAATTATCCCTCAGCATCTCCAACGTCTCCGACGAAACTGTAAACTCTTTCGCTACAGCACCTCTCAGCTTCAGAGCCCTGAATCACAATTTTGCGGACATTATTGTGTTATGTTTCTTCATTTCATGTTTACAGGCCTTGGTATTCATAGGTTTAGAAGCGTGTTTTCAAATAATCTGTCGAACAACGATAAAATAATATCTGATTATTATAACGCGTACACCAGTAAGCATGGCCAGCCCAAGCAGCCGTATAAACAGTTCAACACATGTATGCAGAGTTGTTGTTCACGCTCTCGCTAGCTACATTATTCATTGATTGCGGTATATACTGAAAAATAAGTACTTAAACTGTACGCTTTAATAACCTTCAACACCATCCTGTGTTTCTCTCGAGGAATTTCGCTGATAACGCATTTGACACAGCATAGCTACAGGGATATCATCTTACAAGCTCCACGTGCCTTTGGGTCAGCAATTTGATCCCCCCCACCTATAGGTAAATCTCTTGATTCATAGCAGTGGACATTGCAGTAAGGTGATGTTGTTCGGGGTGATGGAGGAGGAGGAGGAAAATACTAAGCGTCCATATGATGCAGCCTCACTAGTAACTGAACAGTCGCCGTAGATACTTCTTCTTCTGCAAGTCCATGCAAAGACGACGCCTCGAATTAAAGACATGCATAGAACGGTTCTTGCAAGACATTACGCGCCTCAAGACATTGATTTACGCAAAATCAGAACTACATTCTTTGACAGTCAAATTCCAAGCGCTTAAACTTCATAATGGATTTATCAGCAATCAATAAAGTGGGCAAGCCGCAGCCGTATCTACCGTTGAAAAGATTAGCGGATCTAGAAGTAGACAAAGAGTACATTGTCACGAAAATGAAGATCAGTCAAACGAAGTGGGGTGTGCGTATTACCGTCGATCTGCATAACGAGTTTACGTGCTTCCTGCCATCAAGATTCATGACGGCATTCGAGGAGAACGCCGCTCTATTTCAACAGATGATTGCCTCTACTAGTGAACAAAAGTTACGTATGTTCTACTACGGCACAAAGTACAATCATTTGGAGTTTAAAGAAGCGTGAATATAAACTCCTCTCACACGATCGGAGTTCAGCGTGGATACAACAGCGGTCTCGCATCTTCTGATAATTCAACAGCGCATCAATGATTCCCGTTCAAGCTGCTAACACACAGCAGCAGCAACAGCATTTGCTGCTGTCTACTATACTTGACTTGAACGTATCTTCAACGAGAACTGCTCGACTTGGTCTAGATATTCGTGGTAATGGGTCCCTTATACCCGTGATTAAGTTGACATGCAGCATTACCGGCTACATATTTTTGGATCGCTCCGCTTGGGAAAATCTTCAAAAACATTTTGCTACTATCGCGGCGTGCCTAAGTGAGAAAGAAGAAGAAGAAGACATCGTGGACGCACTCAACGATGACAGTTCTGCAGAAATATATACTGCAATAGTTGAACATGATTTTCTACTAGAGCACGAGGTGTATAATAATCAACCTGCAGTGATTATTCAAAGTGCACAAACTGGTAGTAGTAGTGGAGATTCTGTGCAACGTTTCGCACCCTTCTATCGCTTTACGCGAGAGGACTTTACAAAACTGACAATATTACAGAACTGCATAAACAATTACATGTCATGGCTTTCGCAAATCCGCGGTGATGCAGAAATGTGTAAGACTATTCTCGTCAGTGCTATTACATCATTTTCCACGCTTTTCGCTGTGAGCTCTGTGCAACGCGTTATACGCAGAAAACGTCAAAAGATTCAAGACTACGCACGACAGAGACTAAAAGCGCAGAGGCCCTCCTACGAACTATCGACTAAATCTAAAACAAGGATCATCGCGGAGTTGCTCACCCATCATCTGAGTCATATTGTTAAAACCGTTATAAACTATAATACCCATAATTTATAATAATCATTGTTCATATATACTGTATTAAAAAAAAATGTATTTTCAATAAATGTAAAAAAAAAGGTGGTGCACGGTGACGACCCGTCGCTCGCTCTCCAGCCCAACCCCCACTCTCTCACCCACACCTCGGCTTCTGGCGAACCGAGGAGTGGGGGTAGGAGTGGGAATAGCAGTGGGGGTCGCCATAGTGCACCACCTACTACTGTAGTGCCTCACCCGCAATACGTATTGCTGATTCAGAACGCCGATCGCAGATCATACGAGAAACTCACACGGTTCTCCGCGATATGAGACGTTTAATGAGAAGTAGCTACATTGAGTAGACACATTGAAATGAACTTGTGAGCAAAATTGAGTGCTTCGTGATAAGCCTGGTGAGTGGATCGAGAAGTTGTGAAGTTGTAGCTTGGCTTGATCCTATGCGTTTCCTAAGTTGATAAATGGCCGAAAACGCCAATCCAACAGTTACGTTTTCGAACGTAGATCCCTCCAAATTCGAGCGTGAACATGAGCATAGTTCTCATGCGGAAGAATGGATGTGCGGGGGTGACTCGGGAAAGAGGTAGTTGGCCCAGCAAGTGCTGAGCACGGAGCCCCCTTTCCCGAACACACACCGCATACCGCGGAATACGAGTCTTCAGACTGTGCTGAGTACTTCTGTGAGGTTTCCAGATGTGAGCAGGATCGATGAGTACGAACTAGTCTTGAGTTGTCGTGGCAAACTACTTCTTTTTCCTTGCTGACTGGACTGGTTGGAACGTCCTCCAACCGGAATGATGGCTTGTCCGTCAACTGGCAGCCAAATGAGTAAAGGGATGAGTTCTATTTGAGCGTCTTGAGTTAAACGGAGAAGTAAGCAGCTTGAGCGGTCTGTCTACAGATCTGCTTGATTCTCTCCGGTCGTCAATAGAATGACAATAACCGATGAGTTAAGGTTCACCGCAATTTGAGCAGTACTCTGACATATGGCCGTTAGTTGAATGAGTTTGTTCAGAGAGGAACCTTGTAGATGAGATCCCAACGATAGTTGCTACTGAAAGCATCCATTAAGGTGATGTGTTACATATCGTCTGTCTCTCTCAGTTCGCCATAAGTGCGAGTGACATAGCCAAATCTTTCCGAAGTGTTATTCTTCGCCACGGTTGATTTTTCGAATAAAAGTCGAGAACAGAGTTGGGCAGCAAAAATTACTTAGGTCAGAAATTACTGCTTTAATTACGATTACTTTCAGTAATTGTATGTAATTTATTATTTAATCCAATACAATTACTGAAAGTAATTGTATTGTACAATTACATTTTGTAATTGTATTGGATTTCAAATTAAATACAATTACTTCCAGTAATTTGTATTTAGTAATTTTCCATTACAATTTTTCCCAACTCTGGTCGAGAAGTACTGAGTGCAGACTGCCAAGACGCGGTCAGTATTTCTCGTCTTTTGCCCAAAATAACAATTGTGGCCCAAAACAACGATTTACAGTTATTGTCGCCGGCCGAGCAGTAGCACATCACCTTAAGAGTGAGATGCCTAGACGAATTCCTGATCAGAGAGCCCGTCCAGCACTGAAGATTGAGTTGGCCTTGAGTCGTTGGGTTGAGCCATCCATGGTGGTCCCGCCCACCATAGTGAGTGGTCTATGACATCTGATCCACATGAGTGTGACTTGTGAGTCCGTCCACAGATAAGTTTCCTTGACGTGCAGTTTTAACGTGGCTTGGACGTACTTAATTTGTTTTGAGAGGAGTCGCGCTGCAGTGAGTTCGAGCCTCCGGATTCCAAGTTTCTTGAGAGGTACTACTTTAGCTTTGGAGCACAGAAAAGATGCCCTGGCATCAGTGGACGATAAATGTACGGTGACGTAGATAACCGCTGACATTTCGAGTTGAGATGCATCAGAGAAGCCATGCATTTATCCATCGCGGGAGTGAGATGCTAGCAAGTGTTGAGAGGTCTTCTCTGAGCGTCAGCCATCATGTTGAGATCTGAGACGAAAGTGGTTCGTCCCAGTTTAGTTTATGCAGTCACAGTTCCTGAAAGAGCATCTTCGCTCGAACTGTGACCGGTGAGATGAAGCCTAGTGGATTGGATATCTGCGCCACTGCAGATAGGATGAGACGTTTGGTGCGCTTGCCTGAGTGTTCTGAGAATTTCGATGAATATGTCTCGGTCTTCGTGTGGATTCCAATTGATTCCAAGAATCGTGGTTTCTCAATCGTCCAATGAGATGGCCGTGGTTGAGGTGCTCGCCAATGAAACTGCCTGAGCAGATGTTGATGACTAAATGCCACCTGGCTAACGGGATTCCGCCCGCGTCGTCAAGTGCGGCAGATGATGAGCAGTTCTGATGAGCGAATGACGCTTGGCTAACGGGATTCCGCCCGCGTCGCACAAGTGCTTCAGCCAATGAGCAATCCAAACGAGCATGTCCATGTTGAGCTGCAACTGTGCACCAATGTGCATGAGATTGGTTGTTGAGTATCCTGTGGTGGTGGCGTCTGAGCTATTGAACACCACACGCAGTTTAGTTGTAGAGCTGTCCGGTCTGAGTGCGTCATGATACGGCAAGAAATAATAAGCCTTGCCCGCGTACTTCGAGGTTGGTGCCTCGATCCTGGCTCCAAGATCGTCGTACTCCTTTATGAAGCACTAATTGAGATCCCGATACTCGTTATCTCTGGCCAGTCTTCTGAGTGTCTGTGGTAAGCACCGTTGAGCTGTACTTGATGAATCTCAGAGTTGCGAGATGGAGGATTTGAGCGGAATGCGAAAGATGTATCGTCCTGGTGAGTCCCACGAATAAGATGTTCGAAAATCAGCTCCGCATTCCTCTTCTTCTGGGGTGAGTGCTCCAGTCACGTATGTTGTTGGCATCTCTTGGACCCAGAATTTTGTGAGTAGTTCCTGCAAGAGTGTTGTGCAACATGCACAGGTCCGAGAATGAGCCTCTGATAATATTAGGCCGACTAGTCTGACCGTAATTATCAGCACCGATGATGATGTCAATCTGCCGAGGTGTGAGAAGGTCCGGATCTGCCATAGTGATGTTATTCAGGTGAGGCCAGTTTTGAGGCGAAGCCTCGAAAGACGGTAAGATAGAAGTTAACGTCTTCAGGATGTGAGCTTGCACCAAGACTACTCCTTCCATTTGAGCTGAGCGCAATGAAATTGAGTGTTTCCACGGGTGTGAGTTGTCGTTGCTCCTCCGTTGATAGGAATCCGGGAGCTCCGTCGCGTGATGTTGAGCTATCTAATGAGTTGTTTTGAGAAAAAGTTAATCCAGGTCCTGGATAATCCAAACCCGAACGTGATGAGTAGCTCCCGATGAGATGGCGTGAACGAATGCTGTGGCGAGCAGCGTTGAGTGAGACGAGATGAGCTGTGGCGATGAATGGACGATTACATTGAGTAACTACTGAGCTTTGCGGATGAGATGCTCCCGTTCCAATTGAGCTGACTGTGATGATATTGCTTGAGGATGAAGTGGTTGGTCTCTTCTTGAGCTGCAACTGAGTCGAGCGTCCAGATTTCTGAACACATGATGAACTAGCTGTTTCACATGTTTGGTCGAATCCCCAATGAGTTATATGCACCGTGTGTGCCTCTGAGACCATGTAGATGATTCGTCTTCAGCAACAGCATTGTTGGAAGGTATCCGGATGTTTAATAAACCTCCAATGAGGCCGGATGTGTAGCTTTGTACTTCGATGTATTGTGGCGAGTAATCACCATGATGAATCCAACGACGCGTCAGTGAGCGAAAACCTTGAGAAGAGCTGATGCGATATGATGATCTAGAGTGTATGCATGGTGCTGGAGATGCCGTTCATCAGTTTGAGCTACTTGAATGCTCAGTGATTTGAGCAAGTAGTTGTAGAAACCCTCTTGCAAGGATTTCCGCGGCTCAATGTTCATGCTGAGCCGATCCTTCTGAGATTGCACCTTGAGAGATCGCAACTCTAGTGAGAATCAATGAGGTGCGAAGCATTAAACGAGCGAGATTAGAAACGCCGGGAAAACACACGAGTTTTCCAAAATACGCGTATAAATTGAAAAGAGTTGAAAAAATTATTCACTCGTAACAGTCGAGAAACTGAAAATTATTCGCGCACGATGAGTAAGAAATTAAAGAGCAGTCGTGACTTTTAAAAGAGAGTGAAAGTAATTCGTGCACGAAGAGTGAGTAAGTAAAATTATTCAATCATCAAAGTTGAGAAAGTCAAAAATACTTCGCGCACGAAAAGCGAGTACAATAAAACATGTTAATCGCGCGCACAATGAAAATGTCTGAAATTTATTGACCGAAGTTTATAAGTGCCGAAAAACTATTCGCGCACAATGCGAAAGTTAAGAATGTCCTAAACTCCATCGGCAGAAAGCGCGAATGTCCAACACAAGGTTCACGCGCCCTGTTGACAGCGTCCATAGAAACTCATGTGGTCACAAGTGAAAGATCCAAAAACCGAGTGTTCTGAGTGCGAAGGTGTGCCGCGAACATCACACGAGAATGTCAATGAGAAAATGTGAGAACGAAAACGCTAATGTTTACGGCGATCACCACACGAGAATGTCAAAAGAACATTGAGAACGAGATCGCGAATGCTTACCGCGATCACCACACGAGAATGTTAAAAAACAGAAAAGAAATTCGAACGCAAAATTGGTCTTGAGCACACACGAGAACGGAAAACACCGATGAGTGTTGAGAGCGCGAAAGTAGATTGAGCACACGCGAGAATGTCGCAACCCTGCGATGAGCGTTTAGAGCGCGAAAGCATTGAGTACACACGAGAATGTCAAACACCAATGAGTGTTGAGAGCGCGAAAGTATTGAGCACACACGAGAATGTCACAAAACCCGCGATGAGCGTTTAGAGCGCGAAAGCATTGAGTACACACGAGAATATCAAACACCGATGACTGTTGAGAGCGCGAAAGTATTGAGCCCACACGGGTACGTCCAAAAAAACAATGATTGTTGAGAGCGCGAAAGTATATTGAGCACACGTGAGAATGACACCAAACGGTTGCGAATGTTTCGCACACGAAAGTTGAAACTATTCAAGTATAGTTCATTCGCGTGCTAAGTTAACGTACAGAGAAAAAGTTCATGCGTATATTATGCGAACTCAAAAAACCGTTCCGAAAGTTTGAGAAAATCCGTTCACTTGAGTTTCACGAGATGACAAAAAAACACATTTGAGAGATGAGAGAAATCACGAAAATTCACTGCGAATTGCAGTGAACGTAACGGTTCAATTCTGCCGTGACGATTTCTGCGGAGTGCAGTAAACGTGACTGTCCAATTCTGCGGTGACGATTTCTGCGGAGTGCAGTGAACATAACTGCCGAATCGTGCCATCAGCAGCTTTCTCACTTTTGAGTTAACCATGCGGTGAGAACAATGAGAACCTGAACTGGCACTTTTGTAACTATAATAAATTCACGTACTAAATTAAATAAAGATATACACAAATTATCTGTTGCTGGAGAGTACTTTATTATACGTGTAGTTAAGAGCAGGACTACTGAGCGAATGCGGTCTCGACTCGCTTACCGGTGCGATTAAGGGGAGGGAGTCAGGTCAAAATAATTAAATTTGTAAATTCAATATCATCCAAATTCTCTTGCATATAAAAATGATCAATGAACTATATTGTTGGTACTCGATGAAAGGATTTTTTACTGCCATCTGACTTGCGTATGCCTTTCCATATTATCTTAAGCAAAGGTCTTAGGTTTTCCACTCTGCCCGTGATTCAGACCAAACTGCTAGGCAGATTGGGCTAGTTGATGTCTCATTTTCTTCTTCATAAAAAGATACACCGGCTAAATGGAGCAAAATATTTTTTTTTCATTCTGAAAGCAAAATTAATAACTGATTTAGAAAATAGCATAAAATTTATTTAGTAATAATTATGTCACTTGAAAAATATTACCTTTTATTAACTTTTGCTCCATTTAGCCGGTGTATCTTTTCATGAAGAAGAAAATGAGACGTCAACCAGCCCAATCTGCCTAGCAGTTTGGTCTGAATCACGCGCAGAATAGGTTTACAACCAAGTTTCGGTAAATGGCATCTAAAGCTTACCACTCAAATAAAAATGTTTATGCTGTTTTCACCTTTGGGGCATCTTAGTACCTTTAATGAACAAAATAAAAATATTATTGGCAAGTCAGATTACAGAATATTATTAATAATGTTATTAATAAATGTTTTTTTTTTACAAATAAATAAGTAAATGAATGCATAATTTGAAAAAAACCTGTAAATAATATGGGGATGATCACTTTTATTTACAACATCACTGAAAATTTATCCAGTGTTGACACATTCACAAATGTGTTGCACAAACATTAAATCATCACTTCATAACAAATTTACATATCTGATCACTTCTGATGATTGTTGATTCTGTTTTAAACACTATTGATTGAAAAAAAACCGTAAATGGCCAACGGAATCAAACTAATAACGTAATATGAACAAAAAATAAAAACGTCAATTCGAGGTTATGCGTCTCGCATGTAGCAGAAGTAACTTCTCGAGGCAGTAACACGCATCCGCATGCGATACGTGCTAAGATATCACAGCGCATGTCCCATTATTCGCGCGAATTCGAATATAATGTAAGTGTTACGTGTTGCGTTGAAGACATTACACTCTCATCGCGTCATTTGTATCGCGTTTCGCTAACTGATTTCAAAAATGGTAAACAAATAAAAATTTATTTACAAATACGTAATAAACTTTTTATTATATAGAAAAAAATCATTAAAAAAGAGGTATATCGCAGAAATCGGCCATTTTTTCGCATTCAGGTCTAAGATTTTGCAGGTTCAGAGGGTGTACTTAACTAAACAAAACTGCCGAAGAGAAAAAAAAAAAAAAAAAAATATTTGATTTTTTTTTTTTCAACACCCTTAATTATTTTGTGTGATCAAAAAATCGGCCATAATGTCTGCATATAACAAAAATAAATAAATAAAATAATTTAAAATTCAAATATAATATTCTGGTAATTTTTACGACTTTTGAGAAAATTAAATATGAATGGTACCGTAGAAACTTAGCCATTTTTGCGAATTCCGGCTTATAACTTTACTAATATAGATAGATTACATGGAAATGAATGTTTTCATAGAAAAAAAAAAAATCGATTTTTTTAAATTTTTGACCTGACTCCCCCCCCCTTAATCAAATGCGTGTAATACGCATGCGCCGCTACACTGACGAAGCAGTGTCACCAACTATTAAAATACAAACTTTAATACATCACATTCCTCCCCTTTAAGATAATTATTAGCCTTAAAGATACAATTACAGCGCTGAACACTATTTTTAAAGATTTAACCTTACAACAGGCTTAATTGTACGTTTCGGTCTCTGATTAATATTTAAATTCAGATTATTCACAGATTTCTTACACAAACCCCTTGGAGTAACTGGTTTTTTAATAACAACGTCGTCGCACACAATTTCTGAATCAGAAGGCTCCTCTCGAGCAATGTCACTCGATGCACTAAACTTTTCCGCAGGTTTCACTGGATTTTCATCCAAATCAACTGGTACACTTTCCGACGTCTTATCACTGACCACCAATCCATCCATACTCGGGCTTAACAATGCCCTATCGATTACAGATTCCGACTCACATAATTTTTTATCCAAATAACAATCATTTTAGCGCTAAAACTCTCGCCACACTCATCCTCGTAGAATCGACCCGCTTTTAACAACTGATCCACATATCGCTTCCAATTAACTCTACAATTCCCTTCAGGAACACAAATATACATACGATCGCCTAAACGCTGGCGAATTTTTGCTCTACACCACGTAGGCTTCTGCGGATTTTTATAATCCCTCGCATAAACAATTTCTCCTTGCTCGAAAACAACATCTCTCTTCCCCTTGAAGTTACAATTTTGCCTCTCTCTCTGTCTTTCAATATTTGAACTTTTAATTAAATCAAGTCTAATCCTCATATTTCTACCAAACATGAGTTTTGCAGGTGATTCCCCAGTTGTCGAATGCACTACATTTCTGTAGGTCAATAAATATCTATTCATAATAGTAGGTACACTAACACCCTTGTCACTACAATCGAATAACGCCTTTTTAACACCGCTTTTAAAAGAGCCTACCGCATTTTCCGCCAACCCGTTCGTGGCCGGATGATACGGAGCCGATGTTCGATGAACAATCGCATTTTTTTTTACAAAATTGCTCGAATTCCGCCGAAATAAATTGTCTGCCATTATCGGAAAAAATCATCTTTGGTATACCAAATCTCGCAAAGCACTCTCTCAATTTTTCAATAGTACTGCTTGAATCCGTTTTCGACATTTCAAAAATTTCAGGCCATCTCGAATAGGCGTCTATTACCAAAAAATAAGTTTTTCCATAAAACGGACCCAGAAAATCAATATGAATTCGTTCAAAAGGAAAATTACCTTCGCGAAATTTAACCAAAGATGCTTTTTTCGGTTGATTGGCCGTAGACATATACGCTTTACAACTTTTGACAAATTCCTCAATTTGTTTATCAAGTCCCGGCCACCAAAAGTACTGGCGCGCGAGCGATTTCATTTTAGCGATCCCTAAATGCGCATTGTGAAGCTTTTTTAACATCGTTATTCTCAACTTTTCAGGAATTATAACTCTATAACCCCACATCAAAACTTCTTTCTCAATTGAAATCTTATTCGCTCTATACTCATAAGGTTTCAACACATCGTCAATTTCTTCCGGCCAACCGTACCGACAATAATCATAAACTTTACTCAAAACACAATCTCGTCTCGTACCGATTTTCAATTGCTCCACTGAAATTGGAACACGTTCTTCTACAACAAAATGAAAATAATCACCGGCCTCTTGTTGAGGCTTAACTCCATCTAAAGGCAGTCTGGACAATCCATCTGCTCCATTATTTAATTCTCCTCGAATATATTTGAATCTGTACTTAAACCCGCTCAAAAAAAGCGCCCACCGCTGCAAACGCCCCGCCGCAATCTGCGGAATACCTTTCTCCTCATCAAAAAGCGCCTGCAACGGCTTGTGATCCGAGCAAAGTACAAACTTATTCCCAAGTAAATATTGATAAAACTTACTCACAGACCAATAGATTGCCAGAGCCTCTTTATGAATCACTGAATAATTCTTTTCCGCGTCACGCAAAATCCTCGACGCAAAAGATATTGGTCTTTCGGTACCATCCGGCAATACGTGTAAAAGAACGGTTCCAATACCGATTTTCGACGCGTCACACACTAATTTAATTTCTAAATCTGGATTAAAATGAATTAAACAACGATCAGCCGTCATCTCTAATTTAATCTTATTAAAAGCCTCTTCACATTCTTTGCTCCAATTAAAATCCTTCTTTTTCGACAGTTTATAAATTGGCGATAAAATATCCGATATTCTAGGTACAAACTTCGCATAATAATTGACCATTCCCAAAAAAGCTTGAACCTCCGAGATATTAGACGGCCTACGCACCTTCATAATTGCCTCAATTTTCTCTGGGTTCTTCCTTAATCCGTTTTTGTCAATTATGTGACCCAAATAACGAATTTCGGAACTGAAGAACGAACATTTCTTAAAATTCAATTTAAATCCAGCGTCTTGCAAGCGCCGAAAAACTTCACGTAAATTTTCCAAATGTTCCTTTTTCGTTCTTCCCGTTACAACGATGTCATCTAAAAAATTAATTACTCCGTCTGCACCAAGCAAAACCTTCTCAACTATTTTTTGAAAAATGGAGCACGCCGGTTTAATTCCAAAAGGTAATCTATTCATAACATAAATACCCCGGTGGGTAGTCCAGGCCAAAAGACTTTTCCCTTCCTCTGACAAAACCAACTGATTGTATGCCGCTGTCATATCTAATTTCGTAAATTTTTCTCCTCCACTGAGAGTCGCGAAAAGTTCCTCAATACGGGGAAGTGGATACTTGACATCTTCAATAACTTTATTAACCGTAATTTTATAATCAGCGCAAACTCTAATTGTCCCGTCTTCTTTCAAAATTGGCACTAAGGGAGTACCCCACGGGTTACTCGTTCGCAATTCAATGACTCCGTCCTTCTCTAATTTATCCAATTGCAGATGTAATTTCTTCCGAATCGCTAACGGAACCGGCCTCGGCTTTAAAAAAATCGGCTGAACGCTCTCTTTTAATTTAATATCAATTTTCTCATATTTGTATTCGCCCAGTTTATTGTCAAATAGAGAATCGTATTCTTTAACCATCATTTGAATTTCATCGTCCGCTCTAATCTCGTTAACAGACGCAATGTAAAATCCCATAATCCTCATTAGATCGCGTCCAAGCAACGGCCTAGTACCCTCTTTCACAATAATCCAGATACCGCGAACAACTCTGCCATTATTATTATTCATCTCGACTTCTATCTGTCCTATCGGGTTCAAAATATTATTATCGTACATTCGGAGCTTAACCGACGTAGGAAACATCGGACTACCAGCCAATTTTTTCTATATAATCCCTCGGGCATAACAGTTCTGCCAGCCCCCGAGTCGATTTCTACTTCAATAGAATTTCCTTGAATACAAATCGTCCTTAACTCCGGATCAATACATTCTCTCGAGTTCATCAACTGAAACATATCTACAAAATCTGACTCGTCGTCATTCGTCGTTTCTAAATAATATTGACTCGCGTGAGAATTTTTTTGTCGACAAATTTTAGTCAAGTGTCCAATTTTTTTTACAAATTTTACATTTGTACTCCTTGTACTTACAAAATGCGAAATTATGCTTAATTCCACCGCAGTGGTTACACTTAGCTTCCTTTGTTGACTCCGAAGTGTTCTTCATAAATCTCGACCCGTTGACCTTTTGTCCGACCGCGCTGCTGCTTTCTTTGAATTCCCGTTTGCTCCAAAAGAACGAACTCGATTGATGTTGTAGTCCAAACTCGTGGTCGACTCTCGCAGCGTTGCCTCTTTGTTTCTCGCCGCTTCCAAAATGGTTTCAAAAGTCGCCGTAGGTGCCAACTCGCAGACTTTATCGAGAATATGACCTCTTTTAAGACCAGTGACGAATTTGTCCTTAATTTTGTCACTTAACAGAGCTCCAAATTTACAATTTGTCACAAATCAATTGGACACGTTTTTATGGGTTTATAACTTTTGGAGTTTTATTTGTGTCATATTATAAAGATGGATATGTAGTCAAAATAGCTCATTGAGGAGGCGTTCCTTTTTCTCTGAGAGCTCGTGGACGACTTTTCTTGAAGTTTCGGGGTTGTAGGGAGAAAAAGTAATGTGCGAGGGAGTCAGTTCGATTTCGCGTTCGAGGTGGGAATAGAGCTCTTCGAATTCTTCCTCATCTCGCAGAGGAGACGCCCCGGAATATAATTCCCGATTTGGTGTATTGTTTGGTAGAGTGAGTGTAGGTTGAAGTTTTGTGTGGGTGAGAATGTTGTCTGGGTTTTGAAGTGCGTGGTTTTGTATGATTGGGGTGATTTGTGTGGTTAGGGGGTGATTGGTCGGGTATTTGTTGCGTCGTGGTGGTCGGGGTGGAAGGTCAATTTGGACGAGGCCCCATTCTCGTTGTAGGAATTCTGGAGCCACACTTGGAAGCAGAGGAACGGCTGGTGGTTCTATTTTCCCCTGTCTGGGATCAGGATGGTTGTGACGGGCGATCAGGACCTCCTGTCCGGGAAGACGGGATTGGGCTTGTCGTTGGAGTCGTCGGAGATAGGCAAGGTTTCTGTATTTTGGCATCTAGGGAAGAGGTTGTGATTAGTATTCCACATTGCGGTAGAAGATTAGAGGGGGGCAGGAAACTAATGCGTGTATGTGGCAGTAAAACACTGAATGAGATTAATGAATTTTATCAATTTATATCCACGTTACAGTAGAATATAAAGTGAGTAGTCCACCTCTCGGTAGGTTAGGAATGTCGTATCCACGTTTCAGTAGAGTACGATTTCTTTATGACGATTAATAAATTGAATTTATTTATTAACACCAATTTTTTAATTAATTTAACAAGAATGAGTTTAATGTTTTTTTATTAATTTATATCCACGTTACAGTAGAATATAAAGTAAGTAGTCCACCTCTCGGTAGGTTAGGAATTTTGTATCCACGTTTCAGTAGAGCACGATTTATTTGAGGCAAGAAAATAAATTGAACACAAATTTTATTAGAAAGACGTTACGTCTTATCGGTTAAGATTCTCTCTTCAGAAATTTCTTGGGTGGTTAATCACTTCGCAGTAGTATAGCCGTCAAAAATTACCTTTGATTCCGTTATAGGAATCGTCGGTGTGATTCTGAATAAAACGGATTTATTCCTGCCTTATATGCACAGCCAGGTCTCCATTCTCTTGCGAGAAAACCGCATCGTCGTGGCCATCTGTCGGCCGAGCGGGAACTACGGGAGCTTTCGCGCGCTCAGGCGCGGATCGCCAACTCGGGGGGCCCGAGTCGTTCTTCGAATTTCTTTCAATTTAGGACGAGGTTTTGGAATTCGCGTGTTATGACTATGAAACATAGCCGTAACATTTAGTATAAGTGTATTTTCTCGTGTGAGTGTTGTGTTCGTGTATTTGTAGGAGAGTTTATTAACCGGAAATTATGTATGGTAAGTATTTTTACGTTATTTGTTTTTTATGTATTTTTTCGGGTTTTATGTATTCCTTTTTTAATGTATTTTTCTTTCTTTCTTTTTCAGGTACATGTCCTTGCAGTGGGTGATCTTCAGTCTTCTTGGTAAGTTGAGTTTTATGTTTAATTAGGTAATTGTAACTTTTATTAATATATGTTTTTTCTTTTATAGGTAGAAAACAAAACTGTAAGCCAGGAGGCAAACAGTTGGTCAGCATGCGGACAACAAATTAACCGCCTTGGTTTTAATTTTTGCGTACCAAGAATTAACCGTCTCGTTATCACCCTGGCGTAAATTATAAAATTCGACTCTCCTTAAAAGCCGAAATTCTAGGAGCAAAATGCTTTCTAAGAATGTCACAAAGGTCTGTAAATCCTCGAGAAGCCGATAAAACCGGATCCCACAAATTTTTTAATATCGTATAAGCCTCTTGACCAACCAGGGTAACTAACACGGCAACTCGCCTTTCTTCCGGAACGTTATTGGCAATGAAATATTGAGTTAAACGTTCCTCATAAATCTCCCAGTCTTCGCCGACTCGATACTCCGACAATGAGCCGATCGTGGAAAAAAAAAGAAACGCTTTGTACTTGCGGTTGCGAGTTTGTTGACATGATCTGACCGCCAAATGCCTGGTGTTGCTCCGAGTCCACAAGCATCGCCTGTTGCTGACCTTGAGTTCGAAGTCGTTCACGTTCTCTGGAAATTTCTTCCTCATTCCTCCTGAGTTGTTCCTCCCAATGTCGCAATTTTTCCTGTCCATCCTTCAGAGATTGACGTAATTTTTCTTGTTCAAGTAGTTGATGTTCAGCCACTTTTCGTCTCTCCGCAACTTGAGCTTTTTCCACCGTGGAAATAAAAACAACGCACCTTGCGTGATTCGCTACCAAATTATCCTCGTCGCCAAATATAATAAATTCACGTACTAAATTAAATAAAGATATACACAAATTATCTGTTGCTGGAGAGTACTTTATTATACGTGTAGTTAAGAGCAGGACTACTGAGCGAATACGGTCTCGACTCACTTACCGGTGCGATTAATCAAATGCGTGTAATACGCATGCGCCGCTACACTGACGAAGCAGTGTCACCAACTATTAAAATACAAACTTTAATACATCACAGTAATTAAACTTTATGAGTTGTCCAATGATAATCACAATAAAATGTCTGATAGCATTTCAGAAATAAACCGATGGGTAATTACACTATTGAGTTGAAGAATGAAATAAAGAAAAGGTTCACTTAATGTTTTGAAAAATGTCAATGAGGTGCCCATCCGAATTTTGAGTAAAATTCCAATAAAGGTTCACTTGAGTTTTACGAAAGTCCAGAAAAAATTCACTCCCGATTTTAAAGTCGATTGTCCGGAAAATCACTCTCTACTCCTATGTCCAAAGAATTCACTGTCGAATGTTAAAGGAGTCACGAGAAATGATTTTCCGACTTGAGAAGACCAAAGAGTATACACGTATACCGATGAGATCGCGTTGAGATATTCACAATGTGAGTATTTTTCTTTTTATTTCCTTATATTTGTTCTTTAGGTTCTTTAGGGCGTTAGTTAGGTTGGCGTTTGTTTCTTTAGGTTCTTTAGGATCTTTAGGTTCTTTAAAATACCCCCGGTATTTTATTCGGGGGTATTTTTACCAAGGGGTATTTTATCCGGGGGTATTTTTCCGGGATTCCTCTGACTCACCTGCAGGATGGGCGGACTATTATTATTATTGTGTATCTTTTTTGTTTCGTAAAATTCCCGACCGGCCCCGTAGGGCTCCGACTCACCTACAGGACGGGCGGGTTAATAAAAATCATTCTGCCTGACTGCTCCTCCAACCCGGAGGTAAGCAGTCAGGTCAGTCCAGAATCGTGTGACCTAAGTAGACGGAGCGAACCCAGAATGACCGCCTTCTGCATTCGACCCGCAAGTGAGTCCGCTTTCTGCCAACAGGCGGGGATGATCTTAATGTTCGTGACAAACGAAGACTTCATTCCGCCGAGAACGCCGATTATGAGGACCACCAGCTTGACCGTGTACCCTCAGTATAGCCCGCGAAGCTCGAAAAGGAGATCCTGATATTTCGTCCGCTTGTCGTCTTCTTTAGTAGCGATGTTAGACTCGCCCGGAGCCGAGAACTCGATGGCAAAGATCGTATGTATCTCGTGGTCGAAGACGACAATGTCAGGTTTATTGGCTGTTATTTGCCTGACAGTGGGAAATGAATAGTTCCAGTAAATACGGCACTTCTCATTTCCCACGACGGACTCAATATCTCCAGGGGCGTAGGGCAGCAGTGGCGTCTCGTCTACCCCGTAAGAGTGTCGAAGGTGGTAGTACAACACTCTTAGGGCCGCATTATGGCGATGGATATAGCCAGAGACCGCATAGTTGGGACATGCAGATAGTATGTGCATGAGTGTCTCTAGCGATCGTTTGCAGGCCCTGCACCGTGTTTCAGGGACCTGCATACCCATCACCTGGCTCTGGTAGACGAGCGTGTTAATTACGCCATCCTGGCAGGCAATGATGAATCCCTCGGTCTCAGACATCAGACCGGCCGACTGTAAGAATGTAAAAGTCAGCCGAGCAGACAAGTCCATGCTGTCGATGTGCCGAAAGAACACTCCGTGCATGGCCTTGCCCACGTGCCGCTCGAGCAGGGTATTATGCTCGGCGGCTCTGATGGTGCTCCTACGCCGGGACGGTTACATGTCGATGATGGAATTAATCGATCTTCTGCCGCCCCGACCAACACGAAATTCCAAACCGAGGTTTTCTGCCGCCTTCTCTGCCGCCCTGTATAAAAACGCCCCAACCCCCGTCCTTTCATGATCATTCACGAAGGACAGGAGAGGATTCGCACTTCCGATTACGTCGCAAGCTACACCGAGGACCAAACGATCATGCAGGCACTCCAATCCAAGTAGGCCCCTTCCACCCATGTGACGCGGGAGGTATATACGGGGCACGGAAGATCTAGGATGAAGACTCCTATGGATGTTCATCATCTTGCGTGTGCTGGCGTCGAGTTCACGCAGCTCGTCTCGCCTCCATTTCACTACCCCGATAGAGTAGAGAAGGACTGGGACGGCAAGCATGTTGGTAGCAGCGATCTTGTTCCGCCCAGACAATTCGGAACTCCAAATTTGCCTAAGCCGCTGCCTATACCTGCCGCGGAGAGTCTCCTTGACTGCCGCAACGTCCTGTAATGGATTCTGCGACACTCCGAGGTATTGATAAGACTCTCCGGCATTAAGGTTCTTAATGACGCTCTCGTCCACGAGCTGCGCATCCTCCGCAAGACGCCCAGATCTTCCGCGTACTAAATGGACCACTGCGCATTTGTCCAATCCGAAGGCCATGCCAATATCTCGCGAGTAGGTATCCACTACGGCGAGTGCGAGGTTGAGATCGCTCTCCCCGGAGGCGTAGAGCTTCAGATCATCCACATAAAAAAGGTGGGTGATCTTGTGCCTCCGGTTGCCGACAGGTCCACACCTGTACCCGCGAGTTTGGCGCAGGGCGAGAGATAGCGGCAATAGTGAGATGCAAAATAGGAGTGGGCTTAAGGAGTCTCCTTGAAAGACCCCCCTCCTGTACTGAACCAACTCTGTGGACTGAGTTGCCCCACCGATGGAAATGGTGAAGCGAGTCCTCCAGAGCGGTAGTAGGTGTTCTATGCATCTCACTATGCGGGGTTGTACCGCAAGGAACTCGAGGAGCCTCACAACGAGCTGATGTGACGTTGTGTCGAATGCCTTGCGGTAATCGATCCACGCCATGGACAGGTTGCGTTTGTACTGGACTGAGTCCTGTGTGACGGATCGATCTATCAACAGATTTTCTTTGCAACCTGCCACGCCCCGCTTACAGCCGCTTTGCTCGTAAATCTCTCGCCATACTGGATCCCCTGTCTCAAGTATTCGCTCATTCAAGATCTTCGCGAATATTTTGTAACATACGTTGAGACAGGTGATCGGCCGATAGTTTTTCGGATCGGACAAATCCCCTTTCTTCGGGATCAGCACAGTGCGCCCCTCCACCAGCCAACTCGGAATAGGCATCTCCCCGTCCAAAAACGAGGTGAAAATCCGGGCCAGATATCGGTGTGTTGAAGAAAATTTCTTCCACCAAAAGCTGTTAATTCGATCTGGCCCGGGGGCAGAGAAGTTCTTCATGCCCAAGATTGCCTTATTGACTTCATCCTCGCTGACTGGTGGACACTCTCCTTGCCGTTGTTGAACGCGTTCACATAAGGCGGAGAAGAGCCCCAGGGCCGGAGTATCCTGCTTGAACGAGGGTTCCTGTCTATATAACTCTTTCCAGTAAGCTTCGACCTCCTGTATCGACGGAACCTTGTCCGGCGGTTGCGTTTTATGTTGGAATAAGCGTGAGGGAGTGTGGCGAAAAAGATGGTTGTCTCGCCACCGCCTCAAACGCTTCTCTAGGGACTTCTTAATCTCCACTAGAGCCCGCACCCTATCAGAGCAATGCTGCTTTATGGTAAGCAGCACCGCCTGATTGAGTGTGTGGTGTTGGCGACGCAAGGCGGCACATATACGCCGAACCTTGGGCGTGAAAGCCTTGCCAGTAGATATCGTAATCCACCACACACTGGATGCGGGACGCATGCCGCCGGGCCATCGATACCTTCTCCTGGAGCTGTTGTATGCGCCTTTGCGTCTTGGCCTGATAAGCCTCATCAGTTGGTCGATGACTCGGCACAAGAGAGGCTGCGGCGTCATACACAGCCCAGTTGATGTCAAGGAGGTCGCCACATGCCGGAATTCGTCGAGACAGATCCTCGTTCGCGGCCTTAAGCTGTTCTGGCCGCAGGGAAACTTTGAGGTGGATATGTTTCCGCCTTGTCCTCATATCTCTCGCGGCGTTCTCGGCTCTTGGCGGGTCACCCGGAGGAGGTGGCAGGTCGGGAGGTTGGTCCGCATCTTCGGGTGCGATCGCAATCTCCGGTGGCCGCGCCATGTCGAAACCTTTCCTACGCAGATAGGCTACATAGTCTCGCAGGGCCTGAGGCGAGAGATTAGCGAGATCGGGATGCATCTCACACCACCGATCGTGCATCCTGCCCATGTATCCTATCTGCGTGGGGTCGCTGTCACGATAGCAGACCATCAGATCATGTCTGAGTTCGTCCGTCCACTTGTGTCGTCCATTTCCTGCCAAGGTCGTCGTAGCGGATCTGGTCCTTGAGTCCCCTCCAACTGATCCGTGACCGCCATCCGAGAGCGGCCGATTGTGAGGGGCTCTTCTCGAGCTCGCCTGCGGAACCGAGATTGTTGAAGGGCGTGCCAGGTGGTTAGCCTAGCACACCCCCCGACGGTATTAGCCACGAGCCGAAGCCCGTGCCCAGGGCACGCCACGAGGAGGCTACCGTCGGCCCCCAGCAAAGATGTTGTGCTGGGGAGTGCCCCCCACATTATTATTATTATTATTATGTTTCGTCTCGTAAAATGCCCGACCGGCCCCGCAGGGCTCCGACTCACCTACAGGACGGGCGGGTTAATAAAAATCATTCTGCCTGACTGCTCCTCCAACCCGGAGGTAAGCAGTCAGGTCAGTCCAGAATCGTGTGACCTAAGTAGACGGAGCGAACCCAGAATGACCGCCTTCTGCATTCGACCCGCAAGTGAGTCGGCTTTCTGCCGACAGGCGGGGATGATCTTAAGGTTCGTGACAAACGACGGCTTCATTCCGCCGAGAACGCCGATTATGAGTACCACCAGCTTGACCGCGTACCCTCGGTATAGCCCGCGAAGCTCGAAAAGGAGATCCTGATATTTCGTCCGCTTGTCGTCTTCTTTAGTAGCGATGTTAGACTCGCCCGGAGCCGAGAACTCGATGACAAAGATCGCATGTATCTCGTGGTCAAAGACGACAATGTCAGGTTTATTGGCTGTTATTTGCCTGACAGTGGGAAATGAATAGTTCCAGTAAATACGGCACTTCTCATTTCCCACGACGGACTCAATATCTCCAGGGGCGTAGGGAAGCAGTGGCGTCTCGTCTACCCCGTAAGAGTGTCGAAGGTGGTAGTATTATTATTATTATTCCGTTTCGTAAAATGCCCGACCGGCCCCGCAGGGCTCCGACTCACCTACAGGACGGGCGGGTTAATAAAAATCATTCTGCCTGACTGCTCCTCCAACCCGGAGGTAAGCAGTCAGGTCAGTCCAGAATCGTGTGACCTAAGTAGACGGAGCGAACCCAGAATGACCGCCTTCTGCATTCGACCCGCAAGTGAGTCGGCTTTCTGCCGACAGGCGGGGATGATCTTAAGGTTCGTGACAAACGACGGCCTCATTCCGCCGAGAACGCCGATTATGAGTACCACCAGCTTGACCGTGTACCCTCGGTATAGCCCGCGAAGCTCGAAAAGGAGATCCTGATATTTCGTCCGCTTGTCGTCTTCTTTAGTAGCGATGTTAGACTCGCCCGGAGCCGAGAACTCGATGACAAAGATCGCATGTATCTCGTGGTCGAAGACGACAATGTCAGGTTTATTGGCTGTTATTTGCCTGACAGTGGGAAATGAATAGTTCCAGTAAATACGGCACTTCTCATTTCCCACGACGGACTCAATATCTCCAGGGGCGTAGGGAAGCAGTGGCGTCTCGTCTACCCCGTAAGAGTGTCGAAGGTGGTAGTACAACACTCTTAGGGCCGCATTATGGCGATGGATATAGCCAGAGACCGCATAGCTGGGACATGCAGATAGTATGTGCATGAGTGTCTCTGGCGATCGTTTGCAGGCCCTGCACCGTGTGTCAGGGACCTGCATACCCATCACCTGGCTCTGGTAGACGAGCGTGTTAATTACGCCATCCTGGCAGGCAATGATGAATCCCTCGGTCTCAGACATCAGACCGGCTGACTGTAAGAATGTAAAAGTCAGCCGAGCAGACAAGTCCATGCTGTCGATGTGCCGAAAGAACACTCCGTGCATGGCCTTGCCCACGTGCCGCTCGAGCAGGGTGTTATGCTCGGCGGCTCTGATGGTGCTCCTACGCCGGGACGGTTCCAGGTCGATGATGGAATTAATCGACCTTCTGCCGCCCCGACCAACACGAAATTCCAAACCGAGGTTTTCTGCCGCCTTCTCTGCCGCCCTGTATAAAAACGCCCCAACCCCCGTCCTTTCATGATCATTCACGAAGGACAGGAGAGGATTCGCACTTCCGATTACGTCGCAAGCTACACCGAGGACCAAACGATCATGCAGGCACTCCAATCCAAGTAGGCCCCTTCCACCCATGTGACGCGGGAGGTATATACGGGGCACGGAAGATCTAGGATGAAGACTCCTATGGATGTTCATCATCTTGCGTGTGCTGGCGTCGAGTTCACGCAGCTCGTCTCGCCTCCATTTCACTACCCCGAAAGAGTAGAGAAGGACTGGGACGGCAAGCATGTTGGTAGCAGCGATCTTGTTCCGCCCAGACAATTCGGAACTCCAAATTTGCCTAAGCCGCTGCCTATACCTGCCGCGGAGAATCTCCTTGACTGCCGCAGCGTCCTGTAATGGATTCTGCGACACTCCGAGGTATTGATAAGACTCTCCGGCGTTAAGGTTCTTAATGACGCTCCCGTCCACGAGCTGCGCATCCTCCGCAAGACGCCCAGATCTTCCGCGTACTAAATGGACCACCGCGCATTTATTTTATTATTATTATTATTATTATTATTATTATTATTATTATTATTATTATTACTATTATTACTAGTGTTGTTCTTATGTTTCGGTGCAAGAATGATAAATCTACGATCAAATCCTGGCGCCCCGGAAATCGTAATACTGCCCATTTTTTACGCCATATTAAAATCTTAAAAATTAAATATCTCGGAAACTAAAGCATTTAGGACCATAGTCCATATGAACTTTTTTGCTCCTCACGAAAAGTACTACCGGAAACTACTGTCAGATCTTGGCGCCACGGAAATCGTACTCATGCCGCTCCGGCGCCGTGGGTGCGCGTTTGAGCGCGAGATCTTCAGAGAAAGAGAGTATGATACACGTTGGTGAGAGCGCGCAAACTATTGTTTAGTAGCCGTGCGTCGAAGCAGGCGCCGGTTGTTCGCGGTTGTATGGCGTCCGTGAGCGCGCACTAACATTAACTCGCGTCGTATAGCAGATATCCCTTACGCGAGGCAGAGCGTCACTGCCAATCACTATACTCACGGTGGTACTGCCAACGACCGTACTCCCGATCTGATGAGCTGTTCGTGCGATACTTTCGTGCTATGGGAAGTCCGTTTGAGAAGTTCGATATGTTTAGCACTCTTTTATTACTGAAATTTAGTGCAGTTAACAATTTTCTCGCTTGCCGTGTTCCACCATCCGGCTCGAAAGACCAAATGTTGAGAAATGCCGTAGATGGTTAATGGTGGAACAGGTCTTGAAATACAAATGGCGGTAGACAGAAATGCAAATAACTTACAAATAAATTGAAAATAACGATGTAATATATTTTAACACTCAAAAATAACAATAATAGAAAAAACAGTGTTCATTGAGAAAATCGATCTAATGAGAGGCACTTAATGAGGGCGACCGACGTAACCCAATTTTATTGATCCAAGTTACGCGAGCGGTCACTTACTGAGAGAGTCCGGCGTAACCCAATTTTATTGATCCAAGTTACGTGTGCGGTCTTGCCTGTATCGCGTGTCAGCCACGTGCAAGCACTTGCTGCTGACGAAGTCCACAATTTCCGACATGAGATGTCTGCTCAGCTGTATCTGAGTTTCGCGATGCCTATTCACTTAGCTAACTAAATGATGACTTTTGAGCTGACTAATGAGCAAAAGAGAACGATTCGTAAATTAGTACATCATCGCGCAGCCATTAAGGGGGGTGAGTTAGGTCAAAAATTAAAAAAAATCGATTATTTTTTTTTTCTGTGAAAACATTCATTTCCATGTAATCTATCTATTAGTAAAGTTATAAGCCGGAATTCGCAAAAATGGCTAAGTTTCTACGGTACCATTCATATTTATTTTTCTTAAAAGTCGTAAAAATTACCAGAATTTTATATTTGAATTTTAAATTATTTTATTTATTTATTTTTGTTATATGCAGACATTATGGCCGATTTTTTTGATTACACAAAATAATTAAGGGTGTTAAAAAAAAAATCAAATATTTTTTTTTTTTTTTTTTTCTCTTCGGCAGTTTCGTTTAGTTAAGTATACCCTCTGAACCTGCAAAATCTTAGACCTGAAGCCGAAAAAATGGCCGATTGCTGCAATATACCTGTTTTTTAATGATTTTTTTCTATATAATAAACAGTTTATTACGTATTTGTAAATAAATTTTTATTTGTTTACGATTTTTTAAACCAGTTAGCGAAACGCGATACAAATGACGCGATGAGAGTGTGATGTCTTCAACGGCAGCACCTCGATTCTACAGATCCCATCTCTACACAACCTCATTTCTACACGAGCATTTCTACACCGAATTTTACTACACGCAACAAATTTGCACGACGAAAGTTGTCCACGACGCGAGCTCTACACGCAAAAGTCTGACACCGCGGAATTTCGACACGCCGTAGTTCGACACTGCAAAAGTTCGACACGCAAAAGTTCAACACAAAAAAGTTCTACACCTTCAAAATTCTACACCGTAAAAGATTGACACTGTAAGAGTTCGACACGCAAAAGTCCGACACCGTAAAAGTTCAACACGTCAGAGTTCGACATCGCAAAGTTTTACACGGTGCATCTCTACACCGTCATAGTTCGACACAGGCTATTTTAATAGGATATTTCAACAGTTACCGACCGAAACTGTTCAAATATGGTGCGTTACCGACCGAAACTGTTCAAATATGGTGCGTTAACGACCGAAACTGTTCAAATATGGTGCGTTACCGACCGAAATTGTAAAAATATGGCGCGTGTAGAGATGAGCATGTGTAGGAATGAGGCTGTGTCGAACTATGACGGTGTAGAGATGGGCCGTGTAGAACTTTGGCGTGTTGAACTTTTGCGTGCACAACTTCTGCGTGTACAATTTTTGCGTGTTGAACGCTTGCAGTGTCAAGCTTTTACGGTGTAGAACTTTTTCGTGTTGAACTTTTGCGGTGTCGAACTATGGCGTGTTGAAATTCCGCGGTGTCGGACTTTTGCGTGTAGGGCTCGCGGCGTGTAAAACTTTCGTCATGCAAATTTGTTGCGTGTAGTAAAATTCGGTGTACAAATGTTCGTGTAGAGATGAGGCTGTGTAGAGATGGGCTCTGTAGAATCGAGGTGCTGCCTCTTCAACGCAACACGTAACACTTACATTATATTCGAATTCGCGCGAATAATGGGACATGCGCTGTGATATCTTAGCACGTATCACATTGCGTAGCGTGTTACTGCCCCGAGAAGTTACTTCTGCTACACGCGAGACGCATAACCTCGAATTGACGTTTTTATTTTTCGTCCATATTATGTTATTAGTTTGATTCCGTTGGCCATTTACGGTTTTTTTTTCAATCAATAGTGTTTAAAACAGAATCAACAATCATCAGAAGTGATCAGATATGTAAATGTGTTATGAAGTGATTTAATGTTTGTGCAGCACATTTGTGAATGTGTCAACACTGGATAAATTTTCAGTGATGTTGTCAATAAAAGTGATCATCCCCATATTATTTACAGGTTTTTTTTTCAAATTATGCATACATTTACTTATTTATTTGTAAAAAAAACATTTATTAATAACATTATTAATAATATTCTGTAATCTGACTTGCAAATAATATTTTTATTTTGTTCATTAAAGGTACTAAGGTGCCCCAAAGGTGAAAACAGCATAAACATTTTTATTTAAGTGGTAAGCTTTAGATGCCATTTGCCGAAACTTGGTTTTAAACCTATTCTACGCATGATTCAGACCAAACTGCTAGGCAGATTGGGCTGGTTGACGTCTCATTTTCTTCTTCATGAAAAGATACACCGGCTAAATGGAGCAAAAGTTAATAAAAGGTAATATTTTTCAAGTGACATAATTATTACTAAATAAATTTTATGCTATTTTTTAAATCAGTTATTAACTTTGCTTTCAGAATGAAAAAAAAATATTTTGCTCCATTTAGCCGGTGTATCTTTTTATGAAGAAGAAAATGAGACATCAACTAGCCCAATCTGCCTAGCAGTTTGGTCTGAATCATGCGCAGAGTGGAAAATCTAAGACTTTTGCTTAAGATAATATGGAAAGGCATACGCAAGTCAGATGGCAGTAAAAAATGCTTTCATCGAGTACCAACAATATAGTTCATTGATCATTTTTATATGCAAAAGAATTTGGATGATATTGAATTTACAAATTTAATTATTTTGACCTGACTCCCTCCCCTTAACACAGAGCTAGTGAGAGAAAAAGCGCGCAAGCCCGGCTTCTCTATGCCGAGCACAAGTACGAATGCGCGGAGCCGATGAGTCGCAAAAATATCCGAGCGTCCGGGAGGTGCTGCCGGTCAGCCGCGGCGGTCGAACGATCGGCGCCACAACTAGCTAGCAGGCTTCTCCAACATTTCCGCCCGCCATCAGCAAACTTGCTGATGAGAATGGTCCAGATGATCCGGTTGAGCAGTCGGCATAATTGAGAGCTTTGCGAGTGGTCTGGTGAGCGTGTTTATACGCGAATTTTGGAAAAATCGTGTGTTTTCGCGCTCACAAACTGCCTCACACATTGACATTCTCGGAGATTCTAATCTCGCTCGTTTAATGCTTCGCACCATCGTTGATTCTCACTAGAGTCGCAATGTCTCAAGGTGCAATCTCAGATGGATCGGCTCAGCATGAACATTGAGCCGCGGGAATCCTTGCAAGAGGGTTTCTGCAACTAATTGCTCAAATCACTGAGCATTGAAGTAGCTCAAACTGATGAACGTCATCTCAAGAACCACGCATACACTCTAGATCATCATCTCGCAACAGCGCTTCTCAAGGATTCCGCTCACTGGCGTGTCGTTGGATTCATCATGGCGATTACTCGCCACAATACATCGAATTACAAGGCTACACATCCGATCTCATTGGAGGTTCATTAAACATCCGGATACCTTCCAACAATGCTGCTGCTGAAGACTCCTTACACATGGTCTCAGAGGCACTCCCGGTGCATATAACTCATTGGGGATTCGACCAAATATGTGAATCAGCATGTTAGTTCATCTGTGTCTAGAAATTTGGATGCTCGACTTAGTTTCAGCTCAAAGAGAGAACAACCATTTCATCCTCAAGCAATATCATCACAGTCAGCTCGATTGGAACGGGAGCATCCCATCCGCAAAGCACAGTAGTTACTCAATGTAATCGTTCACTCACTGCCACAGCTCATCTCGTTTCACACAACGCTGCTCGCCACAGCACTCGTTCACGCCATCTCATCGGGAGCTACTGATCACGTTCGGGTTTGGTTTATCCAGGACCTGAATTTACTTTTTCTCAAAACAACTCATCAGACAGCTCAACATCACGCGACGGAGCTTCACGATTCCTATCAACGGAGGAGCAACGACAACTCACACCCTTGGAAACACTCTATTTCATTGCACTCAGCTCTCTCAGCACTCTCTCAGCACTCACATTCTGAAGACGTTAACTTCTATCTTACCGTCCTTCGAGGCTTCACCTCAAAACTGGCCTCACCTGAATAACATCACTTTGGCAGATCCGGACCTTCTCACACCTCGGCAGACATCATCATCGGAGCTGATAATCATGGTCAGACTAGTCGGCCTAACATCATCAGAGGCTCATCATCAATGTCGAAAGCGCAACGCTCAATCTTCGGTTGACTCATTCTCGGACCTGTGTATGTTGCACAACAGCCAACATATCGTGCACACACGGTAACGGTTAAGCAGGATACACTCTTGCAGAAATTACTCACAGCATTCTGGATCCAAGTGGAGCCAACACACATGACTGGAGCACTCACCCCAGAGGAAGAGGAATGCGGAGATCATTTTCGAACATCTTATTCGTGGGACTCAACAGGACGATACATCATTCGCATTCCGCTCAAATCCTCCATCTCGCAACCCTGAGATTCATCAACTACATCTCAACGGTGTTTACCACAGACACTCAGAAGACTGGCGAGAAATAACGAGTATCGGGATCTCAATCAGTGCTTCATAAAGGAATACGAGGATCTTGGAACCAGGATCGAGGCACCAACCTCTAAGTACGCCGGCAAGGCTTATTATTTCTTGCCGTATCATGGCGCACTCAGACCGGACAGCTCTATAACTAAACTTCGTGTGGTGTTCAATGGCTCAGGCGCCACCACCACAGGATACTCAACAACCTATCTCATGCACATTGGTGCAAAGTTGCAGTTCAATATGGACATGCTCATTTGGATTGCTCATTAGCTGAAGTACTTGTGCGACGCGGGCGGAATCCCGTTAGCCAAGGGTCATTCGCTCATCAGAACTGCTCATCATCTGCCGCACTTGTACGACGCGGGCGAAATCCCGTTAGCCAAGTGGCATTTAGTCATCAACATCTGCTCAAGGCAGTTTCATTGGCGAGCACCTCAACCACGACCATCTCATTGGACAATTGAGAAACCACGATTCTTGGAATCAATTGGAATCCACACGAAGACCGAATCATGTTCATCGAAATTCTCAGAACACTCAGGTAAGCTCACCAAACGTCTCATCCTATCTCCAGGGGCGCAGATATTCGATCCACTAGGCTTCATCTCACCGGTCACAGTTCGAGCGAAGATGCTCTTGCAGGAACTGTGACGGCATAAACGCAACTCGGCGAACCACTTCCGTAGCAGATCTCAACATGATGGCTCACGCTCAGAAAAGACCTCTCAACACTTGCTAGCATCTCACTCCCGCGATGGATAAATGCATGGAGCAACTCAACCATCGTCATACATGGCTTTCTGATGCATCTCAACTCGAAATGTCGGCGGTTATCTACGTCACCGTGCATTTATCGTCCACAGACGCCAGGGCATCTCTTCTGTGCTCCAAAGCTAAGGTAGCACCTCTCAAGAAACTCGGAATCCCGAGGCTCGAACTCACTGCAGCGCTGCTCCTCTCAAAACAAATGAAGTACGTCCAAGCCACGATAAAACTGGACGTCAAGGAAACTTATCTGTGGACGGACTCACCAATCACACTCATGTGGATCAGATCTCATAGACCACTCACTATGGTGGGCGGGACCACCATGGACAGCTCAACCGAACGACTCAAGGCCGACTCAATCTTCAGTACTGGACGGGCTCTCTGATGAGGAATTCGTCTAGGCATCTCACTCTCAATGGCTGCTCTCAGTAGCAACTATCGTTGGGTTCTTATCTACAAGGTTTCCTCTCTCAACAAACTCATTCGACTAACGGTCATATGTCACAGAGCACCGCTCAAATTGCTGGGAACCTTAACACATCGTTATTGTCATTCTATTGATGACCGGAAAGAATTAAGCAGATCTGCAGACAGACCGCTCAAGCTGCTTACTTCTCGATTTAACTCAAGACGCTTAACTAGAACTCATCCCTTCACTCATTTGGCTGCCAGTCGACGGGCAAGCCATCATTCGGGTTGCAGGACGTTCCAACCAGTCCGCTCAGCAAGGAAAAAGAAGTAGCTTGCCACGACAACTCAAGACTAGCTCGTACTCATCGATCCTGCTCACATCTGGAAACCTCACAGAAGCACTCAGCACATTGCGGCCATCAGGCTACATCATCGGACGAGCACACGTGAAGACTCGTATTCCGTGGTGTGCGGTGTGTGTTCGGGAAAGGGGGATCCGTGCTCAGCACTTACTGGGCCAACTTCCTCTTTCTCGAGTCACCCCCGCACATCCATTCTTCCGCATGAGAACTATGCTCACTTTCACGCTCGAATTTGGAGGGATCTAGGTTCTGTTGCGCCCCGAATGTTAAAAGGAAATTGTTCGGTCATTGACCGAACAATGCGATTGGGCAATCGCACGATTTCGAAAGAGCTCGCGCAATATCGCTCGCGGAAGCGGTGTCGTTCGATGGGACAATTAACGCGGAAGTATTAAATGCATACGCACCAATTTTAGGCAAACTGGTGGGTATTAATTAGAAGTAGAGTCAGTCTTAATTGATAATTCGAATCGAACGTTTGGGCTCGAGTTAGACTCAAGGACTCGTAAAAGTCACATACTTTGTATCGGAATAATTCGCGTAATGAATTATCGTGTTTAATTTCATTTTTGAATAAATATCTTCTTTAATTTGGGAAACTCGTGGATTTTAATCCTTTAATCGGGAAAATCCCTTTTCTTTATTCAATCCTGCCCGTATTTGGACGGCTTGATAACCCGTGAGCTTTTCGGGCTCAACAATTTAGTGGCAGCGGTGGGATCCATCGTAAGTGAATCCCAAAGAAGATTGTTCGAAAGGAAAAAAAAACCCAGTGTCAAACCCGACCAGCAGTCGTTGGGGTAAAAGACCTGGTGCGATCACACGCAGTTGTGAATCGTCAAAGGACGTTAGTCAGGTACCACTGATAGAAAGAGCCAAGCGAAGGACGTACGTCACCAAGGAAGGATCGACCACGTCAGGAAGGGCATGCCAACCGATCAGCGGGATACGACATCGCCGCAATCGGAGACCAACGTCAAGTACATCACTACTACGTGGACGACAAACCCAAAGCTCGTCACCAACACCATGATCCTGAAATGGTAAGCGCATGAGCAAAAAAAAAATTTCTCCAAAACCAAAATAAAAAAAAAAAAATTTCTAAAGTCTAAAGATCGAGACCCTTACCTTTGAATCGAAATAAGTTTGTAGCAACTTACGCCGATTCAAGGTATTAATTCGCGAAAGGCAGGAGGCCAGGTTATAGCCAGGGAGGTGTCACTCAGCCCTACTACCATAGCGTAAGTGGTCTCCTTTACGATCGCCAATTTGAGTTCGCATTGAGCGGCGCTGGTATTCTTCCGCGCTCGACCCCTCTTGCCGCAATCAGCTGTCATAACCGTCATCACCATAAACCTCATAAACATACTGTGTTCACCGCATTTTTTGTATCCCTTGTATTTGTATCTTATCAATTCGGTAATTCGGTTAATTGTCAACGTCCTCAATAATGCCCACGTGTGCTATAATCGGTTGTACATCGGGATATCATTCGAACAGTGAATAATGTCATATTTTCACGGATCCACGGGATGCAAAAGTTCGGGAGCTATGGGAAAAAGCGGATAAGCCTTCTGGTCGTGAAATGAGGCCAGGTCAATCCGTGTGCCAAAAAAATTTTCTTGCTCAAGAAGTAATGAGGGAGCGAAAGCACGTAGCTCCTGATGGAACTCTGCTTGGTATCGTAAGTGAAATTTATAGATGTATTATTTACAATATCACTTCATTTTCTTATTGATTATAATTATTTTTATTATTTTTTTCACGATAAGTAAACAATCACATTTTTTATAATGTTGTAATAAATTATTTACATAATCACCTTATTTTTTTTATTGATTACAATTATTTTAACTATTTTTATAAGAATAAGTAAAAATTTTTTTTTAAATTCTTACAGACAAAATACAAAGTTCCCCGACTAAAACAAGGTTCTGTACCTTCTGTATTTCCCTGGACAGAATTAATTGAGTCTCAGACGTCTCAGATAAATATGGTGACTGACGAACAGGCAGTTACCCTTAAGACTTGCACTCCTCCCAACGAAGATGCTACTGATCAAAGTCCTATACACTCCAAACTTTGTGATGAATCTGTACCTGGATGTATGCCACCACAAAGTGATAATGACTGCACTTTCCTATCAGAGTCGATGCCGGAAAGAATACGCCCTGTAGAAAGTACTATGGAATCAAAAAAGATCACTGCTACTACATTGGAAAATCTCAATCCTGATAAATCCACTCCATCGTTACCTCCATTAACGCTTCAAGAGTTGATTTTAATAGATATATCAATGCCAGCTGGATGGAATAAGCACCTCATAACTCACGAGCATATGACTTTTGTCGTTTACTCTATAATGAAGTGTTTCAAGGCTGCAGACAACTTGATAACATTTACACTGTAAGAAGTAATACTCAAAACAGACATGACATTTCAAATTAATGATTTGGGTAAACCAATGGAAAAACAGGATCTCAAAATCGATCTCAGCCCTATAGATTCAATCCAAAAACTTCAAGAATTATTAATCTTGCTAAATCGTCTCAATATTTGTACTGGTACGAAGCTTTCAGATGAACAGAATCGAGACATTGGGAGTGTTGTGTATAAAGATCCGAGTGGAACATGGCGCCACGTAGGTTGTTCACTGCTAGGGACATCAGTTTGCTCATCTTGTCGAACGGCAAGAAAATCAGCAATGGCGAAATCTCGAAGGACTGAAAAGCACAGTGCTGCCATAAAAAGAATTCGTTTGAATGTATCCTTGAAGGATAAAAGCCTTTTAGAAAAACTGAAAAAGAGAAATCGTACCTCTCAAAAAATGCACTGCGCGCCAAAAATAAAGTAACAAAACTTGAATGGAAGATCAAGAACAGTCAAGAGAAAATGTCGAACAGTACGAAATCTTTGGAAAGCTACTTAAAATCGGCAAATCTATCACAGAATTAAACACACGTACTACGAGAAATTGTTGCTGCTGCAAAATGTAAAAAGTCAAGAGGACGACGATATTACTACAAGTTCTTGCGGAACAATGGAATATTGCCGCTCCCCCATGTTCGAACAGTCCGAAGGTACCTTCAACATGAAGAAATACGTTTATTTATATATTTACATACTCCACTTAATATTTACAATTATATATTTACTTTACAATCAGATATGTACATACAGGCATACAGTAATGCATTTACAAAAATGTTCTCACGAATTTGTATTTTTAATATGCAACTGAAGTTAATAGTTAAAACTTCGACATTAGTATGAAACAACTCTGTACATGAACATACTATGCATGACTTTAATAAGTGAAGTTCAAGACACCATTAAGATACTTATCTATTTGCAGATACCTTACTAAACTTGACACAGGGTGTGGTTTCGATGAACGATTTTTCGGAGTTCTGAAATTGTCTCTTGCAAAAAAAGACGAAATACAAAAACATGGGATTTTACTAATTGATGAAATGGCAACACGGGAAAGCCTTAATGTTGATACAAAAGCACTGTCGTATAAAGGTCTGATTGATTTCGGCAAAGATGGAGAACAAGATTCTGATTGAACACAGAAAGCCAATCACGGCTTGGTGATTATGTTCCATCCGATTGAACTATATTAGCCGATAGTTATACGCAGCCTATAGCTGTTTTTGCCTCCCGAGGACCCGTTAAAGGAGATGATCTCGGAAAATTGATATTAAAATCAATTGTTTTGCTTGTAAACGTGGGCGCTAAAGTCCACGGAGTGGTAACAGATGGAGCATCTACTAATCGTAAATTTTGGAGTGCAGTGAGCGTCAGTGGACACAGGAAGAGCTTTCGCAACTTTTTTCAACACCCTACAGTCGGAGATCGACGGATATTTGTTTTCTCTGATAGTCCACATTTAATGAAAACTGTTCGCAATCGACTTTACGAAAAGAAAGTTTTACAGGTTTGTTCAAGCTATTTCTGCAGAATATTTCAGTCATTTTCTTTTCCTTCTTTTGCATATCAGAAAAAAAATCAAGAACCTAATGTGCAAGAGTGTAATTTACACGGATTTTTTATGGGTATTATATTTATCTGAGCCAATTTTTTTGGTTATATAGATGAATCCAACGGAACACCCGATCAAATGGGAGGATATCGAAATTCTTTATAAAAAAGATAGGGAACTCGTTGGTCCCGCTCGTCCCGTTCCAGTTCTAATGTGTCCCAAGTTAACTAAAAACCACATTGTTGCCGATCCACTACAATAAATGGGCGCCTACGTCAGGGGCTTGCGTATCGGTTTGAACACTGATTAGCCTTACACCGGGAGAGGGGGTCTGACGTCACGACTGGCGAGGCGCGTGAGGCGGAGGCTGGTGCGCGAGCAACGAAGAGGGGGAAGAGAGGCGTCGCGCAGAGTCGCTCGCGCACGAGCTAGTGGGGCAGTCGCGCGGCAGCGCGAGAGTGAGACAGGGAGTCGCTCGCGCGCGGTCGAGTAGGGCAGTCGCGCAGGAGCGTGAGCGCAAGAGAGATGGCGAGCCGCACGACAACGCGAGACTGAGACGCAGAGTCGCACGCGCACATGACAGCAGCATTGCAGCATTGCAGCATGGCAGCACGGTAGCATAGCAGCATTGTAGCATTGCAGCATGGCAGCACAGTAGCATAACAGCATTGCAGCATTGCAGCATGGCAGCACGGTAGCATAGCAGCATTGTAGCATTGCAGCATGGCAGCACAGCAGTATAGGAGCATACCAGCACTGCAGCCTAGCAGCCTCGTAGCACAGCAGCATGGCAGTATAGCAGCACAGCGACATAGCAGTACAGCAGCGCGGTAGCCACTAAGCGTGGGTGTCAGTTGACAGCGTGCTGAACCGTTCGAAGCGCTTATGACGGCCTGTGATGTATGCGCATGGACGACAAAGAACATCGCACCGGCCCACCGGAAGCAAATTTCAAGGATTTTAGTCGAAGATGGAAGCCTTTTTTTAGCAAATGGGCGTGATATGGCCCTTTCCAAGTTTGACGAAACAATTAGAAGGAAGAACAACCAGGACGGCAATAGGTTCATCGAGCCCCCCCACTACTGCTCCGAAATTATTCCTGTGCCCGATAGCTGCTGCATGGTAGTAGCGGCTCGGTCCGGCACACACATTGAACTTAACAATACGGCAAAAATGCGGGTACGACTGGCTGTGCAGGTACAACAATTAGTTTATTGCAGAGGTATAATTGTCAGCAGATGTTTATTTACTACTGTCTATAACTGATAGTAATTACGCCACTGGCATAGGTTCTCAGCAAAAGTGTCGCGCGCGGTCTCCGGTTTTTCAAAGGACACGTTCCGGAATTAAAAACTTGCGAGGGAACTGCAGCTTTCTGTGAATGGAATAATATTATGTTTGACGCGCTTAATCGGAAAAAATCTACAGAAGGGGTGCGTCCTGACGATGTCGATTTTCAGGTAATATATATATATATACTAGGATTTTACTGTGGCTCGCGCGCTTCGCGCGCTCGCAATCTCCCCCCAAAAGAAGTGCCCTCCGCAATATTTCCGCATAATCAGGGGATTCTGGGTAATCAGGGGTGTCCATGGGGACTTAGAATAATCCAGGCTTGCGGGCCCATGAGGGACTTAGAATAATCCAGGCTCGGGGGCCCTTGAGGGACTTAGAATAATTCGGGCTTGGGGGCCCTTGAGGGACTTAGAATAATCCAGGTTCGGCGGCCCATGAGGGACTATCCTACACGGCGGCGGCGGCGGCGGTGGCGGCGGCGGCGGTGGCGGCGGCGGCGGCGGCGGTGGCGGCGGCGGCGGCGGCGGTGGCGGCGGCGGCGAGATCTTTTTATAATATAGAGAGATACAATTTAAAAAAGTAGAACCTTGCACATTGCTTCCTCATTATTTTTCGCTTTTTCCAAAGCTCCCTCTGTGAGGAAGCAGTATGTTATTCAATTTTGGCTTCCTCATAGAGGAAGCTTTGTAAAAAGCGAAAAATAATGAGGAAGCAATGTGCAAGGTTCTACTTTGCATCTTTTTTTTTTATACCTTGTGTCTCTTTTGCAGAGGTGTTTTATACAGCTATAAATCACCTCTGCAAACACCGTTACATCTAATTTTGATTAGATACAAATTTTTGTCGTACTTTCTCAACTTTTCCGGAAGTTATAGCGAAAATCTACATTTTTTTTTAAATGAAAAATGGTGTAAAATCCGAACGACTTTACCGATCATCACCAAATTTGGTACATGGCATTTCTGAATGTTATTTTTCGTCTGTACAAAATTTCTGTTCATTTGTTGAAATTCGACGTAATTTAGATCAAAATCTATTTTTTTCGAAAAATTCAAAATTCTATAAAATCCGAACCGCTTTACCGATTTCGTCGAAATTCAATACCATACAACATTGAACGTATCTTCAGTTATGAAGAACTATTTAGCCAAATCGGCGAACTTTTACGAAAGTTAGAGCGACCACGCCCTTTTTTCAACAAATTAAAATCAACATAAAATCTTAATGACTTCACATATTTTGGCAAAAATCACAACATTCAAAGAGGGGCAGCTACTCTACTTGCGTGCCAAATTTGAGCCGGATCGCTCGAACGGTTACCGAGTGAGAGGAGATTGAATTTTCGAAGCCCAGCACACACACACACACACACACACACACACACACACACACACACACACACACACACACACACACACACACACACACACACACACACACACACACACACACATACATACATACGGACATTTTTTCTAAACCACTTTTCTCGACGTTTTAGGTGATTCTAAGCATACTGACATGAAAATCTCGAAAAAAAAAAATTTCATGAAAACAAAGCTTCCTCTATGAGGAAGCAAAAACGTCCGAGTTACAAGTATTTTACATTTATTATTATTTTTTCAGATTATCCAAGATTCTATTCGCAAACTCGATGCGTGGACGGAAAATGTAGAAAAGGGCTTGATATCAAAAGATTGTTTCTTGACTCAGCAGACTGCAGAGGGTTTAAGAGTAACTATTCACTCAACTCTCGACATCGTAACGTATCTTGTGAATAACTGCAATTTTCCATACGTTTTGACTGGTCAAATAAACCAGGATCCACTCGAGGTTAGATCGGTTTGGAAAAAAATTACGCGAATTAATGTAACTTGTAATAACCCCTTTCCTTTCAATCAAAGGAAATCTTGCATGGCTCCATTTTACGCGTAGTTGTAGGTGCCACACCAGTAGATTGCTTTCGCATGTTTCTATGCTTCATGCTACATACAATTTTACACTACAAATTAATAGTTTCATTCAACGTTGCCGTAGAGATACAAACTAACATCAGATTACAATTTTCAGAATTCTTCGTTATTTACAGACTCTTTATTGAAAATCATTGCACTAAGTTCCGTTTGATAATATATTTTTGTTTTTTTTTTTAAATCTGTTCGCTTTACAGATACTTCGGCACAGTACGGCAAGCTGGAGGATGTAATGATCATCCATCCTCTTACACGTTTCTCCAAATTCATAGAATCCTCCCAACGTTTAGCGTCCTTAAACCACCAGAAACCGGGAATTGTTCTATTTCTCAAGATGACCCTCATCAGCCCCTTTTTACTCTTGCTGAGCTAAAAACTATTTATAAGAACCCCAAAGAGTCGGATTTATCGCACTCAATTAAAAAGCGGCTTTCAGAGGCTGCAAAGCACGAAAGCTGGACTTTTGCGGATATTGTTGAACACGATTACAGCAAACCTGAAGTATCGGATTGTATTGTTTATTATATGACAGTTCAGTTAACGAGACAAATCCTCACTACGGTTAAATGCGTGGAATGCAAACAAGCATTATTGAGTTCTGAAACTAGCGTCCGTCTTCCCGAATCTAATCTAGCAGCTTCTCTCGTGGACCGCCCATTAATCCATCCTAACATCAATCTGTACCGCTTTGTGCTTTTTCTGGAGCAAAGTTTCTCCGTGCATTGTCAAACGACGTACCTTTTCGAGTCGATCTTGGAAGATGTTTATGCATATCAAAAGCTTTCTTTTCCATGTGCAAAGCATGCTGGTGAAATTTTATTGCACGTAATACAAAGTTATCTAAGAATTCGCATGCAGCAGTACTGTGCACAAATTAATTCTGAGAAAAAAAAGATAATCAGACTATAAAAAAGGTATCTAAACATTAAAAAACATGACCTGCAATTTTATGTTAAAACTGTTTATAAAATTGAAATATACTCTTGTTCATATAAAATATACTTGTATTGTTTTATTCCTGCCTATCCTGCAGAAAATGAATGATTATATAAATCTTTTTTTAGTCTTATATTCCATGCACAATTATATACGGCGAAACGAAAAGAAAAAAAATAAAAAATCGGTATTTCATTCTGGGTGAATCTGAAATTATTGTACATTTTCTGGACACTTTGCACTAATTAAAAAAAAAAAAAAAACATGAATTGGAGCATCTGGAGTGATTTCAGTTATCAAAGTGGGGCGCCGCGGCTGCCGTAGCCGCCGAGCCCGCCGAGGCGCGCGGAATACAGCCAGCGCCGCGGCGCGGCTGGCGACGTTAAGGACCAAGCCTCTCAGCCATAGTGTCATACCCCTGGTTATAGCCAACCACTGTCCACCATAACTAAACCCGCGAAAATTCGTAGGACTGGGCCCGCGAGCTCATATCCTCCGTTAAAAAAAATCGAGACCCTTACCTTGGAATCGAAATAAGTTTGTAGCAACTTACGCCGATTCAAGGTATTAATTCGCGAAATGCACGAGGCCAGGTTGTAGCCAACCATTGTCCAACCTAACTAAAAAAAAATTTTTAATAAAAAAAAATATATAAAAGTGATTAGTTACCGTGAAATCTCGGAAAAAAACTGTTGAAACAGTTGCGAAGGGCTCATTGGAATGAGACTACCCTGCCAGGGCAAGAGGTCGAAGCGGTAACTGGGGTAGAAGCCGCGATCGGGGACATCACCCTTCGAACTGAAGACGCTCTGCGGCATCTATCACTGGCAGAGGGACTGCCTGAGGGGAAAAATTCTCTGTCAAAAAGGTTTGGCGTAAATACCCGAGGAGGCACCTCCTGCAGTAGGGCAAGTATAATGGCCAAAAAAGATGGCAAAGGAAAAGGGGCAAAGGCCCTGTTAAGAATGGTCTCGCGGTAGGCAAAGGGGCGCAAAACTCTCGTTGAATGAGGAATAGAGGAATTAGACCAAGAGGATTAACACCGATTAATATTAGACGAGTTAGACACAATTTATTAATAGCCTGCTCCGAAAGCACTACACGCAAGCATAATTACATTTACAGTCTAGGTTACCGTTGCGTTTACGTTCGATAATTATACACAGTTTTTCTGAGTTCTCGTTTAGGTTTTACCGCACACGCTCTCGCTCGGTTATACGTTCTCGCTCGGTTATCCGCTCACGCTCGGTTATCCTCACGCTCTCGTTCGACGCCCCAACTCGACTGCTCATCTCAGTTACGATCGCAAATCGCGTTAAATCCGTTACCCCCGAAACCGAGGGGTAAGGGCAGAAGGCGTTAGACGTCGGGTGCGTCATACGTAACCGTCTCTAACACTCGGCCATCCTACCGTAGGCTCGTCCTCGAGCCCGCGTGTGTTTATGATTCTATTTAACATTCTATTTCCTTTCTTAAATTTATTTATTTACCGCCCCCTTTTTTTTTTTTTTTTTTTGTGCCACCTTACGTACTAACTTATAATCGTAATTCATAATAAGTAAACACACATAATAGTACATAATAAATTAATTAAATAACACATAATAACACGTAATAAACACACATAAATACACATTAAATAAACAGTCAATTTCAACCTTTTGTTCGTTTCTTTTACGTTTCACTGCATACTCCTTTAAGAATGATTAATCGTTTCGTCCATTTGAATCGTCGATTCCCCGTAACGCTCGGGGGGTCGACGCTCGCGTTTCGGGCGCTCGTTCTGCTTTTTCGCTGGTTTTTCCTCGATAATTTCTGGGTATGGTACATGATCCTTCGTCTCGTCTTGGTTGTCGTGATCTTCGTTTGAGTGTTCGTCGTCCGATGATCGTTCCTCGTAGTCCGTTGCTCGTTTTTCGTCGTCGTTTGCAGGTTGCCAAATCTTTAGCTGACCTGCGTGGGCGGTCGATGCATACCTTCGACCGGGTATTTCCTCTCGTAGTTGGGCAACTCGGTAAGTATCTCCAGAGAGCGTTTCCGTAATAACGAGAGGACCTCTATTTCGCGGCTGGAATTTGGTGGATTCGCCTGTTGCAATACTTGTGTTCGACATATAAACAATATCTCCCACGTTGAATTTTGTTTGGGTATCGCGATTCGCATCGTATCGAGCTTTATATTTTCGTTGTTCGTCGAGGATTTTTTTTGCGTGCTTCGTCTTGAAGAAGAGTCGGAGACTTATACCGCTTCTCGCTCTCGTCGGCTAATTCACGCAGTCGTCCTTCGTCGTGTCGTGGAATGTACCCGTAGAGAAGTTCGAAAGGACTCTTTCCGGTGGTTTGATTCGGTGAAACGTTCAAATCTCGCTGAATTCGAGCTAGGTGATGGTCCCAATCTCGTCCCTCCGATTGTAGAAGATTAGCCGTCAATGCAGGTAACAACGTTGCATTAACACGTTCAACCATCCCATTGGCTTGAGGGTGGCGAGGTGAATTGAGAACATGCTTGTATCCCGTGTTTTTCGCAAAATTGTTGAAACTGTGTTGACGTGAAGCAGGTTCCTCGGTCCGACACTATTCGTTGGGGTGCTCCGAAAAGCAACACAAACTCGTCAAGAGCGCGTATAACCCCGATAGTTTTGGTGTCGCGTGTCGCTCGAAGCACGACATATCTTGTGAGATTATCGATCATTGCTAGGATATAACGATTCTTGCGATCACTAGTAACGTATGGACCGGAGTGGTCGATGTGAAGTGTTGCGAAGGGGCGTGATCCGGGCGGAATCGGGTGTAGCTCTCCCTTTTGTCTTCCAGGCTTCCCTTTAGTCATCACGCACTGGATACACGACTTGATGTGTCGGCGAATATAGCGTCGCATACCCGTAAAAAAATAGTGCTCTTGGAGCTGTCGAACGGTGCGTTCGAGGCCTGGGTGACTACGCATATCGTGGAAGCGGATTACGAGACTCTTTCGGAGTGCGCTCGGTATCACATATAACTTCTTATCTCCGATAGTCTTGAAGAGTAGTCCGTTGATCAGTTCGTAATCGCGCACCTCACTCCGCTCTTGTGGCATTCGCACTGTAGGTTTCTTTTTCAGTATCGCGCACTTTCGAGCGAGAATTTCGCAGCTCGCTTGGTACATCGCGATTTCATTTTCGGTGCTTATTACGGTAAACACTTGTTTCGCGAATCTCTCGGTTTCACTCGAATTACTCTCATTCTCATTCTCATTCGCTACGTTTCCTTCGCTCTCATTCGGATTACTATCTATATCAAGAGGCGCGCGGCTAAGGGCGTCTATGTGTGACATTTGTGTTCCCGGTCGATGTCTTATATCCGCGTCAAACTCGCTCAGCTGAACGGCCCAGCGCGCAATTTGCGGTACTTTTGTTCTCTTTGCATTCAGATACATAAGAGCTTGGCAATCAGTTACAATAGCGAACCTTATATTGACTAAAACCGCTCTCAATTTGCTTACGGCCCAAATTATCGCAATTAGTTCCAGTTTTGACGAGTGATAATTCATTTCCCCATCATGGGTTCGGCGGCTAATCGCGTAGACTAGATGCCAGTTTTCATCTCGGGATTGCTGAAGTAGTACGGCTCCTAAGCCAATCGCGCTCGCATCGGTGTGTAGCTCGGTGGGGTGATTAGAGTTAAACGGTTTCAAAACGGGTCGACAGATAAGAGCATCACGGAGATCGTTAAAGGACCGTGCTATCTCCTCGTTCCAAATAAAGGTTACCCCTTTTCGTAGAAGTTTGCACAAAGGTTCAGCGCGTTCGGCGTATTTGGGTACAAATCTTCTGAAAAAGCCAGTTAAACCGAGAAACCTCCGAATTTCGTGCACGTTGCGCGGCACAGGGAAGTCTTTAATCGCGGTCAGTTTTTGTTCTCCCGGGGCGATGGCATTACCGGAAATTTCAAAACCGAGATACGTGACTTTAGACATTAGGAACTGACATTTCTTAAGGTTGAGTGTAAAACCCGCGCGGTGTAGAGCATCTAGCGTGAGCTCCAATTTCAGTTTCAGATCGTCCCACGTGTGACCGGGAATCAAAATGTCATCGAGAAAATAGAGTATCACTTGATCGCGTAATGGGTTTAGAGCTTTATGCATCGCTTTCATAAAGTAGAATGGCGCGTTCATCAGTCCAAACATGGCGGTGTTAAATTCCCCGGTGTCGTCCGGTGTTATGAACGCCGTTTTCGCCCGTGACTCTTCTGCTAAAGGGATTTGAAGATACCCCTGCATAAGGTCGAGGGTGATAAACAATTCAAATTGTCCGACTTGCTCGAGGTGTGAATCTAGGTCGGGTAGCGGGAAGTGAACGCGCTCGGTTTGTGCATTTAAACGTCGATAATCAATTACAAGCCGCGATTCGCCGTTTTTCTTAGCAACGAGGAATGCTGGACTCGCGTACGGGGAATCGGTATCGCGACAGACGCCCGCGGTTTTCATCTCCTGCACTATTCGGTGCATCTCGTCGCGCTCACGTTGGCTACCGCGATACGGTTTGCTTTGCACGGGACGACTACCCGGAACCTCGCGTATCTCCATTTCGACGAGATCGGTACGGCCTAACTCATTTATATTCTTCGCGATAGTGTCCCTATGCTTATTAAGCGTTTGTAGTAATTCATGCACTTCCCTCTCACTCGCACTCTCGCTCACGTTAATATCGTCGCGCACTACCGGGTTTTGCGGACCGATCACTCTGTACGTCGGCATCTTGTTTATTGCACAGCACTGAATTTTTGTCTTATTATTTATTGTTTTCGGTGTTGATCCCTCGTTGAGAAATGGTAGGAGGTGGGTATCCTTCCCCGATCTCACTTGCACAAACTGAATGGTGTGCAGCGGAATTTCCGTGGATTGACTCACAATCGGGCGCGTCATCAATTCCGATGAAGTCGATATGGCGGCAGTAGTTGGATCCGCGAAAAATTTCAGTTCATTATTCTGCATGGAATGTCCTACTCCCGGTGCGTTAATAAAGGTTCGTCCAATCAAAGCGTCGTATGGTTGACAATCATCGGGCACTACACACAATGGCACATGATGTACAACCACTCCGTCGATCGTAACCGAAGCGTCAACAATTCCAGCCGATAGCACCTGATTTTTTTCTGGACCGAAACAATGTAGGGTCCCGGGCTGGGGACGAGAGGCGAGGTTGTGTTGTAGCACAAGCGACGATTTAATCGTACAATCGGAGCTTCCGGTGTCGATAAAGCCCGACATGGAATTGCCGTTAACGTCGATCGTCTTCAGGTAGATTGCTCCGGTGTGGTGATTCCTGTTGGCTACCAAATTCATCCCTGACGCTTGCGGGGCAGTAGTAGCTGCCGTGGGCGACGTTTGACTCGGCATTACGACGCAGTGTCGTTGTGTGTGCCCTGTACCGTTGCATCTACGGCAGCGAAGTTCACGTCGTGGCTCGGGACAATCTCTGGAAATATGCCCAAAATTGTTACAATTGTAACATTTGAGCTCCCCAAGGTCATTGCGCATCGGTGGACGAACATCGGATGCAGCACGAGTCGCGAGTGGTCGAGTAGTTGACGGCACGGAAGTCGCGAAAGTCGCGTTCGGTGCTCAAGTAGTCGTCGGAGCGCGTGGGGTATAGTGCGGGGTAGCGCGTTGTGATCGGAAACATTCAGCGCGTTCCCTATCCCGACGTTGCAACGTTTGTAGATCGCGTAAAAGTTCATTTGTTGTTTCGTGGACCATGATCGCCATCGAATCGCTCATACGGCGATCCCACAATCCAATTAAAACATAGTTTTTGGTGTCCTCAAAATCTAAACCGACCGCGTGACACAAGCGCACTTTAGCATGAAAATAACTAATAAGGCTTTCGTCTCGCCCCTGTAGGCGCGCCTTCATCCGCTCCCATTTGACACCGAAGGGTTCGGACGTCACGAACGTCTGTCGAAATTCGCGGCGGAAGATTTCCCAATTAGTTAGGTGATTTCGGTTGCAACGATACCAATCAAGCGCTCCTTTCTCCAGACGTGACCGCGCGGTTAGAAGCGCGAAGTTACTTGGCCATAATTGTAAAGACGCGGTACTCTCTATCACCTCAATCCATTCGCGTGCAACAGCGCCACTTGATTCGCCATCAAAATATCGGATATTGTGCGAAAGATCAGGTAATATGCTATAGTTCATTCTGTCATCACTTGGCACACCGCGGTTCAGGTGAGGGAGTAAGAGCTCTAGTAATTCGCGGACCGAAATATCGTCACGTGATCGCTCAGTACGAGCGTCAGATCGCGGCGGCGCTCTATCTGCATCAGGTTGCCCGGTAGACTGATCCGGTAAATCGTTCGATCTTCCGTTTGAATTTTGCAGAATACGTTGCGTTGCAGGTCCTGCAGCTGCATGGTAAGAGGGAGGTGGTTGTTGGACGAAAGCATATGGTCCATCTGCGGGACGACCGACTTGACCAGATCGAGAGTGATTAGGCGGACGATGCGTCGCAAAGTCGTCGCGCAATTGATTCGAACCACGATTGTGTCGTGGTATAGCCCCGCTGGCTACACTCGGTAGCGTTATCGGAGGGGGAGGAACACTGTAATCCCCTCCTAGTGCCATATATGGTGGGGGCTGTCGATCGCTGAGCGTATGCTGTCCGTCGAAATGACGAAGGCCCTGCGCAGATCGAGAACGGTGAAATTGCGCCGAATTAGGGGGATCATTTGCGAGCCCGGTAGAAGAAGAGCGTCTCGGCGCGTATGGATAAGGGTACGGCGGTTCCCTTCGACAAGCATCGGGTTTATGCGGCAAGTCTCGGGGATTGCGCGACGCGGCTGCGCTATCGATCTCAACCCTCGGTCCACCAATCGCCAAATTTGCCTCATTTGAAATATCCATGTCTGAATACTGATCGCAATTTTCGAGCGTATAACGGGAAGCGAAATCTTCGAATGCCGAAGCTGTAGCTTCAACTCTCCCACGAATATTCCCATCCATTTTAGTTCCTGGCCGAGATTGGCGATAATAATTAAATAATTGTCTTTGACCGCACTAAATAGGGAACGAGAGAAAGAAAAACAAAGGATTTGTCAATTTCCGCGAACTCGCGCACACGGCATGTGGCTTAGCCATTTTCAATTTCCGTACAGGATTAACGGCCATCAGCAGCCATCTTGGCTACGGTACACCTCGTTTTATTATAAATTTTTCGTATGCACTCATAGTCCCTTTCCACACGTTTTACGGTTGAAAATCCCACTTCTGACGTGTTAAGAATGGTCTCGCGGTAGGCAAAGGGGCGCAAAACTCTCGTTGAATGAGGAATAGAGGAATTAGACCAAGAGGATTAACACCGATTAATATTAGACGAGTTAGACACAATTTATTAATAGCCTGCTCCGAAAGCACTACACGCAAGCATAATTACATTTACAGTCTAGGTTACCGTTGCGTTTACGTTCGATAATTATACACAGTTTTTCTGAGTTCTCGTTTAGGTTTTACCGCACACGCTCTCGCTCGGTTATACGTTCTCGCTCGGTTATCCGCTCACGCTCGGTTATCCTCACGCTCTCGTTCGACGCTCGAACTCGACTGCTCATCTCAGTTACGATCGCAAATCGCGTTAAATCCGTTACCCCCGAAACCGAGGGGTAAGGGCAGAAGGCGTTAGACGTCGGGTGCGACATACGTAACCGTCTCTAACAGCCCTAACAACCCCAGAAGTGGATGGGAAAATCGACGCCCTATTCAGAGCTAACGGCTTGAGCGGGCAAAAAGGAGCCCTAGCAAGGGCAAGAGAGAATGCGCCAGGCCTCCGCACCGGGGCCAGGCCAAAAGCGGTACAGTATCATAGTCCGGAGAGGACACCGGAAGATCGTAGAGCCAGGCAACGGCAGTACCCGGAAGGGACTCCAGAAATAGATGACAGCGACTACGAGCTGTCCCCACCGCTCCGGAAGGGGGTTAGAATAAACTCCGGCAGAGAACCATTTGGAGGGCGTGAAAGGAGAAATAATCAGTCAGCAAGGGGCAACGATCCAGAAAACACGCTCGACATGACAGAGGCCATCCAAGCACAGACAGAAGAGCTCAATACTCACCTGAGTCTGATAAGCTCGCTGCAGGCCAGGGTAAACGAGCTCACGACGAGGCTAAGCGAGCAAAATGGAGTACCCAGCCGCCGGCAACATCCAGGAATCAAGCTGGGGGCCTACCTAGAGACTATGGAGGGCCATGCGGGGAAGGACCTCCCGCAGGCCCACCAGGAGGCCCTACGGGACCATTCGGGGGAGGACCCCCAAGGGATTCGTCTGGGCACTCGTATGGGAACCCTTCAGGGGGTGGACCCGGCGGGGATCCGCCCGGCGAACCACCAGGAGGACGAATCTCCGATAGGAACAGCCGAGGACCGAGGTGCCTCGATCTCAGCCTCGCACTAAAAAATATCAAAGTGTTTGACGGCAGCGATGCACGAGAGCTGGACGGGTTTATTCGGTCCTGTGAGGTCGTATTTGGAAGGATAGCGGACGAGGATTACGACCTTCTACTGGAGCTTGTGCTCAGCAGCAAAATCTGCGGTAGAGCCACTCGGGAATTGAGGCACATAACTATACTCACCGTGGAACAACTAAAAATCGAATTAGATGCACTTTACGGACAGCGAAAATCGCTATCAGCACTCCAGATGGAACTAAGTTCTCTGCGGCAAGGACCCGGAGAGGATATTGCTGCGTACGCGGCCAGGACGGAAAAGGTTACCGTCGAAATTGTGGAAAAGTTGTTCGAATCCATAGTCTACGAGCGGGACGCTCGTACGGTGAAAGCCGTCACCCGAAGGACGGCACAAGCAAATTTTGAAAACGGGCTGCACATTTTGAAAAGCTCAAAATTTGTCCACGTTGGATCTCGCCTCTGGATTTCATTAAATCCCGATGGCAGAGGAGGATAAGGAAAAAATGGCTTTTTCAACCCCGCAAGGACATTTTGAGTACAACCGGATGCCATTCGGCCTAAAAAATGTGCCTCCGACGTTCCAGACGCTAATGAATTCCGTATTAGCTGGTGTTCAAGGAATAAAGTGCTATGTTTACCTCGACGACATCGTAGTTTATGGGAAAAGCTTGCGAGAACATAATGAAAGACTGGAAGAAGTATTTCAGAGGTTGAGGGAAGCGAGATTGTCTGTGCAACCCGGAAAATACCAATTTCTGCGTAAGGAAACGCATTATTTGGGTCACATAATTTCGGAAAAGGGGGTACGAGCAGATCCGGAAAAACTCGCGGCTGTAAGAGAATATCCAGCTCCAAAAACCGTTAAACAAGTGCAATCGTTTTTCGGATTAACTGGTTATTACCGAAAATTTATAAAGGATTTTTCGACAATAGCCAAACCATTAACCGAACTCGTGAAGAACGGTACGAAGTTCGAATGGACTGCAGTACGGGATGCAGCTTTCGAGGAATTAAAGGAAGTATTAACAACAGCACCCGTTCTACAATACCCGGACTTCGCGAAGCAATTTCTGGTAACAACCGACGCCTCAGATAAGGCCATCCGTGCAATACTCTCACAAGGCAAGGTCGGGGAAGACCTGCCCATATGCTATGCGAGCCGCACACTCTCGAAAGCGGAGGTGAATTATACTACCACAGAGAGAGAGCTGCTCGCTATAGTATGGGCTATTACGCAATTTCACCCTTATATTTACAGCACACGCTTCAAGGTGATAACTGATCATCAACGATTAATGAGGTGGAGAATCAAGTTATCGGAACATGAATTCGAGGTCGAATATAAGGCGGGCAAAAGAAATACAAATGCCGACGCTTTAAGTCGCATTTTTGCGACAACTTGTGCACAAATGCGAGAGAAGAACGCGGAAAAGCCTAACGCCATGGGAAAGAAAGAGGCAGCACGCGGGCACAGCAACGGGAGCAAGGAGGATGCGGTGCTAGCCCCGAACAGCGTGGGAGAGAGAGTGATGGGGCGAGTGGCAGAACGCCTGAGTGGGAGTAGGACGGAGAATATCGAGGAGCTGTCGTTCCGCGGCACACACACACCCACTAACACACCCAAGTTGTGCGGATGGGGCGCGTGTGGTCCGGACAGCCACACAAAGAGGAGAGCTGATAAGACAGAGAGCGCGAAGGAGGACAGCGCTCACCCGTTGACCGCGCGGAGCGCGGCAAGGCGCGGCGTAAGCAGCGCATGGAGCCGAGTAAGGTGACGGAGGGACCGTGCGTACTGGAGAGCGAGAAGGACCCTGCTAAGGCACTACAACCCGCCAATAAGAAGAAAGAAGTGGTCCGCGCGGACTACAGGTCTTCCGGCGGGCCTGGGGAAGTGGAGAACGGGGAAGAGGGCAGGATAGCCTATTCCTCCGGGGAGGACGAGGACACTATTATAAAAAACAAGCGTCGCTGCAGCAGTAGCGTAACCCGTCCTTCACTGGAGGAACGAGAGAAAGTATTAAAAGAATATCATGATGCCCTTCTGGGTGGGCGCCAGGGTATAAAAAGGACTCTGAAACGTATCCGGACCAGGTATGAATGGCCGGGCATGAAAAAAGACATAGAAAATCATATCTCGGCTTGTGAAAAATGTCAAAAGAACAAACTGAGATGTGAAGGAAAGGTGCCAATGGTTATCACCGACACACCGGAAAGGGCATTCGAAAAGGTAGCGGTGGACATCGTAGGACCGCTACCTGTAACATCGTCTGGAAATAAAAATATACTAACCTTCCAGGATGCCCTTACAAAATACAGTGCAGCGGTGGCAGTTCCGAACCAGGAAGCTCACACTGTTGCGAAGGCCCTGGTCGAAGAAATAATTTGTCGATACGGAACCCGCGAAGTAATTTTATCGGAGCTCCACATTCAAGGAAGGTTGCAAATTTTTGTGTATCAAGAAAATCCAAACAACTGCGTATCATCCTGAAAACAATGGAGCCCTGGAAAGGTCCCATCGAACGTTGGCGGAATATTTACAAAATTTCATTAATGAAGATCAAAATAACTGGGATGAGTGGTTACCGTACGCTATGTTTACGTACAACACCACACCACACACAGCCACAGGAATGTCTCCTTACGTGTTAGTGTATGGACGAGAGGCTGAGCTGCCCACTGCAGTGAAAGAGGAGCCGCGTCCCACATACACACACGCAGACTACGCCAGCGAGCTGCGAGAAAGGCTACGGGCCTCGTGGGCAGTAGCCAGGGGTAGTGTGAGCAACGACAAGGAGAAAGCGAAGCAAGATTATGATGCCAAAGCGAGACAGCAAGAGTATCGCGTTGGCGACCACGTACTACTACATGACGACACCGTACGACGGGGACGCTCGGCTAAGCTCACACCGTCGTGGACGGGGCTGTAAACCATCATAGTACATAGCCCCGTCACCTACATCATCAAGAAGGGAAGAAAAACCGCAACGGTGCATGTCAACCGCCTGCGGTCTTTCGTCGAGTATTAGCGTGGTGTGGGTGAATGAGTGTGCACCCATACCACTCTGGGAGCGTTACGGGTAGCGAGGCGGACTTTCACACATACATTGTGTGTGTGTTAGTGCCGTACTGAAGAGAAGATAGGAAGAAGTGAAAGAAAGACAGAGAGGGAAGGAGTACGGTTGCGCCTGAGGAAGGCGACCACGTGTCTCTAGGAAAAGAAAGAGGATAGAAAAAGGCACGGACAAGAGGGGCGACCACGTGCTATGGTAGAGAGAGTCCTTACCGCATGGTACAGACGCAAGGGGCATCCTCATGCTTCTAAAATTCTTTAAATTAATCTAAGACTATAAAATATGTTTAAAAAAAAAGAAAAAATAATATATATGTCTATATATTAATAAGAAAAGGGGAAGGAGGGGTCATCCGCTATATATATCGCGGGCGAACTTACGATCTAATCCAAACACTGAACGCCGAATTAAATTTTGGTGGCAAATTTATTGTAGAGAGGGAATAATCCCCTCCCTACTAACACGCAAATTACATTGAAAATATTTACACAAAAAATGCGGGGCCCCCACAGTGGGGGCACGGAGGCTGGTCTACCCCAAAGAGCCTTCGGAGGCCCAGGAAGTCCGGCGTGGTGACATCGAGCTCATCGCCGCCTTCCCAAATAAAATCCGCGTTATCGCGGAGGAAGCGGCGATGATGCCGGACTCCCATGGCTCCCTGGATAAAGGTTTGAAGCCAATCGGGCCGCCGGGAGCGACGGACTGATCCCGGAACGTGGAGGACTGCAGCCTGAAACAGAAAACGCATGAGTAATTAGGTTGACGGTCGAATGATGATTAGGGGGAAATCAAGAGGAGTAAGCAAGAGGTACTTACCGCTCGTTTCAGCAGTTACCGGTCCAGAATCGAGTGGTCTAAGACCACGGCTCCGTGCGTGCCCCGAGCGAAGTGGGTTGTCCCGAAGAAAGACATTTTTTTTCTTTTTTTTTTGGGTTGTTGCTTTCTTCGAAGTTAGGAAACGAATGACTTCGTGGCCGCTAATTGCAGCGGCCACCACCCAACGACGGGGATAAAATCTGCCAATTCAGCAGTCCCACGGTCGAGGAGTCTTCCTAACTCTCGGATTCATGTTGTAGGTTTGTGCTGCTTCTCTTCTGTCTCGCTCGAACACACGGGGCACTGGACAGCTACACTTTGACGCCGTTCGCCAGCTCTCCCGGCATATATTATGAGGAAATTGGAAGCCTCACCCAAACCAAGGCAACATGGAGACTTGCCATACACATGGACTTCTTCGACATCAAGCGGAGGGAAAGAATTATAAACCTAAATTTGCAGCGAGTACGGGACGCCTGCGGAATCGAGGGGAAAACGGGTGAAGCCGATGAAGTATGCTTCACGCTACTGGAAACTGTCGACCGCATGGCAGCTAAAATCAAGGACAACAATGGCACCGTTTATGACTTAATTGAACCCGAGTCCATGCGGAAGCGCCGAGGACTCATCGATGGTCTGGGATCAATAATAAAATCAAACATCGGAAACATGGATGCGGCCGATGCGGAGCATATACATCGGGAAATAATGGTCCTTCAGTCGAATGGAAATACCTTAAGAGAAGGCATCAAAGGTCAACTACTGGTTGTTTCATCTGCTTTGCAGGTCTTTAATGAGGCCGCTGAAAGAATGCAAGCAAATGAAAACACCCTGCTGGACCTCGTGAACCACGTGCGTCGCAGCATGTCAACACAGCAGGATCAGTTGACGAGACGTCAACAACTCGATGAGAGCCCTACTGCTGTGAGTGTGGTAGTAGAAGAGCTACTCACCGACGTGAAGGTGTTGGTGTTGCTGCTCGCCGAGATTTCAACGGGTAGAGTAAGCGCGACGGTACTACCACTACGCAAGCTAGTGGAGTACCTCACCGACGCTCTACCACACTTGCCGGCCGGCACCGGATTCCCGGTACCGATAGTGGGCGGCGAGGTGAGCACACTTATGAAGCTCACCGACACGCTCGCCTACAGCGACGGGACAGCGGCCATGCTGCTATTCGATGTCCCGCTAATAGGGGCACAACGGTACGCAGTTAACCGCGTATATCCCGTGCCTACGAGAGGCACCGACAACAACACATACTACATTTATACTACCGAGGATCTCGTAGTAGTCGACCAAGCCAACAGGAATTATCTACGTATGTCAACAATGGACTTGAAAAATTGCAAAAAATTCGCGAGCAACTATATCTGCTCTCTAACTCATCCATCGACACCGGTCACCAAGGATTCACCATGTGAAGTATTGTCCTATGGGAAAATCGACACGGCCTCTGGACTACATTGTCCAAAGCGGGCCCTACCACTGGTCAATACTCTAATAATACCGATGGAGCAACCCGGAAGATGGATTTTCATCGCACCAAAGGAAGATCTAACCACGATTTTATGCGATAAAATACCCGCGAATCGCGAAATTTTAATAAATTCGGGAATTCTGGCTTTGGTAGGCTCATGTACCGCGACCACGCAAGATTTTAAAATTCAGACCCTGAAACGGGTTACTGATGTGAAGAACGAGAGCTATTTGCCCCCATTTAATCTCACACTTTCGAAAATCGACGAACAATATCGTGCGCTAGTTAAAAATGATGGTGACCAGGTGAAACTGGTTAGTATGTTGCGAAATCCCGAGGAGTTAGAAACCCTCGTAGCGCGTGTGAAAGAAATAGAAAAGGACATTAATAGAGACTATAACAAAAATCCTCAATTATGTCATAACATGGGATTTTATTCCTTAGGTGTAATAGCTCCTATAGCCTTGGTCTGCTACGCGGTTTATAAGCTGTATCAGCTGAGGAAAAAACGTAACGCGACACCGGTAAGGCCGACAGAGCCAGTGACCCACTCAGAGTCACCGATTAGCCTGCACAGACTCCCTGTGTCTCCGCGTGCCGATAGCTTGCATGCGGAACTACAAAATGCTTGTTCGGCACGGGAAAGTAATCCTCTACGACTGGCTTAGCAGGCCAAAGCTTGGCGAAAAAAATAGAATAAAAATAGGGGAATAATATTTTCATGTGTCGTTATTTCATGTCGGGAAATTAATGTGTTTAATTTGGAATAATATAAAAACTTTAAAAATGTGTAAAACCGAGTTCAACCAAGAAAAATAGAAAGTCAATTTTTCTTTTTTAAGTGGGGAGGGATGTTGCACCCTGAATTTTAAAAGGAAATAGTTCGGTCAATGACCGAAACGAAACCAAGTTTGGAGCGATTGGGCAATCACACGATTTCGAAAGAGCTCGCGCAATATAGCTCCCGGAACGGGGTCGTTCGATGGGGAAATTAACGCGGAAGTATTAAATGCATACGGACCAATTTTAGGCAAACTGGTGGGTATGAATTAAAAGTAGAGTCTGTCTTAATTGATTATTCGAATCGAACGGTTGGGCTCAAGTTAGACTCAAGGACTCGTAAAAGTCACATCCTTTGTATCGGAATAATTCGCGCAATGAATTATCGTGTTTAATTTCATTTTTGAATAGATATCTTCTTTAATTTGGGAAACTCGTGGATTTTAATCCTTTAATCGGGAAGATCCCTTTTCTTTATTCAATCCTGCCCGTATTTTGACGGCTTAATCACCCGTCAGCTTTTCGGGCACAACAGTTCGAAAACGTAACTGTTGGATTGGCGTTTTCGGCCATTTATCAACTTAGGTAACGCATGGGATCAAGGCAAGCTTCAACTCACAACTGTTAACAATTTTCTCGCTTGCCGTGTCTGAGTATTTGGTCCTTCGTGCCGGCATGAGTACGATTTCCGTGGCGCCAAGATCTGACAGTAGTTTCCGGTAGTACTTTTCGTGGGGAGCAAAAAAGTTCATATGGACTATGGTCCTAAATGCTTTAGTTTCCGAGATATTTAATTTTTAAGATATTAATACGGCGTAAAAAAATGGGCAGTATTACGATTTCCGGGGCGCCAGGATTTGATCGTGGATTTATCATTCTTGCACCGAAACACAAGAACAACACTAGTAATAATAATAATAATAATAATAGCCGTCAAAATACGGGCAGGATTGAATAAAGAAAAGGGATCTTCCCGATTAAAGGATTAAAATCCACGAGTTTCCCAAATTAAAGAAGGTATCTATTCAAAAATGAAATTAAACACGATAATTCATTGCGCGAATTATTCCGATACAAAGGATGTGACTTTTACGGGTTGGAGGAGCAGCATAAAGAACAAATATAAGGAAAATATCAAACTAACTAACTCCCTAAAGAAACGAACGCCAACCTAACTAACGCCCTAAAGAACCTAAAGAACCTAAGGAACCTAAGGAACCTAAGGAACCTAAAGAACATAAAGAAACAAACGCCAACCTAAGTAACGCCCTAAAGAACCTAAAGAACAAATATAAGGAAAATACCAAACTAACTAACTCCCTAAAGAAACGAATGCCAACCTAACTAACGCCCTAAAGAACCTAAAGAACCTAAAGAACCTAAAGAACCTAAAGAACTTAAAGAAACAAACGCCCTAAAGAACTTAAAGAACAAATATAAGGAAAATACCAAACTAACTAACTCCCTAAAGAAACGAACGCCAACCTAACTAAGGCCCTAAAGAACCTAAAGAATCTAAAGAACCTAAAGAACCTAAAGAACCTAAAGAAACAAACGCCAACCTAACTAACGCCTTAAAGAACCTAAAGAACAAATATAAGGAAAATACCAAACTAACTAACTCCCTAAAGAAACGAATGCCAACCTAACTAACGCCTTGAAGAATCTAAAGAAGTCAGTATAAGTGGATGATTCACGTGATAATTTGTCATTGTGACTATTTCTTATTATGATATTTTGTCGTTTTTACCAAGGGGTATTTTATCCGGGGTTATTTTTACCAAGTGGTATTTTATCCGGGGGTATTTTTACCAACGGGTATTTTATCCGGAGGTATTTTTACCAAGGGTTATTTTATCCGGGGGTATTTTGTCCAGGGGTATTTTTTCTAGGGGGTATTTTATCCGGGGTATTTTCTCCGGGGGTATTTTTTTCAGGGGTATTTTTTCCGACTACCAAAGCAAACAACCTCCACGTGGTACATTCTAAGTGACGCTAATGGTCTGCGCCCATCGGAAATTATATTTGTTCGAAATTATTTCAAAATTATTTACTTAAAAGTTAAATATCCCGGAAACTAAAGCAGTTAGAACCATAGTCCATATGAACTCTTTTGCTCCCCACGAGAAGTACTACCGGAAACAAGCGTCAAATCTTGGCGCCACGGAAATCGTACTCTCCCCTCAAATTTAACTACGTTCACTTCAAAATAAATATTGATATCTACATAATGACTGGAATCGAATTTGCGAATAAAAAATGTCGGTATTTAACAATAGTGAAATCGTTCGCTGATTTGAAAGTACGAACGCTTATGGACTCGAATTGTTGTTTCTCGTAATCCCTAATTTTTCTTGCACTTCGAAATTCGTATGTTTGCTGCTACAATTAATGATCATTTTGAAGACACAATAAAAAGACAGTAACGTGAAAATTTGCACATTATTTTCTTCATCAGAAAATTCGTCGATAAATGTTACCTTCCACATGACGAAAGTCCTCCTACTACAGTCGAATTGAAAGACAAAGTACTCTACAGTTTTTATTCAACATTCATACATTTTAGTCAGATTCGAGAAATTACAATCATTAGCGTCACAATAATAAAAAGAACCTAAAGAACCTAAAGTACTCACAATATTTTAACCACTCGTTTCATTCTAAATAAATTTGATCTCGGATATGGCTTAACGATAGTTCATTTATACATCCAAATGCCAAAAGAAATTTAAGTCTAATTCTTTTTTATCTTTATTTTTTATCAGATAAGTCTCAAGTTAATATCTTTAACAAGTTTATCCAACTTTTCGATCCGATAACTGTGGTATATTCACGGTGCTCATAGACTACGAGCGTACTCGCAAATACGAGATTCATGGAATCTCCCGAATGTTACGATATTAAGAGAGTACGGACACGAGATCAGAGTCCAGTTCACGACCGGCGCTCGTATACAGCAGTCGGGTATACGTATTGTAATTGGAGCCAGTTCACCTTCAATAAATATCATTTATACTTTGTCTACCATAGTTGTGTTGCTGTTTAATTAATAACCCAACCGTGTCTTAATACATGACAATAACCCTCCTAGCTCGGACAGGGAAATATAAAATTCAACCAACGAAAATTGAAATGGCCGAAGGATTCCTGTTGCATGTACAGGTATGTAATACTTTAAGAAGGACTACTCGTAAAAAAATCATGGCTTTCAATATTCAAAGCATTACGATAATATTTCTGATGGAAATATCAGCGACACGATCAGAAAACATTGTTTTTATTCGTCTACGCTATTTATTTCATCCGGGGTTTTCCTTGATTCAATTTTCCTTCCGGATAATAAGCGCGCAATACAGAGTTTCCAGAGTTAGCCAAAATTGTAATGGAAAATTACAAATTACAAAAAGTAATTTTTATTTATTTGAAACCCATTACAAATTTGGAATTCATTATTATTATAGTCGAATTCAAACAATATACATTTTCACTTGAAGGCGAATCTTTGAGAACTGTACTGATTTTGTTATTGATTACTTCGTGCATACAGTTTTCATCAGAAATAATATAAATGTATAAAAACTACAAAAATTTCTTCACGAAATCTTGAACATATCCGAACGAATTAGAGCTTAATACTGCAATTATGCATAAACAACATAAGGGTTTTTCATCATTTCTTTAAAACTTGCTTCGATTAACGAATTCAAATAATATTAATGTTTATTCAATGTAATTGAATTCTTCCTTCTGTTATAGGTTATTGATGATCTAAAGCCAGCGATTGAAAGATTACGCACCAAGTCACTTGCCTTAAAAACGACGCTGCAGCCTCTACCGGTTCCGGTTGGTCTTGATTCAGAAAGTATTACGGAATCCTACGTTGCGATAGACGATGTTCTGTACAAAGTCGACAGTCCATTACGAGCTATTGACATCTGCTTCAAAAGCATCCATGCGTTGCATGCCGAATATTCTATACAAAGTCAACGCCTTTGGTTAGTTTTGCAGCACGTGATCTACGGCATCAAAATAGCGTGGGACGTCCAAATACCTTCCGTTATCAACATGTGCAATAAGTTAAGACTGTAGTATGCGTAAGCATGTCCATCTGTTAAATCACTAATATATGTTGTGACGTGCCCCTCGTGGAAGTATTTCGGCGACTTCACGAGGAGCGCCGACCAAATATAACGACGCCCAGAATTTTACGCACTTTTATTCTCTCCGCACTTTCCACACTATTTACTTGTTTTTGCTGGGCGCCAGGCTCTCTATTATTTTCCCGAAAGCCAGGGAAACTTACTATTCTTCTTTAGTTCTTCACCGGTTGACCGGCTAGCTGGAAAGGGGTGCAGTTCGAGGCAAATGCAAAATTAATTAAGCGAACGCGAGCTCGATTTTCCACAAATAACAAAACAATAATTTATTCAACCATAATAAGGAAATTATCACGCCACAACTTTAGTACAAAAGTGACTCGAGTCCGAACACAGTTTCGCGGTTATTACGCACGCGACGCTTCGATTTTACAATGAGTTATTTTTCCTATTCGGAGAAGCCGACAGAACAGAGGATGATTCTACAGACGCGGATAATACAAATGGTGCACCACGTGCGCCTACCTTTTCCTTCGCTTCTGGCCTCGATCCTCGCTACGATGCCGGTCCTCTCGAGTTTCTGCTTCTCACGAAAATTCTAGCGTAGCGGCTTCCACGCGGACAATTATTCCTACGATCACTACTTCTACCGTCGGTACGCGCACGGTTCGCTAATGGTCGCGGACACACGTTGCAACGCTCGACGCGGTGACAAAATCTACCGAAGATGCACGAGTACTGCTCGAGCGCAATCTTCTTTCTATACTTTTTCGAGACTTCGGCTAACGGTCCTATTCGAGGTTCCTCACTAGCTTACTAACTCTTCTGGGGTCTCTCGTGGGACACTCCCAGGCTAACTTGAGGTACTCACTCTCAAAAGCTAACTTAAAACTCTTCCGGGGTCTCTCGTGGGACGCTCCCGGGCTAACTTGAGGTACTCACTCTCAAAAGCTAACTTGAATCTCTTCCGGGGTCTCTCGTGGGACGCTCCCGGGCTAACTAAACTCATTTCGGTAATTATCGCACGCAATGCCGGGTTACGCGTGTCTCGGACGTCCGGGGTGGGGGGTCACGGCCTGCCATCGATCGACTTCGTCGATCGTCGCGTTGTTCCGCTGTCTCTCTCCTTCCATCCTCCAACCTCGCGAGCGTCTTCCCGGCCCTTTGCTCTAATTCCGAGAATCCTGTAAACGTAATATTCACGGCAGTCAAACGTTCGAATAACGCTACGAGTTTACCATGACGAGGAACGATTCGGTTGCTACGCTGGCTTTCGTGAGGCCTCGGTGCACGAGCACCCTAGGCCCAGCGCGTTGATGCGAGCGTGTACTAACGCCTCGTCACAATGTATATCAGGTGCGCTTCATTAGTTCTGTGATAGCTAGCTAGGTGCCCGTTTCGAAAGTGCTAAGCAGCGCAGACGTATCTTTCGTCTCGTCAACAAGATAGATTACTTCCGCGGATGCATTCCAGATTATAATTTTAATAAAACTTACTGATATCAGAGGAAGAGAAAACCTTCATCATGCCACATTGTACCGAATGTGACCTTGTATTGCCGTTGGTACAAGCACTTTTGATACACAAATCAATTTCGCACCAAATATCGGATTCCACAACATTCAGGTGCAAAGAGCCTGAATGTACTCGAGATTTTACATCTTGGAAAACCTTCAAAAAACATTGTCCACTCACAGCTGCCCTTTGCAGATTCCGACCAGTCGTAAGCACCGTAATAAATGTAATTCTGAACAGTCGGAGATGGAGACTGCAAACTCCGATGAATCTCTTCCCGATAGTCCTGGTATCAGCGATACGATCACATGTCGCAAGGCGAGTGCATGCATCAAGAACTTAACGATAGGGTGCTCTCGTTTTGCGCAAAGTTATATTCTACTCCTGATCTAGCCCGTTCTTATGTTCAGCGAGTAATTGAAGATACGACGGAGTTAATAGGCGAAATGGTAAAGGTTGTAAAATTCGCGGTTTGTGCAATGTCAGAGAATACGGATGCAACCACAGCTGCAACAACTGAATTTGAGGCAGCTTTGGATGCTATGACAGCACCTTTTCAGTCATTAGCGACGGAATATCGCCGTTCAAGTGTATTCAAAGAGAAGGGAGGTTTCATATCTCCGAAAAATTATATTGTGGGTGAAACTGTTGACGACAAACTTGTTGATGGAAAAATCACTAATGAAACTACTGCCTTGTTCGCACAGTTTATTCCATTGAGGCAAACGCTGCTCTACTTTTTCAGTCTACCAGGAGTTCCTGATAGCGTTCTCAATTATATAAAACTCCTGTCAACACAAACCGGGGTCTTGTCTAATTTTATTCAGGGCGAACTGTGGCAAAAGAAAGTGAAACGAAATTTCTGTGGAAAAATAGTAATTCCATTGTTTATTTACTACGACGACTTTGAAGTCAACAATCCGCTGGGCAGCCATGCTGGTATACAAAAATTAGGAGGCGTTTACTGCACAATACCATGCTTACCACCTGAATTTAGATCGACTTTAGAAAATATTTTCCTCGTCTCGCTTTTCCATGCAGATGATCGTAAGGCTTTTGGAAATGACTGTATTTTTCGCATCATCGTTGATGAAATTAATTATTTACAAGAGCACGGAATAACTTTTAAGTCGGGCGGCATAGACAAAACCGTGTACTTTGCCCTAGGATTGGTAACTGGCGATAACCTGGGAATCAATTCAGGGTTTGATCTTGTGGAAAGCTTTAGAGGAGCCCATTTTTGTCGATTCTGTCTACTTCCCGGCAAAGACACTGCAACATGTGTGAAGGAAAGGGAAGATCAATTACGGAGTGTTAATAAATACAAAAATGACCTCGAACAAGGTTTCTCATCTAGTGGTGTAAAGAGACGATCTGTTTGGAACGAGGTCAATTTCTTTCATATTTATGAAAACTTCTATGTGGATCCATTACACGATGTGTCTGAGGGAGTTTTCAAATATGGAATGGGTCATGTCATATATCACTACGTTTTCAATGCAAAGGAAAAACTACCACTAGAAGTATTAAATGATAGGATGCGTAGCTTCAATTATACAGGTAGTAATATAACGAACAAGCCACCGCTGTTACGTTATAAAGAAATCAAAGACAGAAAACTTTCAATGACCGGTAGCGAAATGGTAAATTTAGTCTATATCTTTCCATTCCTCATTGGTGATTACGTTGAACAAGATGAAGTATGGGGATTTTGCCTGACACTGAGACATATATACGATATTATAGCCGCGAAAGATATTCGTTACCGAATACGTTACCGAACATCACAGATTATATCTCAAATTATTTGATGACAATCTGAAGGCCACTTATCACAATATGATACATTACGCTAGGGTCATGAGAAAATCAGGACCAATATTAGCGTTAACGACAATAAGAAGCGAATCGAAAAACAGAGAGTTCGAACAAAGTGCCAAATCCACGTATTCTCGTCGCAACATAACACGAACACTCGCTTTGAAAGAATCTTTCCGAGTCTTCTATCGACAATTGTATGTTCGAGGCATCATCTCAAAATTTGAATTAGGGCCGGCTAGTATTCTAGACCGCGCATGGTGCGAGGATGTTGGTAACGCATTACCTCTCGTTTTTAGGAGTGCTTGCATTGAAGTCCCATGGGTCGACGTCAGAGGCATTTTATATAAAATGAATACGTGCGTGATTTTAAATCTAGATTCCGATGAAATACCAGTTTCGGGGTTATTGTCACGATTTTATGTAATGACAATGAAAAGGTGCTATTGCAATGCGACGTGTGCGAAAATATGGGTTTTGAAGAAAATTATGCTTAAAACAGTCCGAAAAATAGTCCATAAAATTTAATGGCGGGAGTGAGTGAGGGAAGATTGGGTACATAAATCAAGTACACAATATTTCGCGGAAAAAAGCAACTTGCCTCGGCATAAAAACTCTCACGGCTCAGAGAGAAAAGCCGGGGCAAGCATATTCTTTTTATTGACAAACAAGAAATTACAAATATGACAGACTCTACAGATGATATTGAGAATTACGCAACACGAATATTAACACGCCGCGAGGTACCTTTATCGTACGCACGCTGGAGAGTTCTCTTACCTTAATTTATTTATTTATTTATTTATTTATTTATTTTCTTTGTAAACGGGGCAAGCCCCTTGATAACTATGGCGCGATGGATATTCAGGACCTACAGTTTTAGGTGGGTACCGAACACCGGGGATTACAGAAAAAAGCACATAGAAAAATTCCATTGGTGCCCGGCCGGGAATCGAACCCGGGCCCCCTGCTTGAGAGGCCGCGTCTCTATCCACTGCGCCACTGCCTTCCCGTACGCAGAAATTACGCAGAAAAGTGACGGCGTGACGCAAAGTCCTAGCCGCACGAAACGGAACACCTTCTTAGCCGCAGGTCGCCTCGACGTCTCAAGGGAAACAAACCTGGGCCACGAGCAGACCCATGGATGGCCCTGCTGCGTAGGTGGACGCAGGGATGGAAACCGGCACGTCGAGGAAGTCGCACGTGGCCGGATTTCCCGAACAATCGAAGAAAAACACTCGTTCAACACACACACACTACCCGAACGCACGCAAGAATTAAACCGAATAAGAGAATAAACGAAAACGTAACAGCCACAGAGATGACACAATAATGACGCGGAGATACTTTGACAACGACCGCTTTCTACGACGATCCTCGACGAAGTGGCCGAGACACGCACGCGAACGCGGGAGGGTGCCCGGTCCCTCCATCCTATTCTGCCGCGTTTCCGGTAGGCTACAGCGCCACGACGCACCGCGAGAATACGCCCGAACGACGCGCGTGCGCGATACGCCAGAGGGCACCCAAACCCTCGTCCCTAAGAAGCCCGCGATCCCGATCGAAACACAGAACGCCACGGCGCCTTGGCGAACTACGACGCAAGACCCACGTTACGCTCTCCCAGAGGCCTAAAACCCGAACATTCCGCCCGCCTTCGTCCGACGGACGAACCAACACCTGCGAAGCTCACTTTGCAGTATTGTCTAATGCAAGAGGGCAAAGACGAGCGATGTGACGTCGAAGAGAGGAAGTGGCCGTCTTGATGGGAACCACTCGCACCAGACCATCTGGACCAGGGTGCACCTCGATGACCCTACCCAATGGCCATTTGGATGGAGGATACCGATCATCCTTGACCAACACGAGCTGACCCACCGCAAAATTATCGTGAGGGTCCCTCTACTTTTCCCGCTCTTGCAAATGGAGCAAATACTCAGCCGACCAGCGCTTCCAGAAATTGTTACGAATGCGCTGTAGCAACTGGAACCGATCCAGCCGATTCTCTGGCAAGTTGGCCAGATCCACGTCGGGGAGTAAAACTGAAACACCTTCATTGAGGAAATGAGAAGGAGTAAGCGCCTGCAAATCGTTAAGGTCAGAACTCAATGCGCCGAGAGGCCGAGAGTTAAGGCAAGCCTCGATCTCCACGAGGACTGTGGAGAACTCGAAAGTGAGATGATGCTCGCCTACAACTCTCTTCAGGTGATGCTTTACCGACTTAACACCAGCACTAGGCGGGATGAAAGACCAATTCGTGCCATCGTTGGCAAGAAGAGATGCCGTTTCCTTGTAAAAATCCGAGGCGCGGCTGAACATACACTGGAGCTCCTTATCAGCTCCTTGAAAATTCGTGGCGTTGTCGCTGTAGAGATTTTGGCAAATTCCTCGTCTACCCACAAACCTACGATACGCGCAGATGAAAGCCGCCGAGGTCAGGTCACTAACGAGCTCTAGATGAAAGCCGCCGGGGTCAGGTCACTAACGAGCTCTAGATGAATAGCTCGAGTAGCAAAACAAACGAACAAAACGATGTACCCTTTGTACGAGCGATTCCCACGGCCCTTCGACATGCGGATCTGAAACGGGCCCGCGTAATCGAGTCCCGAGTTAGAGAAGGCTCTATTCCTGGTAACTCGATCGGCAGGAAGCTCACCCATTAGTTGTTGCGCTGAATGAGGCTTGACTCGTTGTCAGGGCACAAATGCACGAACCGTTGATTTGACCAAACGATTTCTACCCAAAATCCACACCTGACGCATTAGAATGCTCGAGGTCAAGGTAGGCCCACCGTGAAGAGATTGATGGTGAGCGTGTCGCACGAACAACAAACTGAGAGCAGAGTGCTGCGGTAAGATCGGGGTTGCCTTTGGTCGAAAGAGAGAGTCGAATGAGCCTGTCGACCTTCCACACGCAAAAGTCCATCCTCCTTGCTGAAGAAAGGATTTAAGCTGCTAAGGCGATTGCCCCTCGGCAGTACCTTACCCGACCGCAACAGCCCAATCTCCACCGCGAATGCACTCGCTTGAGCCAGACGAATGACCGCTACTCGAGCTGCAGAAAGCTCAGCAGTAGTCAAGAATGGAGGCGACTCTTCTGCCACCGGTGCCTTCCTGCTCAAGAGATGACCAATGGCGCATTTGCAAAGAGCTACGATGCGAAGAAGTTTTGTTAAAGAGGAATATCGAGATACAATTTCGGATTCTTCGGATCTCGGGCGAACGTGATTAGTTTTAACAGGTTTGGCCGACCGAGGCCACTCTGTTGGAGGCATGGATAACCACGCCGGGCCCTGCCACCAAAGAGCATTATCGGCCAACTCACCTGGCTGAACTCCTCGCGTCGCCAAGTCAGCCGGATTCTCCTTAGTCGGAACGTGAACCCACGTTGCCGACGGCAACTCAGTTTGAATCAAAGAAACTCGATTAGCTACAAATGTCTTCCAATGGCACGGATGCTTACGAAGCCATGTAAGCACGATCTGACTATCAGACCAAGCAAAGATTGGAAGATTCTTCAGGAAGTCCAAGCCAATCACATGACGGATGAGCTTCACGAGAAAAGCAGCGCCTCACAATTCCAAACTGGGAATGCTCACCGTTTTCACGGGAGCTACCTTTGATTTAGCCGACAAGAGAGCCACCCGAACATTTCCATCCCCCTCACTGATTCGCAAGTACACCACCGCGACGTAAGCTCGGGAAGAGGCATCCGAAAACCCGTGTAGCTGAAACGAAGAAGCAACTGTACTCCCCAACCAACGCTCAACAGACAAAGAAGGCAGTGCAGATAAACCCGTGCAATACTTGTACCAACGCTCACGAATCTCAGCTGGTAGCGGCGAATCCCAATCGCACTTCAAAATCCAAATATCCTGCACCAAGATCTTCGCCGTGACCATAACTGGAGCAAGCCAACCTAATGGATCGAAAAGACGCGCTATATTCGAGAGAACAGATCTTTTCGTGTGAGCTGCAGACAACTTCTTGACCCCAACTGCGTTAAACCGAAACTCATCCTGAGATGGAACCCATTGCACCCCTAACGCCTTGACCGACTCATCCTCATCGATTTACTTCTCTGCGATTGGCCGCGCAGAATCTGGAAGCAAATCTGGGTGATTTGCAGTCCATTTGTCCAGCTCGATCCCAGCAGACGCCAATAACCCGGTAAGCTCGCTTCTCTTCTGAATGGCAACTGATAAATCGTCAGCCCCTGCGAACGTGTCATCGACGTACGTCTCTGACAGAAGACAACGAGCCCCTAGTGGAAACCTGTTCCCTTCATCCTTAGCCAACTGCGAGAGCGTCCGGATCGCCAAATAAGGAGCGCAAGCTGTCCCATAAGTGACGGTAGTCAGATGGAAGTCAACCGATTCAGACGTTGCATTGGGCGCCCAGACGATCCTCTGGTAATCTTGGTCTTCTGGCCTCACCTGAATTTGTTGAAACATCTTAACAATGTCAGCTGTGAAAGCGAAACGATACCTACGCCAATTAAGCAAAATAAAGGAGAGATCACTCTGCAACGGAGGTCCTGTGAACAAAAAAGCGTTTAACGAATGCCCGTCCAAAGTCCGACGAGAGGCGTCAAACACAACTCGCAGCTTCCCCTTAGAGACCGACTCTTGCACCACCGCATGATGAGGCAAATACCAAGCATCCGACCGCGAGATCTCCGACGGCGGAACACGCGACATGTGACCTAACTTCTCGTAAACTTCCATGATCTCGCCGTACGCCTGAGCCAGCTTCGAATCGCGTGAAAAACGACGCTGCATGCGAGCCAAAGAACCAAGAGCCATACGACGAGATTCAGTACCAACCGAAGGAAGTCCAGGCTTCACAGGGAGCTTTACCACGTACCGCCCCTGCTCGTTCTTACTGTGAGTATCTGGAAGAATCTCTCGCACGTCTCATCTTCCGGTTTTAATTTGTTGGATGACATTGTGACCTCCTCGAGAGTCCAAAACTGCTGCAAAGCCTCATCTAAATTATCTTGAGAAGCACAGTGGAACGCCTGAACTGGAACCTTGGTTGCGGAACTCTCCGCCCGCCGTGTCACCTCTGCAGCTCCATTGGACCGGAGACTATCCAACCGAGAACCGTGTTCTGAGCGACAAGCTGCGAAGATGCGGATCTTTTTACCCCGGAACGTAGTAACTGACCGTAAAGATCAGCCCCTAGAATCAAATCGACCTTTTTTGACACTGCGAACTCCGGATCCGCTAAAACTACACCTGGAAATTGCTCCCGTGCGAAATCCTCACTGACGGCATAGGAAGGAAGAAGCGACGTAAGTTGAGGGAGAACTAGAACCTCAGTTTCGACCTGAAAATCTGCATCCACCGCGGAGCGAAGAGTGAACGGAACGATAGACCGAGCAGTTCCGGCTGCACTGGCGCCAAGACCAGACAGAGGGACGTGTGTACGTCGCTTAGGCAGGCCAAGAAACTGCACTACGGCCTCTGAGATAAAAGACGCTTCTGAGCCTTGGTCTAGAAGCGCTCGCACGTACGTGCCCTTGCCCTTGGGACTTACCACTAATACGCGCGCTGTGGCGAGAAGAATCTTTCTCGATTACACTGGAGGTCCAGCGGCATGCAGACTCACCACCGTTGAGCTGGCACCTGGAGTCACCTGGCTGTCCCTACGAGTGTTAGTCACCGATCCCTGCGAGTTTTTGGACTCCTGGAAGTGAATCAGAGAATGATGTTTCCCCTGACAAATAGAACAACGACCGGGAGAAGTACAAGAATTCATCCGATGCCGACCCAAGTAATTAAAACAAAGCTGCAAACGTTTAATTTCAACGCGACGATCCTGGACCGATTTCTCCCTGAACCGATTACACCTCATAAGAGCATGCGGATCCGCGCAGAGTGGACACTTCAGAGTGGTTGTCGAACCTGCTTTCCCTGTCCCAGAGGAGCTTGCGTGGAAAACCTTGCGACCGTGATTTGGTTTAGAAGGAGGAGCTGACCTTTTCACACCGCGACGCTCAGAAACGATCATACCGAGGGTTTGAGCCCGCTTCTCGAGAAATTCAACTAAATCCTGAAACTTCGCTGGAGAGTACGAAGAGCGAGAATCCTCCTGTTCTGCATCGACCTCCTCAATATCCCGATCCTTGGCGCTGAGCTCGGACTCCCACAGCTTGCGCGACTCAGGATCTAGACGTTCGGACAAGATAAAAATGAACCAAACATCCCAATAATCTACAGGCATTTTCAGATTCCTCAAGGCACGAACAATACGCTGAGCTTCATCAGTAAATGACCGCAACTCCTCAGCTGACTCCTTCTTGACGTGTGGAAATTCCATGAAAGCCGACAAAAGCTTGCTTATGATGAGCCTCGGGTTATGATATCGAGCCTTCAGCGCCTTCCATGTGCTTGCATAGTTAGCGCTGGTGGTCGCCACATCTTTAATCAAATCAGCTGCACTTCCGGTCAGACACAGTTTCAAGTACTGTAATTTGGTCGCATCGGAAACCTGAGGCACATCATGAACGAGCGTAGTAAATAAATCACGAAAGCTGTCCCAATCCTCATATTCGCCTGAAAAAGTAAGGAGAGGAATTTTAGGGAGTTTTGCTAAACTAGAGTCTGACCCAGACGAAGAAGAATTGTGAGATACTGTCACCATGGATTGGTCTGCAGGTTCAAATTGCGACCGCAATGTCAAGAATGCATCGAGAGCATCCTCATATGCCCCTTGAAGCTTGCCAAATACATCCTCAGTGATGTACGGATCCGTTTCAACATCTTCTCTAACCGCAATCTCCGAATGAGTCCATCGAACGTCAACCCAGATCTCTGTCAAAGCATCGAGTCGTGCCTGAACGATACTCTTGTTGAGAGAGTCACGTGACTTAGCGAGAAGACGACTACGCAATCCATTGATTTCCACCAAACGTGTGTCCTGCAGAGCCACCATCTTTTTTAAGGCTATAGGAGCCATGATTGACTTATAAACGAGAAGAATGGAAATTAATATATGTTTAGACACCAAACAACAAGTGAATAAAATCGGACGAAAAAACCTATAGAAAAAAAATAATTATATAAACTGAAAGACGTAATCAAATATATAAATAACCTTAAATTTAAGTCCTACAACGCGAGCGAGATATATTCTAGCGCATACGCAAGCAATTACAACACCGACGCGAGAAAATGTCAAAACAACGGAGAATACGCGGCACAAATATACTAGACGCTGAGCTATGAGACTTGTCTTGATGACATCACGACGCTGTGGCATGAGGCAACGCGCGAGGCTCGCACAAAAATGGCGGCGCGCGCGCCCTACGATGCAACACGAACGGAACCCGAGAATAGCCGACCGACCTGATAGCAACGCGCTCGAACAATAGACGATTGGCTACAATACGATTTTCGCAATTATTGAATTATCTACGCAATCAATCACTCACTCCTCACCCGGGAAAATTATGCTTACAGCAGTCCGAAAAATAGTCCATAAAATTTAATGGCGGGAGTGAGTGAGGGAAGATTGGGTAAATAAATCAAGTACACAATATTTCGCGGAAAACAAAAGCAACTTGCCTCGGCATAAAAACTCTCACGACTCAGAGAGAAAAGCCGGGGCAAGCGTATTCTTTTTATTGACAAACAAGAAATTACAAATATGACAGACTCTAGAGATGGTATTGATAATTACGCAACATGAATATTAACACGCCGCGAGGTACCTTTATCGCACGCACGCTGGAGAGCTCTCTTACCTTAATTACGCAGAAAAGTGACGGCGTGACGCGAAGTCCTAGCCACACGACAACGGAACACCTTCTTAGCCGCAGGTCGCCTCGACGTCTCAAGGGAAACAAACCTGGGCCACGAGCAAACCCATGGATGGCCCTGCCGCGTAGGTGAACGCAGGGATGGAAACCGGCACGTCGAGGAAGTCGCACGTGGCCGGATTTCCCGAACAATCGAAGAAAAACACTCGTTCAACACACACACACACACTACCCGAACGCACGCGAGAATTAAACCGAATAAGAGAATAAACGAAAACGTAACAGCCACAGAGATGACGCAATAATGACGCAATAATGATGCGATAATGACGCGGAGATACTTTGACAATGACCGCTTTCTACGACGATCCTCGACGAAGTGGCCGAGACACGCACGCGAACGCGGGAGGGAGCCCGGACCCTCCATCCTATCCTGCCGCGTTTCTGGTAGGCTACAGCGCCACGACGAACCGCGAGAATAGGCCCGAACGACGCGCGCGCGATACGCCAGAGGGCACCCAAACCCTCGTGCCTAAGAAGCCCGCGATCCCGATCGAAACACAGAACGCCACGGCGCCTTGGCGAACTACGACGCACGACCCACGTTCCGCTCTCCCAGAGGCCTAAAACCCGAACAGGTTTCAATACAAAATTCCATGCATATGATATAAAAATAACGAATAATTTGAAGTTCTGGGAACTTGAAAAGTTACTAACTCCTTTTCCATGCATCATGCATCGAATGGGAAATGGCAAGCTGTTTGCTACCCTGAAGGCTGCAATTTGGATCTTAATGTTTAATATATCACTAAAAAAATGTAGATATTTATTAGTTTAATTATCTGCTCTCTCAAAAGAGTATTTTGTATGCGCAGGCATTTTATTCGAATAAAAGGAATGTAATAAAAAATGGTGTAAAAATTACTAAATAGAATCACTTGTCTGCACCGCCCACCTCCAAAAATCATGCGAAGAGAAGAAAAAATTGATATGCATTCGAAAATCTACTTCTCTAAACTCCGCAAAAAACTGCGACTAAGTTTATTTAAATCACGTGTATAGCATCAAAGAAGATAGACGTGTAAGCACAAGTTCCGTGGTACGATTTAGGGAGATGTTCTTATGGATCTTGGCAACGGTGACATGGCTATGGAGCTGCAATCACCCTAGCCTTAAGGAGGGTGGATACCCAACTCAAAATGATAAACATGATCTCAAATTTTTTGAGGATATTCGTAGATAAAAATTACATCTCCATGCCAAATTTCATGTCAATCGTCTAGATGGTTATCGAGAAATTAATTATTGAAATTACACTCTTATGCATGGGCAACATAGCGACAACTATACGCACCTTCAACGTTATGCTCGAAAGTATAATAAAAATGATAAATAATTGTTGATAACAGAACCAAATCATTTCTTGTTTTTTCGAAAAGAACTTTTACGAAGACCGAAATGATTCGTCTGCTTGGTTGCCGAGAAAACGTAAAAACAAAACTGCCGGAATAGTACAACAATGTACGCCAGTGAAGGCGCGTCACGGACCTCTCTCTTGCACACTACCTCCCCGGCAAACCGCGCACCTCCCCTCCAGAAAGACGGTATCCAACCTCCTTAAACATTCCATATGATATGTGCATAAACATACGTCTATCTTTTTTGGTAGTACAAACTGGATTGAACGTGAACCGCTAGGATTAGTTACTGCAACCAAGTGGATTGGTTGTTTCAACTAAGAAAATTGGTTGATCCAACCAAGCGGGTTGGTTGTTCCAACTAAGAAAATTGGTTGTTCCAACTAAGAAAATTGGTTGTTCCAACTAATAAAATTAGTTGATCCAACTAAGAAAATTAGTTGATCCAACTAAGAAAATTGGTTGTTTCAACTAAGAAAATTAGTTGATCCGCCAAGTGAATTGGTTATTCCAATTATTTAATCATAGTTAGCCCGACCAATCACTTGGTTGCTTCAACTAATCTAATCTAACTAAGTTCCATTGGTTGATGCGACTAGAAAATCGTTTGGCGCATATATAACCAACACAATTGGTTGGAGGTAACCAATTTTTTTGTTACTCCAACCAAGTCGTTTTTTCCGTGTGACCAACGAATTGTCTTCGGCAGGACCAAACGGTTACAGAAATTCGTTTGTCTCCGGGAATCCGAAATTTTATGGTTATACGGTGACTACTACCGAGAAGCCTGACAAAGTGGTCGAAACCGTTTGCAAAGTGAAGGGGCTCAGCTTGAATTTCATAAATTCACAGAAAATAAATTTTGCCAGTATTAGTGAGCTAATAAAGACTGAGTTAGCTCGTGAAAACAAAGAATCAGTCAAACTTAAATTTTCAAGTATTCAAAAAACGCCTCTTCACAATGTCATCGCTCGTACCATGTTTAAAACTTGTGTTGTATGTCGTAAACGCCGCCACGTTAGTCATAGATTATCACTACCGTTTGGCTATAAAAATGAAAACGACGAGGAGTAGTGTTAAATTAGTAATAAGCGTATTTTTAAGTTTCTGGAAAAAAAAATTTATTGTGTGTGTTATGTTATGAATGTTTAAATGTTGATTATGGATGTATGATGTTTGGTCAAGTAAGAAATTTTGTCAATTAGAAAAATATTTTTTATAAAAATATATCTTTTGATTATTTTAAAATGTTTTTTCTATTAAAATGTCATGTTAAAAATGTTTAATAAAAGAAAATATATTTTTGTATTTATGTTGTTAAATATTTTCCATCCTCCACAACTCCTAATGGTTTTTCAATAAAAAGAAAATTTACCTATAATTAATTTGTCTACATTTACTCTCCTTCATTTGTGACAAATAGGCATAATAAAGGCTGAGTTGTGCGCGTGTCCGCGAAGCAGCGTATAAAACACACACTCGTTAATAAGCTCATCAACGAGTGTGTGCGCGTCAGTATAAGCTGATCCGCGGTCGCGTGCAGACGTCGAAAAAGCTTGTTATGACGTCCGCGTCCGCCGCCGCCGCCCGCCTGTAAGCTTGTTGGGATAATTTTGAAAAATCATGGATGCACGGTGGAAGCATCTATGGACATCATGAATATGTGGACCCATTGGATGCAGGATAACTGTTTTTGTGCGTAAATTTTTAAAATTTCTACACTCTATGAGTGATGTAAAATTTGATCGGATTATTTTTTACTACGGTGATACGCTCGATCCTAGTATACGTGCTCTCCAAATCGATCCAGTGAACAATCATGAAACACCGAAAACAGAGTTTAACGAGGGTTTGCCGCAGCCATCGGATTATTCCAGCGATAATAAATTGAAAAAATTAATAATTATCGATGGTTTCATGCGTGAATCGTCTACTGCTACGATTGTCGATCTTTTCACAAAAGGCAGTCATCATAAGAATATAAGCGTATTTTCATAACGCAGAATATTTTTCATTAAGGCCATGGATAACGAGATATTTCTGTTAACGCCAATAATATAGTAATTTTTTAAAATCCACGCGATAGAGCACAAATACGTCGTCTCGCACGTCAGGTTTATCCTGAAAATCTAAAATTTTTAACGGAAGCGTATCACGATGCAACGGATAAACCACATGGATACCTTCTATTTGATTTGAAACAGTCGACACCAGATAATTGCAGATGCCGAACAACTATATTTCCCGATGACAATAGCATCCAAGTTTATGTGCCGAGAAATACTCGTCAACGTATATAAAGGTAAACCACTAGTAAATAATCACCAGTGAATGTCGTGTGTGTTTTGTATACACATCGCTTAACACAAAATATACAATTTCACCACATGGATACAATGAAGCGAAATAAAGAAACCAAACGTTCGAAAAAAATTCCATTCAATAAAAACTGTGTTGCTATGCTAAATGCTCTATATCATGGAAATAAAGATCAGCGCAAAACTCTGCTGCGGAGTGCTGATAAAACTCTCGTTAAATGTATCTGTGGATGTGTTCTTTATATTCTGCATGGAACTGCTACATTAAAAAAACGGTGTAAAAAAACGTTTATAAAAATATAAAAATGTGCTTCAACGAATCGCCGCATCGTGCGTTACAAAACAGCATGGTGGTGGTCGTAAACGTACTCGATGTCAATTCAATTGGAAAGCTAAAAACGTCTAATCATTCAACAAGGAGGTGGTATATTAATTGCGCTTTTATTAGCTCCAATAATCTCGACGCTGGTTAGTCGATTGTTTGCCGGTGGGGAAGCAAGTACCTGAAAACTATGGAGTACGCAAAGAAAATGGCTCTAGTACCGATTGCCGACCATGACGACAATAATACCGACTGTCGAGAACCGATCATCGGTTGTGGCGACGTCGGTAATATTTTAGATACATCGATAAAAAAGAAAACAGTGCAGACACCTGGTAACAGACTTTCGTGACTTGACACCGAGCTTTACAAGATTTTAAAATTAAGAAAATATGACGGAGACAATTCACGTAAATGGAAAGACTATATGCAAGTGTTGCAACCGTATTTATTTCTCAATGGAACGCAATATGTACCTGAAGAACCCTCAGCGATCGAGGCATCAGCGATGGAAACGACGTCAGCGCCCCCATCAACAGCAGTGTCGGATGGCGCAATAATCTGTAGCGTCCCAGTAACGTATAAACGTATTGCATCATCACTCTTGAGATATCTACATACTTCCAAAGAGGCAAAGAAAAACGTGTAGTGGGATGAAAAAGGATGTGTGACAATAAACGGAACTTTCCTGAAAGATTCTAATATCGTGAATCTTATCAATAACGCTGTACAATCTAGAAAAGGAGTAACACCATATGGACGTTTGCACTTTATCACAAGCCTTCGAACTAGCGGCATACCTCGTGAATTTGTCGGAAACGATACTTTGTGGCAACTCGGAAAATTTCGTACCTCTAAAAAACGACCACATGCGCCAGATACTGAGAATACATCAGACGGCGAAGGCAACACTCATTTTGGAAAGAGGATCCGTAGAATGACCAAGAAGTCACGCACCGCTGGATTCTCCAAATGGCTTTCGGTTTAAATAACGCACATAATGTCATACGAAAAAGTGTATTACGATCTCTCGAACCCTGCTGGTTATGCGGGTGCGAGACGATTAAGTAAAGGGAAAAAAAACAGATACTGTGTACGACTGGCTCACTCAACAGGATACCTATACCATTCATAGACCCGTGCGACACCTTTTTCCTCGGTTACATTACAATGTTACTAATAGAGATGATGTTTGGGAGGCTGATCTCGTAGACCTTCGTTCATTGAAAAGTTACAATGATGACGTTTCCCGCCTTCTTATGGTTATTGATGTTCTCGGCAAGTATACTTGGGTCGAGCCCTTGCGCAACAAGACCGTGCGCGAAGTAACAAAGGCCTTTAAACGAATTTTCGAGCGAAGCGCCGGACGCCAACCTGTCTACCTGCAAACCGATCGAGGCAAAGAATTTCTCTGCAATGAACTCCAAAAATTTCTTAAAGAAAACGAAATTCGCTTCCGTGTAGCTTACAACCCTGACATAAAAGCATCAATTGTTGAACGTTTTAACCGTACATTCAAGGAACGCATGTCGCGCTACTTTACACATGAAAATACTCATCGCTACATTGACATACTACAACAATTTGTTTACGCATACAATCATGCTACCCATTCAACGATTAAAATGCAGTCCGCTGCCGTAACATTATACATTGCAGACATAGCAATGCAGAATATGACTCATTTCGCTTTTGAAACGACGGAATAAGAGACATTTTACTACATATAAATATAAACGTGGTGATTACATTAGAATTAGTCGAACAAAAGGTACCTTCGAGAAGGGTTACGAGAAAAATTGGAGTGAAGAAATATTTTGTGTGACAAAAGTAATAAAACGTCAAGGCTTCTACGTTTATGCATTGAGTGATCTAGAAAATGAACCTATTGAAGGCTTCTTCTTTCCTTAAGAATTGACACACGTTCATGAATCACGCGTCAAAGAGAATCACGAATTTAAAATTGACAAAGTGCTGTAAACCAAAGGTCGAGGTGCGAAAAAACAAGTTTTCGTGAGTGGGTAGGGTACCCTACGAAATTTAATTCTTGGATACCTGCATCGAACCTGCATAATCTCACGTAACCACATCAAAATGAACGACCAAGATAATTTTTATCTCGTACTACCAATCAACAGTAGCATGATATATTTTCCGGAAAATACAACGACACGTTTTACCACTCAACTTCAACGTGAAATATCCCTCAAAGGACAATGGACCGTAGGATTGGCTGAAATCAATATACCCTGCTCAATCACGCATTTGCCATAAATCACCTGTGATTGAAAAAATTCCACCTGGATTGTATAAAAATCATATGGAGCTGGCGGATGAAATAAATCGTTTACCTGGTATGCACCAGGCTGGCATTCAATTCGTTGAATAAAAAAATGTAAACGGTTACGTATCAATTTCCGCAGTAATTAATGATAAATGCCCGTCAAATGCACTACCAAAAAATATAATACGGATGAGTCGTAAAGTGCCAAAGGTACTAGGACGTGAAAAACGCTTACTACCAAAACCCGGCTACCAATCCTCACAAGGTGTTTACCAGCGTTTCATTCGAGGCGTCGGAAGAATGGGCGATGTACCAACCTGTATAAACAGCGCACTACCCGAACAGCTCTTTGTCTACACAGACATTTGTGTACCCCATACTGTAGGCGTCACACAAACAATATTACTCCGTATAGTTAATTTGAATACAGCAAACCACAGATATGGTGAGACACAGGTGAAATCTTTTTCACCGCCATACTATATACCACTCATCAACTACTGTTTCCGATCAATTGAGATAGATATAAGCAGGGAGCAAGGATTCCATTCGAGTACGGGACATTAATGCTGACGCTTCATTTCAAAAAGTGTAAAAGTGAAATAGAGTGAAAATGGTAAATACGTTTGGAAGAATGCTTTTTGAAGATACTACGGATGACTCGACGATGGATCAAAGTGAAATTACTAAATTCGAAAATTGTGAAGAAGTAGAAAAAATAACTGACTTTATTATCGTAACTTTTAGTGAGTATCTTGAAAAGTGGCAAACACGCATTAAGGGGAGGGAGTCAGGTCAAAATAATTAAATTTGTAAATTCAATATCATCCAAATTCTCTTGCATATAAAAATGATCAATGAACTATTGTTGGTACTCGATGAAAGGATTTTTTACTGCCATCTGACTTGCGTATGCCTTTCCATATTATCTTAAGCAAAGGTCTTAGATTTTCCACTCTGCGCGTGATTCAGACCAAACTGCTAGGCAGATTGGGCTAGTTGATGTCTCATTTTCTTCTTCATAAAAAGATACACCGGCTAAATGTTTCACCTTTGGGGCACCTTAGTACCTTTAATGAACAAAATAAAAATATTATTTGCAAGCCAGATTACAGAATATTATTAATATATGTTTTTTTTTACAAATAAATAAGTAAATGAATGCATAATTTGAAAAAAACCTGTAAATAATATGGGGATGATCACTTTTATTGACATCACTGAAAATTTATCCGGTGTTGAGACATTCACAAATGTGCTGCACAAACATTAAATCATCACTTCATAACAAATTTACATATCTGATCACTTCTGATGATTGTTGATTCTGTTTTAAACACTATTGATTGAAAAAAACCGTAAATGGCCAACGGAATCAAACTAATAACATAATATGAACGAAAAATAAAAACGTCAATTCGAGGTTATGCGTCTCGCGTGTGGCAGAAGTAACTTCTCGGGGCAGTAACACGCTGCGCATGCGATACGTGCTAAGATAACACAGCGCATGTCCCATTATTCGTGCGAATTCGAATATAATGTAAGTGTTACGTGTTGCGTTGAAGACATCACACTCTCATCGCGTCATTTGTATCGCGTTTCGCTAACTGGTTTAAAAAATGGTAAACAAATCAAAATTTATTTACAAATACGTAATAAACTTTTTATTATATAGAATATAGCCGGCTTCCCTTTTTATTAGGAGGGTGAAGGGGTTAGTGAAAAATACAGAATAAACAAGAAAATAATTATAAGAAAAATAACAAAGGTCTATTTAATAACAAAAATCTCAATAACAAACAAAAGAAAAAACTCGATAAAATACTCTAAATAAACTTAATATAATCGCTTGAATTGAATAAATATCAGGGCAAGGGGGGAGGGAGGGATTTTCGCTAACGGCGGGGGGGGGGGGGGGGGGGTAAAATAATTGAATTCACGGGAAAAAATAGAAATAATTGAATTTACGGGAAGAATGGGTACCAGCTACGTATCGTGTAGCGATGTTACTTTACCGGTGACGTTTCACGGTCGTTTAATAATCCCAAACAAAAGAAAATAGAACTCAAAAATAATAATACACGGGCACGGCTAGCTGGGAGAAGAGACGGGTCTCAAGGACGTGAATTCCCGAACTCGACGGCTACTTAGATATTACCTCGGTGTGGCTGAAGGGGGGGGGGGGGAGAATATTCACTAACAGGGCAAAAATAACGGGAAAATAATAATGGAAAATAATAATGGGAGGATAATACTGGTGAAAATAGTAATGAGAGAATAATAACGGGCAAAAATATTAATGGGGAAAAAAAAAACGGACTAAAAAATATCGCCAAGGTGTTCGCGATCACTACCACACTACCTTGCACGCAGAAAACACTCGAATAAACATTAATTAGCTCGATCGGGAAAAAATGCCGGTCTCCACGTAGTGGCAGCCGGTTAACTCAATACAAAAACACTGACACTTAAAACTCGAAAAATACGGGCCTAAAGGGGAAAAAAAGGGACTCAAAATTAAACCAAAAATACTCACTCAAAATCGCTCAATCACACACACACACAAATAGCACCGGGGAAAATACCCGCCGGTCACTCTCGAAATATAATATAAACGGCTCTAATGGGGATGGCGGCAAGGCTCGAAGTGACGAAAATGTCCTTCGTCTTCTTCCTCGATGTTTTCGGAGTCTCTCGGCGATCCTCAGACGTTGTCGGCTCGAGAGCACTACGGCGCATCGGTATTGATCAGCGGATCGAGTGTGGCTGGTCAGTGGCGCTCGAGCAGTGCTGTGGCGGAGCAGTGTAGCGCAGCTGGACGGTGCGATCGCAGCGGGCTGTTTGACTGCCGCTGGCGATCCTTGTAGTGCGAGTACACTCACGCAGTTGGGCGGCTAACTCCAACATATGTCCACACGAGCGTTGAGGCTACTCGTGTGGTGCGGAGTGTACTCATCAGCTGGCTGTAGATGCTGTCCGGGGTCAGATGATTCCTCTCCAGCCCACACTCTCCCCACGTCACTCTGCCTAAGCGACCGTAGTCTCTCCATCTCGTCCTTGAGGGCCTCGTTGCTCTTCGTTCCTTAAAACTACGTACTCATACCAGGGATATCAATGGGGAGGGGAGAGGGAAAGCGTGATCTCTACACAAAATATTAATCTCTACTAAACCTAGAATATAATCGAATTATTAAAAAAAAACCAAATATGGGCGGCGTGTGATGGCCTTCGAGCCGGCCTACAGGGCGAAGCTTGTAAACAATCTACTTTGTTACAAGAAAAAATCATTAAAAAACATGTATATTGCAAAAATCCGCCATTTTTTCGGCTTCAGGTCTAAGATTTTGCAGGTTCAGAGGGTATACTTAACTAAACGAAACTGCCGAAGAGAAAAAAAAAAAAAAAAATATTTGATTTTTTTTTTTCATCACCCTTAATTATTTTGTGTGAACAAAAAATCGGCCGTAATGTCTGCATATAACAAAATTAAATAAATAAAATAATTTAAAATTCAAATATAATATTCTGGTAATTTTTACGACTTTTGAGAAAATTAAATATGAATGGTACCGTAGAAACTTAGTCATTTTTGCGAATTCCGGCTTATAACTTTACTAATAGATAGATTACATAGAAACGAATGTTTTCACAGAAAAAAAAATAATCGATTTTTTTAAATTTTAGACCTGACTCCCCCCCCCTTGAGAAAAAAATGACTAATCCCACAATGTTATGAGAACACTGTCAGCAAAATTAAAAAATTGATAACGAAATGCTGTGGCGACAACTTTGAAGTTTCCCACTTTGATCCTATAAAACTATCAACTATAATTGGAGATATTGATTTGAGAGTCGAAGTAGCGGATGATATTTCCTATAACAATGTAATTACAGCTATTATTACAAATACTCTGCTCAAGTCAAAACATCGCGCCTACATCAACTTCAGAGAAATGGTAAAGAATGATCACCGACAATCCTTTCATTTTTTCGACCTCTCGATTTATATATCATAACTGAAATAGAAGGTCAAAACCATTTTGAAGACATTGCAATCTCCATCTACAGACTGTTGGTAGAATATTAACATTTAAAAAAATATACGTTGCTAAAAAATTGATATAAAAAGTGTTACGATGCATGCATCGTGCATTCGTATATGGATCGTTGACATTGACACTTGATTATGAGGAGAGTGCTACGGTATGGCTCATTATACTAGTTATTACGAGAATCGAATTGGTGGCGGTGGAAGGATACACAACGTCTTTGTGGGTGCCCCTCATCAACGTGGGCACGGGTTCGGTAGCTTTCTCGGCAGTCTCGTCAGAAGTATGCTACCATTGTTTAAAACGGGCGCTAAGGCCGTAGGCAAAGAGCTTTACGTACAGGACTGCACGTCCTCGAAGATGTAAGCGTTCACCAGAAACCCTTCAAAGAGTCACTACGACGGCGAATGACGGAATCGGGTGAAAATTTACAACGGAAAGCGAATGAAAAAATTGCTCTTCTCATGAACGGATCAGGATATAATACGAGGAACACAACCAGATTGGTGCAGTCACTTCCCGGCCGTGCACGTACATACACGAAAAAAAGGAAGCGACGCGGTGCTGTCTCAAAGAAATCACACGGTGTTACCAAGCGAAGAAAAAAGAGGACCGTAACCAAGGAAAAGAAAACTGTAAAACGAAGCAAAAAGCAAACAAGTAGAAAACCAGTGAAAAAACGGTAAATATCCGACATTTTCAGAAGTGATTAACAATGTCTTTCTTACATACACATTCTTGTGAGTGTATGAAGCCTGAACTCGACTTGCTTATAATTCCACCAACTTAAACATCTATAGAGAGCTCACAATGGGTTCACTACAAACCCGTCTCATCCCTTTTGGACGACGGACCTCTTGAATTTGTCATACCTGGCCATGGTGAAGAATATTTAGATCTCACACACACAATACTTGCTGTGAGTGTAAAAATTAAAGGCGAACCTGTTTCTAACGTCACACCTGTTAATAACTTTCGACACAGCATGTGTAATCAGGTGGACGTATATTTCAATCAGTTGTGGGCCTGCTCTACTCAATTGTGGGCCTGCAGCGAAGACGTCTCATCTATCGACTGATCTTTGGTATGTCAATACACGTGGTAGATTTGAAGTGCTCCCAAATGGAAAAAAGCGTGAATGTGGGTCAAGATATTCGTGAAGGACTTGTAATGAATGGACAGACAGTGGATATGATTGGACATTTACATTGTGATGTTTTTAATCAAGACAATTTTCTATTAAACGGTGTAGAAGTACGCCTACGTCTCGTACACTCAAAAGATGATTTTTGTCTAATGGGGCCTGCTATAAGTGGAGTTTCACACATTATACAAATAACCGAAGCAATTTTACTTGTACGTCGAACAAAAATTTCTCCCGGTGTATTGATTGCTCATGCTAAAATGCTTGCAAAGACAACAGCAAAATATCCAATAACCCGCGTGGAAATTAAAGCATTTACAATGCATAGCGGAATAGTTGGTGATACGTTAGACAATGTTATTTTCGGACAATTACCAAAACGTATTATTCTCGGTTTTGTAAACAACAGAGTATTCAACGACAGTAAAACGCTAAACCCATTCTACTTTTATCATCAACACATCAATTTCCTATCTCTATACGTCGATGGTTAGCAAATTTCCAGCTAACCTTTTCAACCAAAATTGGATGGTGACACGTGGGTTCAGAGTTATCATACTCTTTTTAGTGGCACCGGCATACACTTGCAAAACGAGGGCTTAGATCTTGACCGACATGAATACCCCAAAGACTACCCCAAAGGTAAACTGTCTGTTTGCATTTGATCTGACTCCTGACTTGTCTGTAAGCTGTTTCAATCACTGGAATTTAGTGAGACACGAAAGTGTGAGAGTAGAAGTACGCTTTGCTCAACCACTAACGACAACGTTGAATTGTATTATTTACGCCGAGTATGATAACGTGATTAAGATAGATTTTACACGACAAGTTATCACCGATGTCAGTGCGTGAGAGGGAGCCGCGATAGAATGCTGCTTGGATGGGTTTTTGAATGCAATCGTGGTCACATATGCTACATCAGTCCGCCTCATACTCTCATAATGGACGTTGTAGTAGATATTCAAGCGCTCTATGGAATATCCGGACAATTTTTACCGAAAGAAATTGCTGTGATTACTCTTGACGGAGGACATTATGGTCACTTGCTTGTCGAGCCACCCTACGATTTTGGTGAACTACTTAAATCAATTCGCATAAGTATTAATACTCCGACTTGTTCTCATCACGGACTTGAGTGGACAGACAGTGATACGCCTCTACAAAAAGTGGACGCAAGTGTATGAATAATGTGTCGTTACACTTTACATGTTTATACACGTGGTGCACAAAAAGCTGAACTTTTGCGTGGAGTATTGGGATGTGAAAGTATCAATCTTGAAGAGTACGAAGGCCCAACGTTCAAGGATATGACAATTAATAACGTTTACTGCATTCATCACGGAGTTTTGAGAGAAGATACCGCAAAGTGTGCATTAAACAATGTGGGAAAAATACGTACTTGGCTCAATATGCAAGATCTCAAATCCGTGAGTCCCATTTATGCACAACCTCTGGCTACATCAACAGCAGTCGATAAAAAACCGTCTAGCAACGAGGGTGTGAATAAAAAGAAAAAGAGAAAAAATTCTCCGAAAAATTCTTATCAATCCAACAAAGAGAATATATATAGAGAACATTCAAAATGGTGCAGCATTGAAGCACCAAACACCGATGCGGGGACTGAATCGGCCAACGAAGAAATTTTTGGACTTTTTCGAAATAAAGATTTCGAGCTACCCACACCACAACCACCCCCTCCACAAAAAGAGTCGCAACAGACAACACCACCACGTGTTAATCATCAACAGCAGAAACACAACCATAAACAGAAACAGCTGCCACTACAAAATGAACAGTCTCGAGTTACTAGAAGCTCTACAATGAGTCTCTGCTCAGACGATAGGAGTTTTCCCCGTCGATTGCATTCCGAGTCGCTGGTCTAGACCTGCAGCGCTGATACTAAACACGGACGACCATAATAAACCTGGAAAACATTGGGTCGCCGTCTACGTCGACAAAAATGGACATGGCATCTTTTTCGATAGTTATGGATTGCCCCCACTTATCAGCTAACACCATAACCGTCTACGCAGAAACACTCTCACCCATGCGTGGAACACTCGACAACTACAATCAATCAAGTCTAAAGTGTGTGGCGAATACTGTGTTATGTTTCTTGATTATATGGCTTTCTAGATTATACTCGGCTTCGCCGAGGCTTCATACTGATTGTAATGCACGAGTAAAGAAAATATTTGTATTTTCTTTGTTGTCATTTCAAAAACCTTTTCTATGCAAATCGTTTAAAACACCTGTAGACTGTTTATCATTAAGAAAATACCATCCATTTGAATACACACATCCCCTCCACTCACAAGCTTCCTGTAACACACTCGTAGACTATATATAGTACGAAAACGCCGTTGAGACAGATCAGTTGACAGTAAACCTTGGTGGTGATAAGGTCTGATCAGTAGTAGTAGTAACAACAGTATTAACAGTAGTAGTAGTAGTTAGAGTAGTAACGGAGTAGTAGTAATGGAGCTTGTCAGTGGTGTATTAATTATTCATTCTGACAAGAACGCATGGGAGCTTACCAAGAAAGATCTCGAGTATATTCCAAAGCCTCTAATTATCAAATATTGGAGTGATTCCATGGATATTCTGTGGGGAAAACTATCCGACTAACTGAAGAGTGACACCGACATCAATTCGTACCTGAGCTGCTATTTACACTACAATACGAAGGCCATAAGCGACCACATTGATGTCCACCATCAAAACATGGGTCATGCCCGGGATGTATCGCTGAAGCAAAAGGAAAATTGAAAAAACAAGAAGAAACTGTTATAAAAATGTCAACGATACTACAGGTTAATTAGTTCACTTAACTAATATGTTTTGTGACGTATTTTTCGTGAGCATAATCGGTAACAATAAAATCAAATTTTATTTGGGAACTGCATCACGATACGGTCACCTTCGGCCGTCCACTCTCGTTTGCGCATCCACAATCCAGGTGGGCGCCAGTTAACTTTTGTTTCGCCGGTATTAACTAACCGTGTCACAAATCAATTGGACACGTTTTTATGGGTTATAACTTTTGGAGTTTTATTTGTGTCATATTATAAAGATGGATATGGAGTCAAAATAGCTCATTGAGGAGGCGTTCCTTTTTTCTTGAGAGCTCGTGTACGGTTTTTATTGAAGTTTCGGGGTTGTAGGGAGAAAAAGTAATGTGCGAGGGAGTCAGTTCGATTTCGCGTTCGAGGCGGGAATAGAGCTCTTCGAATTCTTCCTCATCTCGCAGAGGAGACGCCCCGGAATATAATTCCCGATTTGGTGTATTGTTTGGTAGAGTGAGTGTAGGGTGAAGTTTTGTGTGGGTGAGAATGTTGTCTGGGTTTTGAAGTGTGTGGTTTTGTATGATTGTTGTGATTTGTGTGGTTAGGGGGTGATTGGTCGGGTATTTGTTGCGTCGTGGTGGTCGGGGTAGAAGGTCAATTTGGACGAGGCCCCATTCTCGTTGTAGGAATTCTGGAGCCACACTTGGAAGCAGAGGAACGGCTGGTGGTTCTATTTTCCCCTGTCTGGGATCAGGACGGTTGTGACGGGCGATCAGGACCTCCTGTCCGGGAAGACGGGATTGGAGTTGTCGGAGATAGACAAGGTTTCTGTATTTTGGCATCTAGGGAAGAGGTTGTGATTAGTATTCCACATTGCGGTAGAAGATTAGAGGGGGGCAGGAAACTAATGCGTGTATGTGGCAGTAAAACACTGAATGAGATTAATGAATTTTATCAATTTATATCCAGGTTACAGTAGAATATAAAGTGAGTAGTCCACCTCTCGGTAGGTTAGGAATGTCGTATCCACGTTTCAGTAGAGTACGATTTATTTATGACAATTAATAAATTGAATTAGTGATTCTGAATAAAACGGATTTATTCCTGACTTATATGCACAGCCAGGTCTCCATTCTCATTCATTCATTCATTCAGAAAACCGCATCGTCGTGGCCATCTGTCGGCCGAGCGGGAACTACGGGAGCTTTCGCGCGCTCAGGCGCGGATCGCCAACTCGGGGGGCCCGGGTCGTTATTCGAATTTCTTCCAATTTAGGATGGGGTATTGGAATTCGCGTGTTATGACTATGAAACATAGCCGTAACATTTAGTATAAGTGTATTTTTTCGTGTGAGTGTTGTGTTCGTGTATTTGTAGGAGAGTTTATTAACCGGAAATTATGTATGGTAAGTATTTTTACGTTATTTGTTTTTTATGTATTTTTTCGGGTAAGGGATTTTAAGAGACATGAACAATTATAATGTCGAGCTTTCGATGATTATTAGAGATAATCAGTCTCGCTCGGGACACCGCAGAGGTGCCTCGAGTCGACAATACGCTACCATGTTAATAGTTTTTCTGTGGCTCGCGCGCGCGTCTTCGCGTAGTTCTCGCGCTCCGAATAGTGTATCGCGTATTCGCGTGCGCTCAGAGTGACTGCTTTCATGTGATTTTATTGAATAAAATCAATCGATTGTTCTCGTTCGTCGTGTAGTGCAGCCGGTGGACTCACGGTTCCCGTGAATCCTCTAGGATTTTGTTCCGGACCTCGGAATAATCAGGAATAATTCTGGTGAGTCGTTTTCGTTTCATTAATTATTTAATCGAATGCGCCGATCGCTTCGGTTAAAAATCTCGTACTACGGAATCTCTGCCCTCTCTCACTCGAATCATCTCGTAACTATATCGGGATTGCAAATCATGCCGGTAACATCCGAAATCTATACAGCTGCCTCCTTAGTGCTTCGCGCGAAAATGGGCCTATATTACACAATTATATTGCACCAGGAAAATCCGTCCTCTGCAAAAATTAACGAATCTTCGCCCGTTCTCCAGCATAATGCACTATCGCTATAGGGCGCCGGATTTGCACCAGTCTACAACTAACCACAAGACCCTTGTCGGCAAGTCTTATCTGTCGGGCTGCTCATTTCGTTGAGTTCTCATCGTCGCTACAGATGTGAATATGCTGATTCTTTAACGTCATTAAAGACCAACAAAAAAATAAATAAATAAAATCGGTATCCGAGTCTCAACTCCATACTTCGAGACTATTCTTAACGAAAAACGAGTATTCGAGGAGGGGCAGTGACGAAACAATGACTATATCGCCAACAACAAACCCTTGTGAACGCGATTTTCAAAAAATCACGTCACAGTTTATAATAAATCAATAATCAATAATAAATATGTATATATTTTAAAAAAACCTGTTCTTTACTCACCTTCATTATCCTTAGCTATTAGAAAAAATATTATTGTTGCCATTCGTAGAAAATTGTAATTTTTTGAGCATAATGGGTCCTAACTAGAGCCATCCGTCGCGTGGGCACGGAGAGTTGCAGCGAGAGCAACAGTAGCCGCCTGTAGCTGCGCGCGTCACCGCGACACACGTCCACGCTTAGCCACCCGCTGCTACGCGCAACCATGAAGCTGGCGGGTAGCGATGCACACAGCCACGCGCAGGAACAGCTGTCGCGAGAAAGGGGAGAGGGTTCGCTCCGTCGACTCTTAGCTACCCGCAGCTACGCGCGCAACCATGAGCCTAGCGAGGGAACGGCGCCAACGCACGCAGACATGAGTTGGATTCAGTTAGCCTAGCTACGGACAGCTATCGTGAAAAAGGGTGCGTCTGGCTGCCAAGCTCGAGGCTAGGGACGGTTATCGTGAGAAAGGGGAGGAGACAGCATCGGCGTATGCACCCACGCGCTGAGTGGGAGAGGTGCGGCAGCGGACGCATGCGACGTCAGTCGCGTGTCAGGTGCAGGTGGGAGCGGTCCCACGTAGTGAGGTAAGTGCGAGTGAGTGGGTGGTGGGGTGCGCGGCTGTTGTGGACGGGCCCCAGCAGCGGACCCTGAGGGTGGTGGGGTACGCGGCTGTGGCAGCCAATCGTGGGCTGAAGACAGCTATCGCGAAAACGGGGTGCGAGGTGGCAGTGGGTGGTGGTGTGCGCGGCTGTGGCAGCCAATCGCGGGCTGAGGACAGCTGTCACGAAAAGGGGTGGGAGGGTGTAGGCATCAGTCGCGGGCTCGCGACAGGGATCGCGAAAAGAGGAGGGGCGGGCGTGACAGCCCGCCCCTCAGAGCGCGAGGACAGTTTCGGGACAGGGGGCGTGGCCTAGTGTCGCCACGCCCTGTCTCGCGATAACTGTCCTATACTACTAAAGGATTTTGCTTTAATATGCTCAATAACTCTAGCGAGTTGGTGGGTTGTGGCGTGTTTGGCTTTGAAGCCGAATTGTTGAGGCGGAATGATCCAATATTCGGAATTGTATGTTTGCAGGCGAGAGAGAATGATTTTTTCGGCAAATTTAGCGAAGGTGGGGATCAGGCTAGTCGGCCTGTAGCTTACGGGCGCAGAAGGAGATTTCGCAGGCTTGAGTATGGGAATTAGTTAAGCTAGTTTCCATTTAGCAGGAAAGTAGCTAAATTTGAGCATGGTGTTTAACATGGAACAGAGAAGCGCAATAGCTTTGAAAGATAAGTTTTTTATGATTATATTAGATAGGGCATCGATGCCAGGTGCGGAACGCGTCTTTAGTTTATTAATAATAAGTTTAATCTCGTTTGGAGAGCTAAGTTGTATACATGGGTTAAGCAGAGTGAGGGGAAGACTACCTCGGTTGAGAGCACGAGTAACCAAAGCACCAACTTTTTGCTTAAAGGAGGGCCTCGGCTACTGGGCACATGGATCAAGAGTCGCGGTAGCGACTCGACGCCAAGTTAAAAAAGAAATTAATGTTGCGTTCACACTACGAGCTGTCTGTCTGATCTTGACTGGACGGGCTGTTACTCCTGACGTGACGGTCGCTACTGCTACTCTATTTATTCCGAAGGCGGCCACCCACCGGCCGTTTTCAAATTGTAACTCGAATTATATTTGACCATGAAACAATCGACGAAATTTATCTCAAACGATTGTGGCTGCTTGATGAATTACTTTAATTTATTAAGCAGCTACACTCGATACTTGTAAAGATTCGGATTAGTGAAATTTGAATTAGGCTTCGGTTTCGCGCGCTTTGAATCTAGCGATCACTGTCTCAGACCCGAGATGTGCTTCGCAAAAATTCCATCAGAAAAAATAGACCGCTAATAGTCGATAAAAAATGAATAATAACAATATTCGGTTACGTCTATAACATACTGCGGTTGATATTTAACTATAAATTAATGATTGTGAATCAATGCTGCCAGGGTCACGGTGGCATAATTGGTAACGCACCAGGGTAGAATTCTGGGTGTTCCCGATTCGAACCCGGATCGCGGTGGAATTTTTACACAATTTGTTTGAGATAAATTTCGTCGATTGTGGCTGCTTGATGAATTACTTTAATTTAGTAAGCAGCTACAGTCGATATTTGTAAAGATTCGGATTATTGAATTTGAATTAGGCTTCGGTTTCGCGCGCTTTGAATCTAGCGATCACTGTCTCAGACCCGAGATGTGCTTTGCAAAAATTCCATCAGTAAAAATAGACCGCCAATAGTCGATAAAAAATTAATAATAACAATATTCGGTCTCGCCTATAACATACTACAATTATTTATGCCTGATGCTTTATTCCATGCTCTATTTTTTTACGACGGTCTAACTTTCAAAAAGACAGCAAATACAACCAAAAATGTTTTCTCAAAACAAAAATTGTACGCCAAGTGAAAAAAGGCATACAAAAAAATACTTAAAAAAGAATTGTTTTCTCCCGCACTTACTTCAATGGACTATGTACGGGAGCTAGTTGCTGGCACGCCAAGTTTTTTTTGTAGCGAGTTTTACTTGGCTAATATATTGGATTTGGCTTAATATTTTTGCAAGAGATTATGTTTGTGAGCTATTTTTTTTTAAGTATTTTTTTGTATGCCTTTTTTCACTAGTATAAGTTAAACACATGTTCCTCATAAGCTACCATACTTTTCGACTGATAGCTAGGCCGAGGACTCAGTGCACGCGGCTGGTAATCCGAAGGTTGCAGGTTTGAGACCTGCAGACAATATTAATTTTATTTTTCTTGTCCAATTATGATATTTCAGGAGTGCGCGCATATTCTCTTGTACCGTTTATTTACCCAAAGTATCCCATATGAATGGAAAATACGAAAAATGAAAAAAAGATCGGTCGTTTTGCAATCGTTTTTTGGTACATTAAACGCAATACGACTGATCGAGTATGATATGATATTGGTCATTTTGCAGTCGTTTTTTCCTCAATAGCCGGAAAACGACCGATCGAGTATGAAATTATATCGGTCGTTTTGCTGTCGCTTTTTGGTCACATTTTTGCACAAAACGCCGTAGGTCGTTTTGCGGTTGTTTATCGGTGGCACGACTTGCTAGGGAGTTATTCAAGAGAGATGGATGTAAGTTTGTTTACTAATGTTTTCTCACCCCCATGTTTCGTAATTTTGCAGTTTTTGTATAAAATTCAACATAACTATCATGCAAAATGCAAATATAATTTCTTAAAAGTAAAATACTATAAATAAAGGGCCCCTTTTTAAACGGTGGTCTGCGAAATTTATTGTATCTCTTACATTTACGAATATTTTTCAATAGAAAAATTGTAAAAAAGTTCAAATCATACTCTTTACTATGAAAAAAAAGTTGAAAAAAGTTTTTTTTGTTCACAACGTCGAGAAAAGTGGTATAGAAAAATTGTTCATATATATTTGTGTGTATGTACGGCGTCGAAAATTCAATCTTCGACAACTCAAGAATTGATCTAGCTATCGATCTGAAAGTTGGCATTTAGTCAAGCATTTTATACTTCGAGTTGCAATATCGGAAATGTTTATTTTTTATTTCAACAAGTTCAAACTTAACATGAAATATGCGCCTAAAAATACGATTTTTGCTTTTATTTTTCTTTCCGTCGAACTATTATCAATTGTTTTGCATCGGCATTATACTTTTATTAGCAACAACGCCCGCGCTCTGCGCGTGCTACGCTTTGGTGACTTTGCGTCTTTGGTTTTTTTTTTAGCTAAAATGTTCCTGAAGAATCAATACATATGTCTATCCAAAATAGCAGGTATTCAGAATAACGCTACTTTTGTGACATACTTTTGATATAATCATTACATATCCTCTTTAAGACTGCTCTACCAATCTCCATCGATTTCAGGTACTATAAAAATGCAGCTTTATTAGACATTCCTCAGAACTGATATCTAGTGGACAGCGTTCCTATTTCATCCCACAAAATAATTATATGAAGCCACGAATATCCTGTCCACTTGTGAAACAAATTTGAAACCGAAATCTTAAAAAATTGCAGAACCTGTGTAAAATCTTCTTACGTAGCGGGCATGGCAGAAACGCGAAAGCGACAGTTCAAAATGCGCGTCATACAGGCATCGCCGACCCATCAGAAGACTCGAAAAGCGGCTTCAGTTTTCGAGTTTGATGTGCCATGTCTTTTTTAAGAGAGGGATTCTGTGAGTACGCTGTAAGTCGAATACGAAAGTTTGACGAGCTGTAAGAATCGTAACATGTAGAATATCAGAATTACAAGTATAAATATATAAAGTAAATCTAAGCTTACACTTTTGAATGATTCTAGATTCAGCGTGATAATGTGAGCAGTAGTGAATTTTATAGGCCTCAAAGTACGAGCCATTATCGTCAGCAAACTTTTTCTCGTATTTATACTTAGCGTAGGCCAATCCATTTCATAAATCGCGTCACAGACTTTTAGACTCTGTAAAAAATATTACGATACACACATAAATACAGTTTGAACGAAAATATTTTTTGTTTGTTTTTGGGTTCTCTTTTATAACCATGAATATTTTTGTTTATAGAGAAAGAAATTAAAAATAAAAATAATACATAAATAATTTCCACAGCGAAACCAAATCTTTCTCTTTGTGAGCAAAATTAAGGCAAAATTATTTAAAAAATAGAGATTATTACTGTTTTACCTCGATGGTGACTTCTCCTCCGTAAAAACAGTAGAATAATATTTCTATGCTCATTTCACAGAGATATGTGAATAATACTACAAACATTGAGCTGAATAGCTTAACTTTCGAGAGTCTAAACATGCACACGCAAATTATAGTAGCGCTGTATGTGTATTGAATAAATATCATAATGCCGAACAGTTCGTTCGATTTTTCGGCAAACCTGCATTTTTCGTGGTCGCGGGACAATAAAATATTTATTTATTAGACCACTAAAATATTAGGTTTTCGTTTCATTGTTTTAAGCACTCATCACGGCAAAAAAAAAAAACACTGACGAAATACCTAACTTGAATATTGCAAGATGATGTTTAACGTGTTGGGCAAGAAGTGTCATCTCCGCGTTTGGAATGACCGAGTTCGATGCAAGTAACATACTCGGCATTTTGTTAAATCGATTCATCAGAATATTCAATTGCGCACAAGTTTGTAGCATTAATCCAGGCAAGAGGGTATCGAAAGCGATACTAACGATGCAACCAGCGGTGATTCCTAAACCCAAGAAGGCATAGGTAGCAGCATAACACCATCGAGACTCTTTATATTCAAATGGTACCCATGAATTGAAGGGCAACGATTTTGCAGGTATATCTTCGAACATAGAGTTCATTGTGGCAACAATCAAAGCAACCGATATGACTGTGAAAAACCGGAAAGTGTTGACCCTATAGCATTAATATAAATTAACGTAAACATATAAATAGTTGCATAGACTAATAGAAAATAATTGTCAGTGAGATAGATAGATATATGCGTTTATTTCGTATCATAGGACAAGGTCTCCTAAGAACACCGTGCAATAAAATACAACAAAAATCATATTGCATATAAATGTCATAAATTAAATTATGCAGAATAAAAAATATACAACAAAAATAATCAAATCGGAAGACTACAAAATATGAAAAACCACAGAAAAAAAACTATTACTAAAGAAATTAAAACTACTAATTAGACTTAACTAGTAAAGTTGACAAAACCCGCGCAAAGATGGAAGTATGGAAACAGTATTTCCCAAATATTAAAAGTGTCTTGAATAATAGTATGCCAAGGCTGGCGTAGTGGAATAAGACATACGGAATAATATTTCGCCCAAATAAAGAAGGTATTAAAACAGTATTGAAAATCTTTCCAAAAGTAAAAAGTCTTAAGTGTGATCTATTGAACTGAATAATAGTAAAGAATATTGCACCATTTTATTAGTTTTTATGGTCCAGGTCGATATCTACATGGATTTCAGTGTCCAGGTAGGTATCTCCATGGCTTTCGGTGTCCAGGTCGATATCTCCATGGCTTTCGGTGTCCAGATTGATATCTCTATGGCTTTCGGTGTCCAGGTCGATATCTCCATGGCTTTCGGTGTCCAGGTCGATATCTCCATGGCTTTCAGTGCCCAGGTCGATAACTTGATGGCTTGCAGAGTCAAGGTAGATATCTCCATGGTTTCTTGTATCCAGGTCGATATCTCCACAGATTCCAGTGAGCAGTTCGATATCTCCATAGTTTCTGATGTCTGGATATATTTTTCAACAGTTTTGACAGCTGGACACAGCAAGCTATAGAGATATCGAATTGGGCACTTAAAGCCATGGGGAAATTAACCTGGATAGTGCAAGCCATGTAGATATCGACCCGGACACCGAAAGCCATTGAGATATCGACTTGGACATCGAAACCCATGGAGATATCCACCTGGACACCGAAAGCCATGGAAATACCTACCTGGACACCGAAAACCATGGGAATACCTACCTGGACACCGAAAGCCATGGAAATATCGATCTGGACACCGAAAGCCATGGAAATATCGATCTGGACACCGGAAGCCATGCAGATATCGACCTGGACCATAAAAACTAATAAAACGGTGCAATATTCTTTACTATTATTCAGTCCAATAGATCACACTTAAGACTTTTTACTTTTGGAAAGATTTGCAATACCGTTTTAATACCTTCTTTATTTGGGAGAAATATTATTCCGTATGTCTTATTCCACTACGCCAGCCTTGGCATACTATTATTCAAGACACTTTTAATATTTAGGAAATACTGTTTTCATACTTCCATTTTTGCGCGGGAAGAGTTAGGGGAGAACATGGGAATCATTTGGCTTCTCTTGAATTTTTTTTACTGTTCGGACAGGTAAATGTCAAATAAATGACACAAGTTGGTTATACTACAAAAACTGGAATTACCGCACGGATGATCGTTATCACCCGATCGAACAAACCGTTATTATTAACTGGTTTGTCGCCCCAACTAATTTTTTCACTTGTAGTTTAATCAACCAATTTTTTTAAATTCCGTGTGCACTATTTTTCTAGATGTATGTTAAAAGTGATTTTTTTTTGTTTTTACAGACCTGACCATTCTATCGAATTTACGTTGAATAACGAACTCCTCTTCGGTCCTTGGTCGATAAGGATCTCGTTGAAGGCAGTTTGTCAGTTCGATTATATTTTCACGTTTTATCAAGATATTTATTCCTTTTCCAAAGTCGGCGACCAGCGCCAGAAAAAGGAACATATTTGTGGCAAATGCCTCCCAGTCTTTCACCGATTTTACCAGACCCACGAATTGCGAAAGAACCATAGTGATCAGCCAAAATATCATGAACCAAGTGTAGGTATCGTAGAGATTCGTTTTCTTGCCTTGAGACCAATGTACAGGTCGCCAAAGTCCGACCCATTGCAGGATAATAAAAGTATGATGTAGTATTTGCATCGTATTCCAAACTAACAAGTTACAATGTAAATAATGACAGGAAAATAGTTCCTCAGAGGCTAAACGCTTACTAAGCAGCTGCTTCTTCCATTTTCATTGATAGGGGTAGCAATTTTTTTCCATTGCAACATCGACATGCTATTATCGTACATTTTTAATTACCACCCTACGTAAGTGGCTCCACGAACGTGCTCCACAATTTTTTTTCTGACGGATGTGCACTAAACACGATATAACAAATTATTATTTTCTCCGACCCTAGAATCTGAATAATTCAGTCGCTAATGATGTGAAATACAGCGTCGTATTGTCTACCCTGTCTCGCAACTCGACGAAACTGTCGCAACTATGTATGTCCAGAAGTTACCGTCGCTAATTATAATGCAGACGTGATATTGTGGAAGTGGTATTGTCGATCGGAAAGTAGACATTGTTTTCAGATCTGGGCAAAATACAAGTTAAACATGTGAGGCATTCCATATGAAGCGGACCACCCTGATTTTCAATGTTCGTAGAGTGGGTTCATAATTTTTTTCCAGAGTATTTAGAGTTCCCCGAACATATACGAGTTACTTCAGATTTTTGATCCCCATAGTTTTTCCGCAGTAACATACGCTTTTAAAAATTTTTTTTTTCCTTTCGCTGCCGATTTAAAACTATCTATGACACAACAAAATTGTTCCAGAATAAAATATAGGGTTTCGCGTATACTTTTTGATAAAAATGTTTCTAAATTAACAAAGATACATTTTCAGGCATTTTTTGGCAAAATAATGCCATATCATTTTTTTTCGTTGAGAGGGACCATTTTTATTTTACTCCAAATTTTACAGAATTTCCGTCATAATGTTAAAAAACTAGGCTGAAGGACTTCGGTCAATGGCCAATTGGCCTCTACGCTGGTATATATGGGTCATTCCACGGGATTTCGCACAAAAAAAAACTCGACCGACTCCAATTTTCGCCTAATTTTTTTATATTGTTGACTATGTCAAACGGAGCATCTGTGAATTTTTTGAGAATTTTATTCTTATATTTCGACGAGCCATAAAATAAAAGGTGAAAAAAATGAAAAAAATTCTGACGTCAAGTGGAATAATGATATCGACAAAAATAACTAGGTCAAAATTTTCGTAATTCAACACAGTTTACGGTAAAAATAATAAAAATAAAAAATAAACATAACTTCTATTTTATTTATGTCTTCTACCAAGAAAAGGTATCATTTCGCTAATTTGGCCCCCTCCGATTTCAATACAAAAAATCACGAATATACTACATGGAATCCCAAACATTTTAAGCACAAGCCCAAGACGGAGAACGCATTTTACCCATTTTAAAAAAAAATTTTCGGGTCATTGATTTTTTTAATTTTCTTCCAATCTTCTGCGTATTTTTTTATGTAATTGGTAATATTAAAAGGAGCTTATGTGATTTTTTTCATAATTTTATATGTAGATGTATTCGATTCATTAAATGTAATCGAATTATAAATTTTAAAAATTTTAAAAAAGAAAGCGATTAGCTGATCGCTACTCACTCAGTGGCCGCTCGAGTGCTGACGTCGCGAGATTCGCCTGGGGTACGCCTGGGGCGTGCGATCAGCTGATCGTCTCGTTACGCACGCAGTGGCCGCTCGAGCGCTAGCGTCGCGAGATACGCCTGAGGCGTATAGTAATTTTGTTATTTTTTTAACTTAATCGGAGAGGTCCATATAAGTGAAATGGGACCTTTTTTTGTAAAAGACGCAACGAAAATACAATTTAAAAAATTTGTAATTCGATTACATTTAATGAATCGAATACATCTACATATAAAATTATGAAAAAAATCACATAAGCTCCTTTTAATATTACCAATTACATAAAAAAATACGCAGAAGATTGGAAGAAAATTAAAAAAATCAATTACCCGAAATATTTTTTTTTAAATGGGTAAAATGTGTTCTCCATCTTGGGCTTGTGCTTAAAATGTTTGGGACTCCATGTAGTATATTCGTGATTTTTTGTATTGAAATCGGAGGGGGCCAAATTAGCGAAATGGTACCTTTTCTTGGTAAAAGACATAAATAAAATAGAAGTTATGTTTATTTTTTATTTTTATTATTTTTACCGTAAACTGTGTTGAATTACGAAGATTTTGACGTAGTTATTTTTGTCGATATCTTTATTCCACTTGACGTCAGATTTTTTTTCATTTTTTTCACCTTTTATTTTATGGCTCGTCGAAATATAAGAATAAAATTCTCAAAAAATTCACAGATGCACTGTTTGACATAGTCAACAATATAAAAAAATTAGGCGAAAATTGGAGTCGGTCGGGTTTTTTTTTGTGCGAAATCCCGTGGAATGACCCATATATATAATAATAGAAATAATAATGTGATACATACAGATTATAAAGAGGTCAATAAAATGTCGTTTTACTACTACTACTACTGTTAAAAAACGATGAAAAAATCAACACGATGGCAAATTGATATCTTCACAATGTACGGCTCGGTTATTTGCTGAATCATAGACAATTCACATGTTCACATTATGAAGGTATGAATTGATCATCACGCAAATTTTGGTGTAGTTAGTGGACATTGTAACGGAAATTTTGTCAAATTTTGAACAAAATCAAAATGGTCCCTCCCAACGAAAAAAATGGTATAACTTTGTATTGCCAAAAAGTGATTGAAAATGTATCTAAGCTAATTTGGAAAAATTTTTATCAAAAGTATACGTGAAATCCTACATTTTGTTCCTGAAAAATTTTCTTGTGTCATGGATAGTTTAAAATAAATCCGCAGCGAAATGAAAAAATAAAAATGAAAATAGAGTATTTTATTTTTTTTCATTTCGCTGCGGATTTATTTAAAACTATCCATGGCACAACAAAATTGTTTAGGGATAAAATGTAGGATTTCATGTATAATTTTTGATAAAAATATTTTTAAATTAGTCTAAATACATTTTCAATCACTTTTTGGCAATATAAAGTCATACCATTTTATTCGATGGAAAAGACCATTTTGATTTTGCTCAAAATTTGACAGAATTTCCGTTATTAAGTCCACTAGCTACACCAAAAATTGGCCGATGATCAATTCATACCTTCATAATGTCGACGTGCGAATTGTGTATGATTTAGCAAATAACCGAGCCGTACATTATGAAGATATCAATTTGTCATCGTGTTGATTTTTTCATCATTTTTTAACATTATGACGGAAATTCTGTGAAATTTTGGGTAAAATAAAAATGGTCTTTTCCATCGAATAAAATGGTATGACTTTATATTGCCAAAAAGTGATTGAAAATGTATTTAGGCTAATTTTAACATATTAATTTATTTAAAATTTAATTTTATAATAAAAATGGTCCCTCACAACGAAAAAAAATGATATGGCATTATTTTGCCAAAAAATGCCTGAAAATTTATCTAGGTTAATTTGGAAACATTTTTTTCAAAAAGTATACGCGCAACTCTACATTTTATCCCGGAACATTTTTGATGTGTCATAGATAGTTTTAAATCGGCAGCGAACGGAAAAAAATAAATAAAAAAGCGTATTTTATTGTGGAAAAACTATGGGGATCAAAAATCTGAAATAACTCGTATGTGTTCGGGGAACTCTAAATACTCTGGAAAAAAAATTATGAACCCACTCTACGAACATTGAAAATCAGGGTGGCCCGCATCATATGGAATGCCTCATGTATTTTAAATACATAATACAAGACACAGGCCAACATCGTATTTGAAATACATAAAATAAGATACTTTCATGTCCAGTATTTTGTGCACAAAATACAAATACGTATTTTAAGATATTTCAAATACAAATACGTATTTTTAGAAATCCAGAATCCCAAAAATACATTTATTACGTATAGCTAAATAGGTATCGTAATAAAAATTGTAGAAGGAGAAGCTTGAACATTTGGTTTATTAGCACTCTATCACTAATATTGCTTACGTAAGTATTAAAATAGTATTAAAAAAGTATTAAAGTAGTCTCAAAAATCGAAGTATCGAAGTATGTCGTATTGGACTGCTTGATACTCCATTAATACTCTGCTTCAAGTATTAAGTATTTAAAAAAGTATTAAATAATCGTATCAAGTATTATAATAATAATAATATTTATTATGCACACGTACAGAATACATTCGGATTCATAGTGCAGGGTAGTTCCGTTCTAATTCTCGTATAATAATACCTTGAAATTTCTATGCATTAACGCTGGATATAATAATGTTGTGATGGGAGTTCGACGCTATTTTAGTCGTTTAATATCGCAGATCTTATCTTGAGACAATTAATCATATAGTAGTACAGGTTCTTTAGCGATTTTAAGTCCTTTCGATTGAGCAGCGCCAGTAAGTTGTCGAGCGTTACGCTGACCGTACTATTTTCAGGTACAAGGTAGTGCTCGCGCAGCGGGTTATAAGTTGTGCATCTCAGAAGTAAATGCTCCACGGACTCGATTTCGTTGAGGCTACATAAAGTACACAATTGCGTGGGATCGATGTGATACAATGTATTCCCGGTTATAAACCTGCGCGTGTGCCACGATGCCAGCCGTATTTGCATTTTTGTTCTGACAAGGTCGATTTGGCCTCTTAGGGGGTAGAAACTTCCAAAGTGATCATCTGACGCGCGCAGTATAGGTTGTGACGTATTTTTCGTGAGCATAATCGGTAACAAATAAAATCAAATTTTATTCGGGAACTGCATCACGATACGGTCACCTTCGGCCGTCCACTCTCGTTCGCGCATCCGCAAACCTGGTGGGCGCCAGTTAATTTTTGTTTCACCGGTGTTAACTAACCGGTATGCCCGAGGAATCGAGGTGATCAGGATCGATACCAATAAAATCGAAAGCCCGGAGCAAAAGCTAACGATCGAGAACCAAATCAAAGAAAACGGTAGCTTAGTTAATTTTTGGGGTCGCGTAAAATTAACAAACGCAACTGGATGCGCTAGCGAGAACGAACGGTTGCGGAAATGCACGGCCGCTCAGACTGCTAGGTTGTGGTAGAGAGGGTCGAGGTATCACCCAGTAAATAGCTTTCTTGGAACGAGATCTTTAATCGAAAATATTCGATTAAATTAATTAAAATGCGAGAACAACTCACCCAAAATTATTGCTGCTAATTCCGGGGGACGATAACAAAATCCCAGAGGAATCACGGGAACCGTGAGTGCACTGGCTGCACTACACGATGAGCGAAAACAATCAATTAATTTTATTAAATAAAATCACCCGAGAATAGTCACTCTGAGCGCACGCGAATACGCGATACACTATACGGAGCGCGAGAACTACGCGAAAGACGCGCGCGCGAACGACAGAAAAACCGTCAACACGGGAGCGCTTAATTAGACCCGAGGCACCTCGGCGGTGTCCCGAGCCAGACTGATTGTCTCCAGCAATCATCGAAATCTCGTCATAATAATTACGAATCCCTCCCAAAATCCCTTACTCGAGAACTACTGCCCTCTCCCTCGAATCACCTCGTAACTATATCGGGAACGCAAATCATGCCGGTAACATTTTCGAAATCTATACGATCGCCTCCCTTAATGCTTCGCGCGAGAACGGGCCTAATCAGCACACTTATGCACTACACTGCAACAGGATGCTCCATCCTTTGCAAAAAACCAACAAAACTCCACCCGTTCTCTAGCGCAATACATTATCTCGATAGGGCGCCGGATTTACACCGGTCTACAACTAATCGCAAGACTCGTTCGGGGACTCTTGTCTGCCGGGCTGCTCGTTTCTTTGAGCTCTCATCCTCGCGACAGATTTGAGTGCACCGAACTACCAACTTTACAACAACAATAACAAAACATAAGAATTAGAATTCTTAGCTAACCGAGAACGTAAATTCGAGGGAAAGCAGCTCGAAAACACTGAAAAATAGCAAGTAACGATAACACGAGCCCTTGTGATCGTGATTTCCAAAAAATCACGTCACAAGGTAATTGGATTGCTGAAGATTGGTGGTATTTGTCAAGGTCAGCTTGAACCAACCGCTCTTCGAATCTACTCAGAATCGCTTGCGAGTTTGCGGTCCAGTACTCTGCATTTTTGGAACACCGTTCCAAGAGTCAGCTTTGGCTGCGGATAGGATCGAAAGCGCTGAGGTCGAGGCAATCTTCGCTTTCACGGCGGATTTTTCTGCAGCAAGTAACCCTAGGCTTGAGCTGGATAGAGTAATACCGAGATACGTGTAGCTATTTACAATTTCAACACTCTCACCGTTGTATGTAAAGTTCTTCGAATCTTTGCCCAGCATTCCGCCGGCTCTGAACACGACAATCTTTGTTTTTGCTGCATTGACGGTTAGACCATTTTGGCTGCAGTAGTTACCGAGAATTTCTCGCTTTCTTTTCATATCAACGGGGGAGTGGCAAGTATAACTAGGTCGTCAGCGTACAGAAGTAGTAGTATGTTGCAAGTGTTTGTTACATCAATGCCCTTCACGCTGCGGCTTCTAAAGTACGCGGTAATGTCCGAGACGTATATAACAAAAAGCAAAGGGCTGAGAATCTCGCCTTGCAAGACCCCTTCGGTTACATCAACTTCGGCTGTTAGGCCTTGGTTCGTCTTCACTCGCATCGTCGCATTGTCGTATAGATTTTTAATTATTCGGATCATTTTTGTACTTATCCCCAAGTTGCGCATTTTTATCCAGAGTTTACCTTGGGGGATAGAATCGAAAGCACGCCGGAAGTCGACAAAGGTAGCATACACTTTGCCTCCTTTTTGTCTTAGCCTTGAGTGGATTGCTGTTTGTAACGCAAACAAATTGTCCATAACCTCTTTCCCGCATCTAAAACCGGCTTGATCCTCTGGGATGACGTTTCTATCGGTGACCCATTTATCGAGCCTATCATGCAGGATTTGCGTGAACAATTTGGTGACGTTATTTACTAAAGCAATCCCCCGGTAGTTTAGTGGATCGTGTCTGTTTCCTTTTTTATAGAGCATACAAAGGCTGACTTTAGACCATGTTTTCGGTAAGGATTCACTAACTAAAACTTTGTTGAACAAGCTTAGAAGATATTGCAACCACTCCTCCGGGAGACTCTTGTAGAATTCACTTGCTATATTGTCGAGTCCGGGCGCTTTCCCTGTTTTAGCTCTCGTGATGCATCTATCGATTTCTTCCCGCGTTATATTTTGATCTACGATTGATGCAGGTTCCCATGGGAGGGCAATTTCAGCTACGATTCTCGGAGGGTACATATCTCTCATGAATTCGCTCCAAGCTTTGAGAGTTACGCCATTCGCTAGCGTTGCTTTACGTCTGCAACTTCTTACGGCGCTCCAGAAGAGAGTTGGATTATTTGCGTTTGCGAATCTTTCTGTTATCTCTAAGCCGTGCGTTAGCTTTTTGCATTTCAGAAATTTTTTACACTCTTTCTTCATTTCTAGGTAATGTGTTGTTTCCGACTCTAGGAATTTCGAGTCCTTGGTATCTTTCAACTTTTTTATTAGGTTTTTCCACGCCTCGTTACAGTCTTTGTCAAACCAACTTTTGTGGGACCAGATACTGTTATTATTTTTTATCGTTTTTTGTCTCATCATTCCAGCTGCGTTTGCTGATTCAAGGATGGCTTCGCTTAAATTATTTGATAACTGCTCCGTATTTGAGTCTAGAAAATTGCTGAAAATGCGTGGTGATAGAGACATGAGATCTTTAAATCGCTCGCTATTTTCTGCCGACCATTTCAAAGTGTTCTTATTTTCTACCGTGTCTGATACTTCCGCTATTACATCATTTGTCTCGAATTCCTTGCTCAAATTGAGGCTCAGCGCAACCGCTAGGTGATCAGAGCCCAAAAGAGAGAGGTCCAGCTCCAGATCTTGAACCACTTGCAGCTTGCTTGATATAACCCAGATCAAGTCTATTGCACTTGAGCCATTTGCGTTGGTAAAAGTGAAGTTAGAAGGACGGTCACCGGTCATCCTTCCGTTTAAAAGCACGAAGGAGTTATCTGTCACAAATTTAAGCAAAATACGACCTCTCTCGTTTGGGCTATTATCTAACGATACTCCATTAGCGTAGAGCAACGTGTCGTCGAACAATTCGCTCGGAAGATCGTCCTCGCTCGGAACTCTCGCGTTAAAATCACCACCGAGTACCACAATATCGTCCGGGAATCTGTCTGCAATATTATTCAGTAATAATTGAAGCACATCGAGAACACCCTCTATTCGAGAAGCCGGGTTAAAGTAGTGAGAGCAGATAATGACACTTTCGGTACCGAACGCGACTCTTACGGCGCACCATCACGGAGAATTATCCACAGCTTCGCACTGAAATTTTTTCTTAACTATGCTGAGGAGTCCGCCGGCTGCTCTGCCTCTTGACTTGTCCCTCGTCGCAGGGACCCACGTCTCGAAATGATTCTTCAAGCTCTGCGGTAGTAAAGAAGATGATTCCGTCAGGCACCAGGTTTCGTAGAAGCAGAATATGTCCGAATTGTCGTCACTTCATTAGCCGCGAGATTGTTTATGCCGTGGGAGTTCCAGAAAAATATTCTGACGGTGTCTAGTTTTTTTGCGCGGCGTGCGAAGAAGAAGCTTCAGAGTATAGAGTCTTGTGCACGCCTCCGTTGCTTATCGGTGCTGTCAATTCAGGTGCGCCTCCGTTGCTTTTCGGTTTTGTCAATTCGAGGCATCCCTTAACCCGATTCCAGATGTGTTGCTCACCGTCGACAATCAGTTTCTGGTACTTAACTTTTACATTTTTCCCGGTTTCTTTCAGTACCTTAGCCTCTGCTCTGATAGTCTTTTGTATTACAAGTTCTTCTGCCGTGAGTTCGTGGTCGATGGAGATCTTCTTCTATCCGAGTTTGAATTTGTTTCTCATGATTTCTTCTTTTACTGTTCTATTACTCAGTTTGACGAATAGGACCTTATGTCGCACACCAACTTCCCTAACGTCAGCGACTGCATTTATCAACCCGAATTCCTCATGCAGAAATGTCTCTGTGTCCTCGAGTAACGATGTGCTGGAGCACTGGAGACCCCTGATGACTATATTATTTCTCTTAAGGACTTATTCTTGCTGCTCGAATTTTTTCTTTAGTATTGCAAGCTCCGATACTAAATTTCCGCTAGCTGCTGGTATATTGTTTGTTCTGTCTTCCTCTATCTTCGTTATTCTTGTGCTGAGAGCTTCCAATTCTTTTTTCGGGTTAGCTTTGTCGAGTTTGTTTTCTAGCGCAATGAATTTCCTCGACAATTTGTCCTCTACCTCTTTCAGCGATGACGCTTGCTGCCGTGAGCTTTCTTCCAGATCTTGCTTTATTTCCATTCTGAATTTTTCCAAAAGTGTCGCGTTTTCTTTCTTCGAGTCGATGAGATTTTGTTGAACCGTTTCCGTATGGGCCCTGTTGTCACGCTTCAACGATACGAACTCAGCCATTATAATTTTCATATAGTCAGCTATTGCGTGCTCTTGATGCTGACTTTCCGCAGCCACCGAATGTTCAACCTGCAAGGCCAATTGCTCGTTTGTATGCAACGCAGCTGGTTGCCCGATTTCATTTGTCTCATCGTGTGACTTGTTTTCGGGTGAGCGCTTTAAAAGGCTGCTTCTCTTGAACGGAGAGTTGGTTAATAACTTATCCATTAGATCGTGTTTGAGATCGCTCCGCTTTCTTTTTAAGATGTCGTTTATATTTCCAGTTGACTCGCTTCTGCCCCTTCGCGATAGTAATTCTGCCTTAGAGGGACTGCCCCTCCTGCTGGGTGTACCTAGCGTCGATAAGGGCGTGCTATATGTCTCCTCGTTTCTTGTTCTTGCCGTCGGCGAGAGCGGCGCTTGCACTGGCGGCGATGTCTCAAGGTCGCGCATGTTCACGGCTGGCTGCGATGAGGCGCCGACAGCGCCACCGTGCGGACCTGGCGACTTGTCTGCCTTGATCGATAGCGCCGGGATCTTCGCGATCGATATTGCTTCCTTAGCAGAGGAGATCGAGTCTTTTGACATTTTATGTTTTTTTTTGTTTTGATTTTCTATCCTGTTGTACTAACCTCAATATTACTTTCGGTGTGTGCTCGTTGCCTTGCGTAACGGAACCCCTCCGTATCAAGTATTAAGTATGAAAAAAGTATTAAATAATCGTCTCAAGAATTAAATATTGAAAAAACTTGTCAAGTATTAAGTATTAAAAAAGTATTAAATAATCGTCTCAAGTATTAAATATTTTTAAAAATTCTCAAGTATGAAGTATTAAAGAAAGTATTAAATAATCATCTCAAGTATTAAATATTGTAAAAAAATCTCAAGTATGAAGTATTAAAAAAAGTATTAAATAATCGTCTCAAGTATTAAATATTGAAAAAAAATCTCAAGTATGAAGTATTAAAAAAAGTATTAAATAATCGTCTCAAGTATTAAATATTGAAAAAAATCTCAAGTATTAAGTATTAAAAAAAGTATTAGCTTTCGACTTATAAATAATTTGGACTTAGAAATATTTCGTGCTTCCCGCGGACTTTGATTTTTTTTTCTCTTAATGGACTTACAAATATTTCGTGCTTTCCGCGGTCTTCGAATTTTTTTCTCTTAATGGACTTAGAAATATTTCATGCTTCCTGCGGACTCTTCATTTTTTTTCTCTTATTGGTCTTAGAAATATTTCGTGCCTCCCGCGGACTTTGCATTTTTTTTTCTCTTAATGGACTTAGAAATATTTCGTGCCTCCCGTGGACTTGAAAATTTTGTTTTTCTTACTGGACTTAGAAAAATTTCGTGCTTCGCGAGGACTGCGAAATTTTAGACGGCAATAAATAATAAATAAAAATCTAGTTCCTATACCAAAAGAAACAGAATAATCTGGAAAAATAAACAATAATTAAGGTGAGAATGCTTAGTTTTTATTAATACATACGTAATATTTTATTGTATACACTAATGAATTTTTAAAAAAATGAGATTGTAATATAAGCAGGTTTCAGTTACAGAGTAGTAGAACGAGTAGAAAGTGAATGAACCGGAGAAACCTATACCGGGGATTCCAGAGAAGTTCGAGAAGATGTCGAAGAAAGTCATCCAGGAACGAGGATCGGGACGCCGAAGCAGAAAGTGGTCAACGGCTGAATCTCATTTTTTTTTTCGTAGCTATTTTTCATATTATTCTTCCAACTGAAAAATGCATGGAGACATTTTTTCAGATTTTTTGTAATCGAAATTTGTGAGTTATAAATAATTAAATCTATGTAGAAAAAGCCCTAATTTAAAAAACTCAACAATACTATGATGTGCAACAAAACGTTAGAATCATAGTCCAGAGTGGGCCGAGACCTCCTACTATTTTTTCCTCCATTTTATAACATTATTCAAAAGATTTTTAAACGTTACATAGACAACACTTCGATTTAAAAATCTCAAAAATAATGTGTTATCTCCATACCATAGTCTCCTGCAACATCACCGAATCAGGCTTGTTAGCATTAGCCTTATATAGTTATATTGTTACAGCTGGTCAACGTGTAAATTTTGCAGATGCAGAAAAATTCTTGGTCATTAAAAAATAGCCACATATCGTGCTAACATGTGTACGCATCAGAGGGTAGACAAAGACGTAAAGGAGGACCTTGCATATTGCTTCCTTATTATTTTATAGTCGGCTTCATGATAGCGGAAGATTTGTAAAAAGTTGGAAATAATGCAGTAGCAATATATAAGTTCCACTTTGCATCCTTGTTTTGAATAAATTTGAAAAACTGAAGTTTAGCGAATTCTTTTAAATAAATAAAATCAAATTGCTACAGACTTACCGCTCTGCTACATAATTTGCGCCTCATAAAGTTTGCCTTTCTATAAAATATTCAGTTCCCCGTGTGCATGCGGTGAAAAAACGACGTCTTTTTAATAAAACCGATCTTCTATCCAAAATGTCAACGACAATAATTCTTCGTACATTATTCTCTATTCTTATTTGGTTCTCTGCAAATGAATTAAATATAAATAGATTTCGATGACATTGATAGGACCGATAAACTGTTTGGGTACGGAAACAAATCGATTAGCTTGGCCAACAAATCGATTGATTAGACGAAAAAATCGATTGGTTGGACTAACAAATTAATTTGTTGGCAAACAACGAATTCGTCCTTAACATATCGAATAATTTCGAATAATTTAAAAAACAATTTCAGAAAGTGTAATACTTTTTCAACTTACATTATTTTTCAGCTGCAGCAGATAATCTTCGATGTTCTTTCCGCAATAGATATTCGACAACTGAATGACTTGTTATAGAAGCTGAAGTTGTTTATCGTCATAGTTACGCGTTTGGAAGCAACATTGCAGGCCATGACAGTGCTCGAATGTTTTCATATATCATGATCGCTAATAGATGGTGATCGTGAAATAAAAAGTTGTGGCCGCGCGCTTTGTTGAATAATGGTTTAAGGAGGGTATATCGTTGCATTAAAGTCAAATGATGATCTTCTCGCGAGTCAGTTTGAAGAAAATATACAATGGATTATAATTTCACAAAAATAATTTATTTTATAAATTATTATATATAGATATATTAGTACATTGGGATAAGAGTACGGGAAAGTGGTCGTTGCGTATAGGCTGTGAAGTTGGCTGCACGAGCTGGAGGTGAGTGCTGCCAACTTCACAGTCTTTGCGGAGCGGCAACTTTTCCGTACGAGTGTCACATACTATTTTTTTTAATGAATGCAAAAAAAATGCCATACAATTTCTGCCGAGCACTAGTAGTGCCAAAAACCAACTTTTAGAATATTTGCACGACATTTCAGGAATTGCATGGGAAGAGGGTCCGAGGGGGGCGTAGTCTCCCGGTGGGGTCCAGGGGGTAAGCCCCGGGGGTTAGGGGCGTGAAGCCCCCCCACTGTAGACATATAAAATTTTTATTGAAAAAAAAAACATACAACAAATATTATTGCATGGTTTTTTTTTTAAATCTTCATATTTTTAACGAAAAACTCGAAAGAAAACTAAATGCAAAAAAAGTGTCATATAATTTCCGGTAAGCGCTCGTAGTGCCAAAAACCAACTTTTAAAAGATTTGCACAAGATTTCATGCTTAGAAATTCTTAAATTGAAGAATTATGATAAAGATTACGTACAAATATTTATTCATTTTTATATATTTTAATACTTTTCATAACAATAATACATGAATATTATTACTTAAACTCTTTATCTAATCCAAACTGACTAGCGTTTTGGACATGACAGCCTTTTTCCTTAAAAAAAATAATCTTTAAAATAGTGACTATATTAATTATCACTGTTAGCGGGACTGCTGTCTGAGTTGGTCGATCAACCGCTCGGCAGCAGCACCGCCTGGGCATACCACCGATAACCGCATTTCAGAGTTCGCGCATGCGCTCGAACGTTCTCGAGTCTCTGACTCGCTTTCCGGTTTCTTCTCGGTTCTCGTTAACGGTCTCAACAGGTCGCACGCACGGACTCAACTGGTCGTACGCACATCGGCAATAGTTTTACTTTGCGGTCACCTCATCTTTTTCGGAAGTGTACAACGGTCAGCTCCGGGTAGCTCAAACGGTCAGCGCAAAGACATTACGTACGGGTTAAGTGAACGCGGGTTTATGTACACAACACCGACATACTTACGGGCGGTTTACTAAGCAACACGTGGTGGCATGTGTGCTTCGGCATAATTGGCATATTATTGGCTAATTTTTGTCACTCGGACTGTGCAAGTGTTTTACGGACTGCTCAGGATATTTATGTGAATTTAACGGCTTACTCAATTAATTGTTGTGTTTTATGAAGTATTGGTTAAAAATTAAAGTGTTTATTTCGAGTTATGTAATTCCTGCCTACGCCATTTATTAATCATATTTACAACACCTGATCCACTATCAACCATCCACGGCATTATTTTACAATCACTGTAACATCGTTAAGAACTCACAATTGTCCTCTTCTACGAAAAAAAACAACAAATACAAAAACTTTTCATAATAATAATACATGAATATTATTACTTAAACTGTTTATCTAATTCAAACAGACTAGCATTTTGGATATGACAATCTTTTTCCTTAAAAAATAATCTTTGAAATAGTGACTATATTAACTATCATTGTAACACTCTTAAGAAGATCTCATAATTGTCCTCTTGTACGAAAAAAAAACATTTCATAGAACAAATAAAAATTCAAAAACAAAAAACACAAAAAATAGGACGTGCGTAGTACATACACCATCTTCAAAAAAGGTTTACTGTTGTGTTCTTGGGCAAAAAAAAATAAACGAAAAAAAACTAAAACCGAAAATTCTGTGTCGCAATTACAGCGTGAGAAACCATCCTCAAAAAAAGAAAACAAACTGTCACCTTCAAGAACACAACAATTACTTTGAATAAATCGGCTAATTATATCTCCATATAAAATGTCACCTGACCATTGGTCAAATTAATGTCATTTTTTCGTCGAGTCTCTTGTTTGATAAAGCTGAAGAATTTTTTTTCGTGTTCGATGAAGCTGGAAAATTTTCTCCGTTGTTGGTAGCTGCAATAGAGCTTCCTTCCATAGAGATGCTGAGGTCGCAGCTATCGTCAATGTTTTCTTCTTGGGCATCTGGCTCCATCAAAGATTCTATCGAAGGTTGTCGATTCAAATTGACTGAAGTAGAAGAGGCCCTAGATCGCGAGACAGAAGGGGCGTGGCCTAGTGGCGCCGGGGACAGAGGGGCGTGGCCTAGTGGCGCCATAAAGGGGGCATGGTGGGGGTATACCCCCTCCTCTCCCTAGAGTGTCTTCCTCCCCTCGCTTGAGTGCCCTCCCTCCCAGACAAGCCCTCTAATTGTCCCTCCCTGTTCCCGCCCTTTCCCTCCCTTGAGTGCCCTCCCTTCCATACAAGCCCTCTAATTGACCCTCCCTCTTCCCACCCCTTAACGAGAGAACGACTGTTATTCGTCTCTACACTTGTCCACCACCCCCCTCTCTGTATGCGTGTCATGTTAACTTACCCCTCTTCTCCTTCCTCTTGTTTCCGCCCACGCTGTGGACCAAGATCGCGAAAGCGCCACGTGCTTCGTGCATTCTGCTGGGGTCCGAAAAATTGACAGTGGCGCCGCCGGTGAGCGTCGTCGTAAGTCCCGAGCGGTGGCCCGGGATCACGAGAGACGACGTGCCCTCGGCGCTCCGCCGTGTGTCTGATTGAGAGGCGTCTTCTTCTTCTTCTTTCTCCTTTACTCCTGGCTATCGCCATCTATTGACAGCATGTGCCACTTCCCTTTATCGGTATATTTCTGAGCAGAGATCTGCTTTATCTTAGACGATCAATAGGATATCGCCCAAAGGTACCATTATAATGTTGTTGGTAATATATATGGTAATTCAAATTGCAGGAAGTTTAGGAAGGAAGTTAAATGGGAACATATTATTATTTAGCTAGTACATGTAACTAATTTAAATTAAAATATTATTATGTATTATAAAATCGCACAATGGTATAAGTGATTTGAAGTTCTTAACGAGGAAAAGTCTAGTAACATCAGTATTTTCGAGCGTTTTAAGTTTATTAAGAATCGGTTTGAGTCTCCTTCTCCCATCTGAATAATCAGGGCATTGTCAAAATAAATGATTTAAGTCACAAGAATCATGTCCACATTTACACAACATACTGTGGACTATACCTTTCCGGAACAAGTGCGCAGGAGTGAGCGTATGACCTGTTTTAATTCTATTTATTATACCAATTTTGTTACGATTTAAGCTGCAGCCGTGGAACCACGGCCTAAGCGAAGATGGCAACGAAAGCTCACAAAAAAGAGTGCCCTTGACCGTACCCTGCGCGGAAATAAGTGCGTTAGATGCTGATATTAAAGATAATTTAAATAAAGCCGAGAGGTCAGTGTACACACACTTTTCAACCCCTAAGCTAGGTAGATTGCGAGTGTGATTTGCCGCCGCATCTACAAACTCATTCCCACGAATGCCCACGTGAGAAGGAATCCACACCAATGTGACTATTTTACCATTTATATACAAGGAGTATAAAAGTTCTTTAATTTAAAAGATATAAGGATGAGCCTTAGGATTAATACTGGTTTGTGCCAACGCCATAATAGACGAGAGAGAATCAGTGCATACCGCTGACAACGGCCAATCATAATTACATATAAGTTTGAGTGCTAATATGATCGCTGATAATTCAGCAGCGTAAATAGATGCATTATCATTTAATTTTAGATGATTGACATACGCAATTAGTGGACAATAGACTGCGGCTCCCACCCTAGAAGAAGACGCAGTCTTAGAGCCATCCGTATATATAAGCACATGCTCTGGGAGATTAGTATTTACCAGAGATAGGAAGGTTTGATTTTGAGAACCAACTAAATCCTTTTTTATGAGATATCCAATTGATATGTTATAATTAACTGGAAAAAGTTGAACCTCCAGCGACACAGCGAAACAAGCTGGAGTTTGTGTAGTGTATATATTATTATATATTTCGATATTTTTAATCCAGATATGAAATATATTAGGTAAATAAGATTTCTTATTATGTCTCGGTAATAATATCAGTTCACGCATAAGTTTAAGTCTCGGAATAACAATATTAGTTTTAAATGAATGACATTTAGCTAGAAATTGTTAAGTTAAAAAATTCCTCCTAACGTAGAGAGGAGGTTCTGAAGCTAAATGTAATAATGTATTAGTGGGCGTTGTAGAGATACAACCCAAGCAAGTTCTAAGGGAAGCGAATTGAATTCTATCTAAAGATAGAAGATAATTTTGTGGAGCATTAGTGTAGAACGTAGATCCCCAATCCAAAATTGCTCTAATTAGACCCTTGTAAACACTGAGTAATGTGTTGGGATGTGCCCCCCAACTGATGCCAGATATAGTTTTGATAATTTTTAAAGCTTTAAGTGCTTTTTCTCTGGTCTATTTAATATGTTTTTTCCATACAAGTTTAGAGTCTAAGTAGACCCCTAGGAATTTAGCAGATTCTAATATATGAATCTTGGTACCATTCAATACAATAAACTGTGTTGGTTGCGAGATGCTTTTTTTTTGTGAAAACTACTAGTTGTGTTTTTCTTTCGGAGATTTTTTAGGCCTCTCAAATTCAGCCATGAGTCCAATATTAATAGGGAGTTAGAAATTTCATTAAGAGACATATTTAAGTCTGGTGAAGAATTATAAATAACTACATCATCTGCGAAGGTTAATATTTTGGTGAACGGAGCTATATGGTTAAGAATTTCCAACAAATATATATTAAAAAGAATGGGACTTAATATAGAGCCTTGAGGTAAGCCTTTGGACACTATTGCTGCTCCCACATGTGAATTATTAACAGAAATATATAAGTTCCTAGTAGCAATAATATTTTTTATAAATGTAATTATAATAATAGGGATTTTTATTGCTTCCAATTGTTTAATAAGGATATTCGGTATTACATTATCAAAAGCGCCTTCTATGTCTATAAAGCAGGCTGATAAAATTTAGATCTTAAATAGTTTATATTAATATCTGTGATCAGGGTGGCTATACTATCCGTGCAGGATTGAAATCTTCTGAATCCAAAAAATTGTTTAGGTAAGAGACCCTTCTTTTCGACAAACCAGTGCAAGCGCTGATTTATTATTTTTTCAAGCAATTTAAGAAGAGATGGGGAGATGGAAATGGGTCTTAGCTTTTTAGACTCAGATTTTGGTATTAAAAGCCATCAAGCGCACGTGACCAACTATTTTTTTCGGGCACCGCCTCTCTCGGCGAGCGCCCGAAGTAGCGACTTTACCGCGGCGTCTCAGGGCTGAGCGTTTTTCCTGAAAACAGCGGGGCCCGCGCAATTGCTGTTAGGCAGACGATGCTTTCGTTGTCTAGTTCTTGAACGATTGCAACTTTGGCGAAGCTCTGTGATTGGTCCGCCGGTAGGGAATATGTAACATCGCATAAACATCGTAGTACTCTCGAAATAAGATACTGAAAACAAACGGCTCTTCTCAGAGTCATCAAATAAACCTAACGTAGATATTGTAACGTGGTAAAATTCCGCTCATTTCCGATTCTTAGCGAGACGACAACAACCGGTAAATCCATACCGTTTCGATATACAATTAGGACATAATTTTAGTTCTTTTTATTTCTTTATTATTTATGTACGCCGAGCGATGAGAGTTTTCCGCATCGATATTAACTACGTGAATATGGAAAATCCCGCTACGCTACGACAAAGAGGAATAGTCGATCTCGAGGCGCATTTCTGCGCTAACATTAATCTTCTCTCCCGAATCTGCAACTGAAAGAAGGAAGGGCAACATCCCGAGTAACATCGTCGCATAAAGTAACGCATTATCAACTGTCGTTGTCCTGCTGCCCTGCAATTATCGAGCGCGCACAGATTTTGGAATTCGCGCGCCAGTGCGACAAATATTAAATCGCTAATCGTGGTTGCGAGTAGTTGCGAGAGTCAGAGTTGGCCGCCTGATTGTTCCTTGCCCAATTTATGTAAGAGTAGGGATGAGAGGGGCTCGTGCATCCACGATCGGCACATCTCATGGCTGTTCCTGTCCGATCGTCGTCCCGCTAAGTCGCGTGTCGAGGGTAACCATGGGGGCTGAGGAGAGAGAGAGGGAGTCGAGGAATATTTCCGCGTCTTCGGCATCGAGGTGAGCCCTTGTCGTTCGGCATTTAGAGTCTTTTGTTTTTGTAATTTTGAAATGGTGTTTTCCCGTAAATAATTGAATCGGTGGTGACGAAGGTCTCGCGCGTGGAAGAAGTTGGCGATTCTCAATTTGATCGTTGTTAGTGAGTCTCGCGTAACTTACGGTGAGTCGTTGTCCCGCGGATGTTAATCTGTTAAAATAGGGTTTTTGGTTTTGCCGGGAGATAGTATCGGCGGGATCAGTCATTTTAGTGTTAATTATTTGTGCGCGGGAACGATTTGTGTGTTTTCTTGTTTGAGAGTGATTCGCGTTAATATTTGACACTGGTGAACTGAGTAGCTGGTTTTTGCCGTTGGAGAGTTTGATTGTCGCGATTAAGTGTCATTAATTAATTATTGCTCGAGAGTGAGATATCTTGACGGCTCTACATTCTTGACGGCTGCGGCTAGCTAGGCAAAAGCAGCTTGGTCCCTGAACATCGCGAGTTTTTCCCGGCGCGTAAGCGCCTGGCGCCCATTAAAAATAAAAGGGAAAGCTCGGGACTTTAGCTTTGTAGTGCGTTTGGCATTTTTGGGGAAATTTACACTACAATATCTTTTATCGTAAATGTAATGATCCCACAGAAACTAACTACATTCATAAATATGTTTTCGCTTTTTTTCCTCTTCCTTCAGTAACAAAATGTATTAGAAAAATTTTCATTCTTTCACTGGTTTGGATATCTCTCATCGTCGTCCGCTTCTCTGAAAATAAAAGTTTCCATTTTCGTGGAGTACCTCATTCCACGTTCAGTACTCGGATGGCTGAAAGCTCAGTTGTGAATTGCTTTGAGCCTTACTTCTCAGTGCGTGGCAGTTTTTTTTATAAAGAGTTTCTTGTATGCTCTAATAAAATATACGAAGAAAGTAAAGAATAAATTCTAACGAAAAATGTATCGACACGTTTAGAAACTTCGCTACTGTTTTTACTCTATAAAAGCAAATAATAAATGAAAACGGTTTTATTCGCGATTTCAGACATAGTTTATCATCAGTCGTACCCAAAAAACGTACGAATTTCGTTTTCGTCGAAAGGCTTCGTTGAGAAGCATCCTTTTCAAATTCTGGGATGACAGCAATTCCAGTGGAGCTCTGTGATTGGTGCGTCGGTGGTGCGTCTGTAAAACATCGCAGTACACTCCAAAGAAGCAACTCAAAACAGACGGCTGTTCTCAGAGCCACCAAATAAACCCAACGTAGACATCTTTTATTGTAAATGTAATGACCTAAAAAAAGTATGTACATTACAAACATTTTTATTATTTGAAAAAAAAATGTTTACTTTTCGTCAACAAAAATAGAAAAAAAAATTGCATATGACAGGTCTCGAACCTGCAACCTAAGGATTACTAACCAAGTGCCCTGCGCCCTCGGCCACTTGAGGTTTTGAAAGTAATAAATCGTATATTCCTCATATCCTACCATAAGCTACTATAGATTTCAAGCTCAATGATTCCGAGAACGTTTCACTGGCACATGTGAGTGGTATTCTTGAGACGAATTTACGTTTAAAAAAATTTGGTGGCCCTGAAAAGGGCCGTTTTGTTTTTTTGACGTTTTATTGTCGAAAGTCACCAAATTTTCGGAAAAGCGTCGCGAACGCTCCGAAAATTTGCTGACTTTCTTTTCGGCCGCGTCCCCGGTCAGTACTTTAAGCGGCTGCCCTACCGCGGGGGCGCGCATTGCCATCGGTGATGCTTCGGCTGGGTGAATGATGACAGGATGAATGCCGATGGGGTGAACGATGACGGGATGAATGGTGATGGGGTGAACGATGACGGGATGAATGACGATGGGGTGAATGATGTTGGGATGAATGACGATGGGGTGAACGATGATGGGATGAATGACGATGGGATGAATGACGATGGGGTGAACGATGGTGTGATGAATGGCGATGGTGCGAACGATGATGGGATGAATGGCGATGGGGTGAACGAGGGCGGGATGAATGGCGATGGTGCAGATGTTGTACCGGCCTCGGTGAATACCGACCCGGTAGTTGACGGGGGGGAGAAAGATCCGGGGAAGGTGGACGGTCTCTCCCAACCGTCAAGTCGATCGGGCCCGCAGGCACCTCGTCCTCTTCGTCATGTTGCTGTGCAGAAATGATAATAAGCATCGAAAAGAAAGAAAAAGAAACAATAAGAATGATAAATATTTACCATGTCTCTATTGTTCCTCAATCTCGCTTTGGAAACCCAATTATCTCTGATTGGTTTCAGGATGAGCTTTTAGAATTTATACTCACCCTGGAACTCCCACCCAGTCGAGTTCCCAGTCGAGCACGCACAAGGCGCCTGCGTGACAAAGCAATGCACCAATCACAGAGCTCCGCCGGAGTTGCAACCATCTAAGAACTTAGAAACGATGCTTCTCAACGATGACTTTCGACGAAACGAAAGCTTCATATTTACAGGATCGCACGAAACATAAACTGTATCTGAAATGTGGCATGCAAATATTTTGATGTTTTGTTTCAAACTTATCGATAAATGTTTCGTTACAATTTCTTTTTTACTTGCTACTACGCGTGTCTTGCTGTTACGTATAAGAGAAAATGAGAAAGTATCTTGCTCTGAACAGTGACAATCACCAAACACATGAAACAAACATTTCATGACTTTCCTAGCATGTTGTGACAGCGATATACGAACGACGTCGTTTCTTTCGTTCAATGTACGGAAGAAGACAGACAAGATTTCTCTTCTTCTCTGAACATGAAACTTTATATTATCGAATTGGGTACTACTCGGATAGCGGAAATGTTACCCTAGCAAGTCGTGTCAACGCAATATCGAAAAAAAAAAAAAAAAAATTGAACCGCAGGTCTCGAACCCGCAATGTACGGTTACCAGTCGAGCGCACTGTGCGCTGTGTCACTCAGTTCGTTGTCATCAATTACACATATATTCCTGATAAGTTACAATAAGTTACTGCAGATGCAAAACAACTCGTCGCGGCAATACCACTCGCTCGCGCCACTGAAACTTGAGAGAAACGTTCAGTTTATAAAATCTACATTAGTTTATGATAACTTATGAGGAATATATGTTATACTTGTTTATAATGAGCCAAGTGGCCGAGGGCGCATTGCACTCGACTGGTAACCTGTACATTGCAGGTTCGAGACCAGCTATTTTCAACTTTTTTTCACTGAATATTGAGTTGACACAAGAGGCTACGGTAAGATTTGAGCCATCCGAGTAGTGAGGTACGCGACGAAAATGAAAAGTTTCATATTGAGAGAAGCACACTGACGAGATAACAGTTGGCCGAAACAGAGAATGAATGAAATGTTTCTTGTAGCATATATGTTTGAAAGACGAGTGGAGTAATGCGAAAACCACTGTCTAAATGTAGATCGTTTTTCGGGAACATTATAAAACGTTTAGAGTTTCTTACGTTAGATATATTTGGTGGCCCTGAGAAGGGCCGTTCATTTTGGTATCGCACCTCACCTGTAACTAGAAAATCAGAATTACAATCTTTATAAAATTTCAACAGACAGTTACATGCAATTGAAACAAATAAATTACCTTTTATCGATAGCTCCGTAAATCTTGTATACTGGAGAGCGCGGCTTATCGTAGCCTTGACCAATGTCAACGCATTCAATGGAAAGTTCCGTGTTGAGCCAAACAGTTCCTTCAAATCTTGATACTGGAGAGCACGGCTCATTGCAGCCTTGACCAAAGTCAGCGCTTTTCATCCAGATTTTTCGAACAATGTTGACAGTCAATGTGCTTCCTTCATTTATGGACATTGAAAAGCGCGGCTCATCGCAGCCTTGACCACTGTCAGCGCTTTTCATCCACAGATAGTCACCATTGGATCCATGCACGACAGCTGATGAATATGTTGTAATATATATATTATAACCGGCTTCCCTTTTTATTAGGAGGGGAAGGGGTTAGTGAAAAGACGTAAGAAAAATAAAATAATTATAAGAAAAAAATAACCAAACTCGATTTAATAGTAATACAAAAATCTCAATAAAAAAACAAAAGAAAAACTCAATACAATAACTCTAAATGGGCGCCAGCTACGTGACGTGTAGCACCGTTGGGGGGGGGGGGGGGTACGGCGTAAGACAGTGGGGAAATTTCAGAGTCCGGAGGACGTCGGGAATTTCCTAAGTCCCGGCGACGTCGAAAAATTTCAGAGTCCGAGAGGACGTCGGAAATCTTCTAAGTCCCGGCGACGTCGAAAAATTTCAGAGTCCGAGAGGAGCTGAAATTTTTCTAAGTCCGACTCTGTCGAAAATTTTCTAAGTCCCAAGACTGTCGAAAATTTTCTAAGTCCGGGCGACGTCGAAAAATTTCAGAGTCCAGCACGGTCGGGTGGGGGAAATGGTGGGGGTTACCGGTGGCAGGGACTTTGGGGGTCACGGGGGGGAAATATGCAAACTACAGGGGACAAAAAAAGATTGATAACCAAACTATGGCCAAATGGGGAAAAATTAATAACAAAAATATGGCAAAATAGGGAAAAATTAATAACAAAAATATGGCAAAATAGGGAAAAATTAATAACAAAAATAGGGCAAAAAGTGGGGTAACTCGGCTAGCCAAAAGAGAGACGATTTCAGGGGGAAGGGTTCCCGAACTCGATGGCTTCTTAATTATTACCTCGGTATGGCTGAAAGGGGGGGGGGTGGCATGGGAATATTCGCTAATGGGCAAAAATATAAATAAAATCGGAAAGAAGATTAATGTTAACTATCGCCGAGATAGTCGCGATCACCACCACACTACCTCGCACGCAGAAAACACAAAATAATCGCTACTCAATTCTAATGAAAACGTGCCGGTCTCCACGGGGTGGCAGCCGGTTGACTCGATATAACAAATGAAAAATACAAACTCTAATAACTTAAAAAATACAGGGCGAAAAGGGGAAAAAGGGGTCTCACAACAAATAAAAATTACTCACGCTAATTATCACACACACACACACAATCCTAGTCCTGTGGACAACTCCCACGAGGACTCGCAAACTTTACTATAATGTTCAAGGGAGGACACGGCGACGGCGAAGCTCGAAGTGATAATCAACTGTCATCCTTCTTCTTCCTCGATGTTTTCGGAGACCCTCGTCGATCCTCGGGACTCGTCGGCTCCCGAGCACTACGGAGCTTCGACATCGATCAACGGATCGAGTGTGGCTGGTCAGTGGCGCTCGAGCAGTGCAGTGGCGAGGCAGCGTAGCACAGCTGGCTGGAGTGATCGCCGCGGGCCGTTTGAGTGCCGCTGGCGATCCTAGTAGTGCGAGTACACCCACGCAGTTGGGCGGCTAACTCCAACTTATGTCCACACGCGTGTGGAGGCTACTCGTGTGGTGCGGGGTGTACTCATCAGCTGGCTCGGATGCTGTCCGGGGTCAGATGGTTTTTCCAGCCCACACTCTCCCCACGTCACTCTGTCTAAGCTGCCGTAGCCTCTTATCTCGTCCTTGAGGGCCTCCATGGTCTTCGGGGGGCTATTACTCATTTCACATTCATACTAGGGATGGGAAGGGGGGTAAAGGGGGGAATTTCTACACAAAATATTCCTATAAACTAAATCCAAAAATACTGCTCTAAAATACTAAAACAAAATATAAGCGGAGTGTGATGGCCTTCGAGCCAGCCTGCGGGGTGGAGCTGATACAAAATCTACCGTGTTACAATATATATATATATATATATATATATATAAATAATAGTAAGTATATATAAGTATTATATATATATATATATATATATATATAAATAATAGTAAGTATATATAAGTATTATATATATATATATATATATATATATATCACCAAAGTCACCGTTTGACATACATATATATATATATGTATGTCAAACGGTGACTTTGGTGACACTTTTTGGAAATGCTTTTTTCTGAAGGAAAACATCATTCTGTAATTGAATCTCAAAGGATTTGTCAATACGACTTTTAGTTTCGAAGATACAGGAAAAAAAGCATTGATTGATCATTTCGGTAACACATGGTGTAGGACTAATGGCAACATTGGTGACACTATATTTAACCATAATGGTTAAGTAAAAAAAACAAAAATTCGTCTGCTTACCGACTATTTCTTAAACCAATAGTTGCGTTACGTAATTTGCCGCAATAAATGGCCGAGAGAATAAAGTTTTAAGGAATATTAACAATGATTATATATATATATATATATATATATATATATATATATATATATATATATATATATATATATATATATATATATATATATATACAATATATATATATATATATATATATATATATATATATATATATATATATATATATATATATATATATATATATATATATATATATTGTAACGAGACTGCTCTTTCTATGTTTTTTCTTCCACCTACCGCTCGCTGCACTGTGACTAAGTTTCCCACCGTCCACTACAGCCCCTGCATCCTAATCTCCGCCTCCGCATAGTATATGTGACTTTTCCCCGAATTCTTTCCCTAGGAGCGCGTTTTATCGCCTCTTTCCCACAGATACTTCATTGGGACCCACCTAGCCCGCCACCTGCATTTCTTGGAATTCAGTCACACGTGCATCTTAACCCTCGTGGAACTTTCCAGACTTCTTCCCAAAATTCCTCCCCACTATCACCATTTTCCCACGATTGACTCTTTATAAACACCTCCCGCGTTATTTCGTTAGTCATTAAGTCACCGAACCTCTGCCCGATTTGATGTAACCGCGATCCTCGTGAATAAACGTCTTGTGCAGTTCAACAAAGTGTTCACCGAGTCTCTCTCTCCCTACAATCGCGTTCCGTAGCCGAGTTGGCTGCTCCGGTTATAAATATTCGGACATTAACAATAAAAACTCATCAACGACATCACAATTTTGGTGCTAAGTGTGGGGTAGTCAACTCTAAAGTGCAAGGAACATAGGGACGTCAGACGACACCAAGATACTGCAAGCGGCGTTCAACACAACACTGGATCAGCAAAACAAATCGGTGAGTAAAAAAATCCATTTACTCTATACCGCGAACCGAAGCAAATTGCAAGTGACTCCGAAACAGACTCTACTACTACAAGTAAAATGTCGCTTTCAAACGTAAACGAAACCATAAAAAGTGCGTTAAACAAAGTGCTCGATCGTCAAACTGATAGAGACGGAATTATTCAAGAGAGGGAACAAACTTCGCGCGCTGAAAGTGTAATATCAAACGATCAATTTGAAGAAATTTCTCCGAAGGAGGCACTTGAACTTATAAAAGAATTCGACGGAAAAAATATCGGTGTCGAATCATTCATAGCATCAATCGAGGATGTTCGTGAACAAGTGACGCGTCAAGACTATTTCCGGCGCTTAATAATCGCGAAAAGGATTGTGGGCGACGCAGCTCGTGAATTACAGGAGTACGAGACCGATACGTACGAACGGTTATACGAAGGACTCCGTATCTTATTCGGTAATTTACAACCTGTTAGTGTTTTCCGTGACAAGCGCTCACGTATGTTCCAAGGAAGGAATGAAACCGTTTCAAAATTTACGAGCAGATTCCTCGAAGTGCAAAATCAAGTCTTAGCCGTGCTCGCGAATTCGACTCCAAATGAAAATAAACGACGCTTAATAATTGAATACGAAAGAGAGCAGGGCCTCGAGCAATACCTGTTAGGCCTTCGAAAGGAAATTTCCACCGAAGTGCGGGCGCAACGACCGGACAACATTCGGGTAGCCATCGCCAAGGCTCAAGCTGCGGAAGCCTACGACTACACCCGAGAAATGATGACACGGAACCTCAACATTGCCGATAGAGCTTCTAACAGCGCTCCACGCCGCCAAACACCTTCGACCCCAAGACCACCCATCAACTCATCAGGAATACAGAGACCGCAGGTATCGTGCAACTACTGTAAACGCATTGGGCATTTGGAGCGGGACTGTCGCACAAAGATGCGGGATGCACCGAACCGAGGTAACTCTTCCACACAGTGGTCGGGTTTTCGGAGGGACGTGCCCCCTCGTCCCCCTCCGCGAGTCAACCACCTGCCAACCGAGGAGACAACCGATTCCGAAGGAGCCAGCCAATCCCTGAGGTTAACACAGTTGGATCCGCGAAACGCGTCGTCAAACTTCCCATGCGAGACATACGAGGACCAAGACGATTTTTACTAGATACTGGAGCCGCCATCAGCCTCATTAAAATTGGAAGCCTCAAGGGAACATCACTGGTTGACAGAGAAGTAAATACCGAATTCAAGATGGGAAACGATCTACACAGATCATTGTTCGTCACTCAACAAGAATACGAGGGACGAAAACAAATTTTTCATGTTGTTCCCGACGACTTTCCTCTGGAAGAAGATGGAATAATTGGCGTTCCCTTCATGGAGCAATACCAAACTTACATTGGCATTGGAAAGGACAATTTCTTACAATTTAATAGGAAAAGACTAAAATTCGAACCATTAACCATCACCGTTCCAGCCAGATCAATTCATTTCATCACTGTCCCGACAAACATCGCAAATGGACCAGCCTTCACAAGTGAGGAAAACTCAGATCCCATAGTACCCTGCATATTCAATGCCAAGGACTATAAAGCCCGAGTGCCAGTAATAAACGACTCGGAAGAACCCAAGCGGTTTACAATTGACCTACTGCGTGGGCTACCTTTCGAGGTACCTGCCCTTTCACCGGCGGAGGCGCGCCAAGACGCACCGACGGACGCACCAAGGGTCCACAACATTAAAGAGCACAATTCGGCAGATAGGATCCGAGCGCTCAAGGAAAACGTGCGCCTGCAGCACGTGCCACCTGAACTAGCGGAACAGGTGTGGGACATCGTGTCATCGTGTCATCGTGACATCGTGTGTACAATGCTCCACTCCGGGTTGTACCGAAGAAATCCGACGCATCGGGGAAGAAGAAATGGAGGATCGTCATCGACTTCAGGAAGCTCAATGAGAAGACTTCGCATGACGCTTATCCTCTCCCATGCATCGTCGAGATATTAGACCAACTAGGAAGAGCCAAATACTTCTCTGCCTTCGATCTTGCATCTGGATTCCATCAAATACCAATGGACTAACGAGACAAACAAAAAACAGCATTCTCGACGCCATCAGGACATTTCCACTACAACCGGATGCCTTTTGGACTAAAAAACGCACCTGCAACGTTCCAACGGATGATGAACAATGCACTGCGTGGACTAATCGGCAACACGTGCTTCGTTTACCTCGATGACATAATCATCTACGGTAACACATTGGAGGAGCACAACAAAAAACTACTGGACGTACTAAAGCGCTTGCGTGAAGCGGACCTAAAACTGCAACCGGATAAGTGTGAGTTCCTTCGACCAGAATTGGAATTTCTGGGTCACGTTATCTCGGAAGAAGGAGTCAAACCAAATCCGAAGAAAATCGAAGCAGTTGCAAATTTTCCGACGCCAAAAGAACCTAAACACATTAAACAATTTCTCGGTCTTGCAGGATATTATCGAAAGTTTATTAAAGACTTCAGTAAAATTGCAAAACCGTTGACCGAATTGTTAAAAAAGGACATCACGTGGGCGTGGACCGAAAAACAAGAGCAATCTTTTCAAACACTGCGTACCGCATTAATAACCGCACCGGTACTACAGTATCCCGACTTTGAAAAAGAATTCGTCCTGACCACCGACGCAAGTAACCACGCGGTCGGTGCAGTATTATCACAGGGACCGATCGGAAAAGATCGGCCGGTCGCCTACGCCTCTCGTACCCTTAACAAGGCAGAGCAGCGCTACTCCACCACTGAAAGGGAAATGCTTGCGATCACATGGGCGACGAAACACTTCCGTCAGTACCTATATGGAAAACATTTTAAAATTGTCACTGATCATAAACCACTTATTTGGATTCTGAAGGCTACGGATCCTCCAACTAATAGTCGGTTGATGAGACTTCGGATGAAAGTGGAAGAGTATGAGTATGAGCCTATCTACAAAAAGGGCTCTCTCAATACAAACGCAGATGCTCTGTCTCGGATTTATGCTGTAACTACTCGAGGACAACAACGTTCGAAAACAATAGAAGAAACTCAGGTCACCCAACGCACCGGCAACGACAAAAACAATGCCGCAACAGATCATCAACAGGAAGAACCATTAGAAGAAGATTCGCCGTTGTACATGGAATTTGAGCTGAGCGAAAGTATCCCACTAGTTCCCGAAATCAGCGAAAACATTCCACCCAACAATGTTCCCGCTTTAAAAATAATGGACGCACCGAACAACGCCACGGATTGCCTGTACATCGATTTCTCTGAAGACGAAATAGATTGGTTTAATCGCATTGCAGCTACCTTAATAAAAGTAAATGAGACAACGAAAATTTATTTAGGCTATGATCATCTTCGATCTCACCCAGCAACAAAAAACCGAATTAAACTAATGATTAATTTCATTTGGTCGAAGAGAGAAGATCGCCCCTTATTGTATTTTTATGACAAGGATCTTTACGAGCCAGGTACTGAAGAAGACCGCCAACGCATTATAAAGGAGCACCATGGAACGAAGGCTACTGGACATTTTGGTATAGCCAAGACTCTTGATCGTATCAAAGCAGTTGCTACCTGGCCGAACCTTCAAAAAGATGTCGAAGACTACATCCGAAGATGCGGCACTTGCCAGAAAATCAAGCTCGTCCGTATACGTCCACAAGCAGAAGCTGTAATGACTGATACGCCAGAACGACCCAATGATAAAATTGCATTGGACCTTGTTGGGCCCATTCCCGAATCAACCGATGGATACAAGTACATAATGTCAGTACAGGACCAACTGACAAAATTCATCACGTTGATCCCTCTAAAAACTCAAGATGCTCAAGCCACCGTGAATGCATTAGACGAGCATTTCATTTATATCCACGGCGCACCGAAAAAGATCCTCACAGACGGAGGCCGTAACTTCATCAGCCAAACGTTTAAACATCTGGAGAAACTCTTCAAAATTTCACACATGACGACAACAACATTTCATCCTCAAAGTAACGGAAGCCTTGAAAGAGCTCATGGACCAATTAAAGAACAAATTAAAGCTCTCATCCATGATCATCGCGAGGATTGGGATAAGAAGTTAAAATTTGTCTCGATGGCTTACAACACAGCCAAGCAAGAAGGCATCGGCCTCACACCTTTCGAGATGCAGTTCGGACGTAAACCTAACGTCCCGAATAGCATCCCTATCCACCGAACACATGCCACCATCGACGAATACTTCGAGGGACTCCGTGCAGACCATGAAAGGATTCTGAAGAAGGGTCGTGACCACCTTGTCGCAGCGAAAGAGCGTTACAAAGCTAACCAGGACGCTCACATTCATCGACCTGCTCCAATTTTTAACAAGGGCGATGAAGTTCTCGTTGCGCAAGAACGGGACAAATCTCCACTTGCTCCGAAGTGGGAAGGACCCGCAATAATTCTTGCACGAACCTCAGACGTTATTTACGAAATATTACTTCGAAACAGAAAAAAATTAATTCATGCAAATAAACTTAAGCCATATTTTCGAAATTAATTCCTTTTTATGTTCAGGACAAAATGTGGGCGTTTCTCCTGTTATTCCTGATAGGCTGTATGGCAACTGAAATAGTTCAAGTGGAGCCAATCTCCGGGCCTGTTTACCTGGAACACCTGGGTGACGTGGTTATGTACCACAAGACATGGACCGTCGTCAACTACGTGGACTTGACCGAGATCAACATTCACCGCGAGGAATTGTTCAGCATCGCCCGCAAACTGTCAATCGTATGTAACAGCACAAAAAACTGAATCGAATTGTATAGAATCGGTAACTATAGAAACTGTGTATCGAAGATTACTTAGAATCGACCTCCATAGAGTCCGTTTAATGAACATAATTAATTACACCCCGCGTATTAAGAGAGGAGTTTTCAATTTTATTGGCGAAATAAGTAAGATTTTATTTGGCACACTCGGAAACTCGGATGCAGAATATTACAACTCCGAAATAGATAGAATTCACAACGACAATACGAAACTAAGTGCGCTTATTCATAATCAAACGACTATTGTCAAAGCAGTAATTTCCAACTTTGCTGACGCGATACAAGAATTAAAGAACAACACAGATCGCGTTCACAATGCTTTGTATGGTATCGGTACTCAAGCAGCAAACAATACACGCGATATAATAATCAGTTCACAAGTAGCATTATTAGAAACCCTCATTGATGAGTACAGCGAAAATTTGAATAACGTTCTGAATGCGGTTAATGATGGCAAACAGGGTATTGTTCACCCACAGATATTAAGTCCAGCAGATTTAGTCAAAGCTCTCCGTACAATCAGAGAAAAAACAATTTCTAGCGACACGCCCCCGATACCTTTGGAAGAGTCCGCTTTTGCTGCTATCATAGAAATAAGCGACATCAGCGTTATGATTGTTAACAACCGATTCGCATATGTTATAAAAGTTCCAGTAGTAGAAAACAGTGTTTTGCATGCCTATAGGTTAATCCCAGTACTCCAACAAAAATCAGGCGCGACTACATTCTATTATCTAAATCCCCCAGACCCTGTGGTTATTGTAAATAATGTAAAAACTTTATTCACGCCAAGCAATGAAAAAGACCTTTCAGATTGTAAGAAACTAAGTTCCAAATTTCTATGTAAACGACAAAACCCAGACTACACCATAAATAATCCTAATAGTTGCGAAGCCATTATTTTGCAAAGACCGACTGACATCTCCGATTCTCAATGCCAAATTTTGTTTATCAATTTAGTTAAGTCATTATGGATTCAATTAAAAAACGGAAAATCATGGATTGTAACATCTCCTGTGACAGAAACGCTTCACACAATATGCGATGATCACAAACCCCTACAGACTACATTATCTGGCACTAATAAAGTAACCATTTCCGGAAATTGCATTGCTCAAACTGACCATATAGTAATACGACCCCGACAGGAAGAAAATTTTGTGCAGACGACGGACATAGTTGTAAACAAATCTTTTATTACGCCTAAGCTAGACGAAATTCTTAGTAATCACTCGGTGTCGTTAGAAGATTTGAAACTAACCACACTTGGACGACCTACACACCTCGACGTGACAGAACTTAAGTCTCTTGGACAAACACTGGACGAAATATCAGAGGAAGCTGGAAAAATTGGACAACATAGAAGAAACAAAACACTGTATGAAACTGCCTCTGACGGACTGAAATACTTAGGGTATGCGTGTATCAGTATTGTAGTTTTGACGTTAGCCTGTAAGATAGGTCTTTGTACATGTCTAGGTAATTTAATAACTAAGTTCTTCGCCTGTACCTTTTCACCATGTATAAATGTTTACAATAATTGTTTTCATACCAACTCTACCGAAAATGTCAATTATGAGACTCGCTATCCAAACGAAGAACTCATAGCCTTAGCTAATCTTAATCGCCCTCTCGACACTCGTTCTTTCGTAAGACATACAACTAGACGTAATCTTTCGTATCCTAAGGCATAGAAAATTCATCTATCACGTTATGAATTTTCTGAAATAAGGGGGGAGGTATAACGAGACTGCTCTTTCTATGTTTTTTCTTCCACCTACCGCTCGCTGCACTGTGACTAAGTTTCCCACCGTCCACTACAGCCCCTGCATCCTAATCTCCGCCTCCGCATAGTGATGTAACCGCGATCCTCGTGAATAAACGTCTTGTGCAGTTCAACAAAGTGTTCACCGAGTCTCTCTCTCCCTACAATCGCGTTCCGTAGCCGAGTTGGCTGCTCCGGTTATAAATATTCGGACATTAACAATAAAAACTCATCAACGACATCACAATATATATAATACTTATCCAAAGGTTATTCATGTTGCAGTTTTCACCCATCAGCTTCAGTTCCTGGAGCCGTTTTCCTCCTTTTGGGTTGACGTCGGCTCTCGTGCTCCACAATTGCTTCCAATATATGCACAGGATCTCTGATAGGCATCGATCGAGTATATCGTGGATCCACAAGCTCTGGAATCATGCAATCCTCGTAGAATTTGATTAGAAGTTTCTCCATTTTCGTTTACCAGAAGTCATCATCTCGTTCTATACAAATAACAACCGAATCCTTCGGCGTCCATACCATGAAGAAACAGTGCTGCCTTCTCGTAATATGCAGCTGCCCTTGTATTTGATAGTGATACTCGTGTTCACTGTTTATTCTACTGGTGTCTTTTTTATCGAAGATCCTTTGCACGTTACCCTTTTTTTGACTGATTGCGTCGGCTACTGTTCCGTTTCTTGCCGCATAAGGACATTTGATTTCGACAATAGCATTATCTCCAATAATTCCATCTGGCGTTGCTCCCAATCCGATAATTTCGGAATCGACAAACAAACCGCATTGTTGAATCTCACATTTGAGATAGTGCTGCAGTTCTTTCCGTGCTCTATCGTCATTTTGACGCCCATATTGGATCGAAGGAATACGACCCAAATCCTTAGGGTACAGAATCTGTTGGACAATATTTGAGCATGAAGTATGTTTCCTCATATGACAGACAGCACCAAATTTGGATGCAGTGAGAAGCTTTCGACGAGCAGTCTGCCAGAGTGTGCTGTCACCTTGTCGCAAAGTTTCTCTTTCAAGTTCTTCTCGTGTTCGCTGAAACTCGTGCGACTTTTCTGTCAGTCTTGTCAACTCAGCTGCATAGGTGTGTTCGTCTAAGTCGGGTTGTTCAGCCTCCGGTCCGTAGTCCTTATCCGGAGCCTGTATCGACGGGGCCCTTTTCTTTGGTTGATTTCTCGCAGCATGAAGCCTTTCCTTGGTTTGTTCATTCAAGCGGGCCCTTCGTGTTTCCAGCGACACGACGACATCAGTTGGTTTCTTACCAACAGCTTTAGAGAAACCAGTCATCACGCTTTTCGTATTGAACTGCGAGACTGCTCCAGAAACACGTGCATTGTAGGAACCGCGTTTTCCCCAGTGCACCCGCTTTCCACCGATAAACTTGGCGATAACATTGTGAAATATCTCCACTGTGTTATTGTTGAGGTCGCGCATTACGCTGTCCGCATTGTCGGCCATGCGACGAAGACAATTCTCGATACCATCGAACATACCGATGTTTTTGAAGGCCGGCACGTAATTTCTCTCACCGATTGCACCCTTTGAATCGCAATAGCCAGTACCCGAACACTTTTCGTGGTCACCCAAAACATGGCTTGGAATATTCAAAATGTCCTTTCTCAGGATATCTTTCTTCTCCTCCCAAGTCGTAGATTGGCTCAACCTATGTTGGGTAGCCCTGTGAATATCGTCTATCATACTCTTGATGCGACTTTTCAGAACTGCTTTCAAAGAACCCAACTTATCTGAATCAACAATTTTCGTAAGATTTCTTCGTGTCGTTCGCTCCATGTGATTGCAACATTCAATCTTCTTCACGTATACATTGTAGGCTCGGTATGGTGCCAACGCGCTGATTCTGTTGAAAACACTGCTATCACCGTCCGCGATCAACACAGAAAATAAGCGCATGCTGCTCGATGCTACATTTAAAACCTTCGCAAATAGCATCTGCCTCCATACTTGATGAACTTTGATTACGGCCCCAGTTCTTGTAACATACGTGGTTTGACGGGTCCCTACCTTTACTCGCGGCTAAGTCACACGCGGAATAATACTTGTTTCATACACCAAAGAAAAGAACCTTTCCCGTGTGTACGCCCGTGATGGTACCAGTGCCGGATGGGGAAGCGAATTGCTTTCCATACGACCTTTGCATCCAACTACCATCAGCAATCACGGAGATATGAGGAATCCCGTTGATGACGTCACCTCGTGCTATGGCCATTTCGCGTTCCTCGTCTCCAGCTTTCTTCATCTCGTGTATAGCATTTTCCCACAAACCATTCAACACGGAATCGTGGTATCGCTGATACGTCGATTCGGCCATGCACGGGATCTCCATAGCTGCGAGGAAACTTTCTACCTGAAAAAATCCTATCCCATTGACTACGGCATCGAGGACCATCGCAGTATTTACGTCCAAGCGGTCGTTACTCGGTGGCTCACTGTCAATTGTTGCATGAAAATCGCACAAGGAACATCGGAATCGGAAAATCGTTTTCAGTCCTTTCCTCTGTTGATTCAAAAGAGTGATATTTTGAAAACCACATGAGAATGGAGAGTGATTGTCAAAGACTTCATGTAGCCGACCCAACAACCAGACAATATTGACGATTCGTCTACTCGACGAGTCGACGACTTTCACTTCCTTACTGGGCGAACTGCTGTAAGTCAATTGATGTTCCTCAATAGACCGATTTTCTTCGTCCGTTTTAGTCGAGTGGTCAATACTGAGAGATTTTTCATTTGTTATAATCGGTTGAGGGTCAAGTTTGGTTACTTTTGTATCCGAACATACTGCAGTATCTACGTCGATGTTTACGTCTTCGCACGCTTCTGTCGGCTCAGACATTGACAGATCCGATATCTTGTATATGTCGTTTACCTCGGGCTTGATAGACTTTACAGCTAACAGCGTTAGCGTGTATTGATTCTCGTAACCGCGTGTTTCGATGAGGGTCGGGATGTTTATTTTGATCAGTTCCAACAGAGGCTCCAATCTATGAGAACCGACTAGACAGGCCTTGACGTCGGGTGTCGATTTCCCAGATGGATCTCTTGAATGAGAATCGAAAACCCACACCATGCCACCTGCCTCGAAGATAGCTATGGAAAATCCGTTACACGTCATAATTGCCGCAGATTGGCGGGATCTTTTATCGTCAACAGAATTTTCGAAGTGCAGTGTGAGTGCATTTCTCAGATTTGGAAAGCCATCTTCTGACAAGTCTCTCGTCATGTGGCCAATCTCTGCGACTTCTAATCCGAACGTGCATCTTCGTGTGAGTACGGTAACATCACGCGCAAGATCCTCAGGTGCCAAATAATCGGCATTCTCCTCATCGGGATGTACGACACCACGCTGCAGCAAGCTATTGGCGTAAAGATCATCGCCTGCAAGCATCACACTGTCGACAGTATTCGTCGTCCATTCAATTGGATGGAGGACTTGCGATGCTGCAATAGCCGCCGCGGCCATTGCCGTACATTGTTTTCCCCGCGAAGATGGTGCGAATATCGGTTCGCCTTGATGGAAAGAGCCACGGATGGTCATTGGGTTTACTTTCAGCGGCAGGCTGTTAATAATTCCAGACTGATCGCGAAATATGGGGACGTAGGGAATTTTTTCCTCTTTGGTTTCAATAGCCTCTGTAATTATCGGTGAATCTACAGAATTTACAAGCGAACCACGGTGGTCGTTTGCTACATCATTCACCGGAATCGCATCAGATTTACAAGCATTGAGACGCCTGTTTGAAAGAAATAAGAAAGTGTTTAATATCGGAAATGAGTGTTTAAAATAAGAACATACTGTAAAAGTCGCGCGGTCGGTGTGGGCTAACATACATCTCGACTTACAGTCAGTACCTACATGAGTGACCACTTGGCCATGTACTGGACGAAGTTACGTTCTCTGGTCAGGAACGTAACTCCGAAGATAGCAAAAAATGGACAAATATTGACTATTTGTCATTGTATGGAAGCGGTAGTAAAATCTGTAGTGGGGAAAATGAAACTAGATACGATATGTAATTTTTTTCAAAAAAAGAAAAAGTTTCGCAAAAATATTATCACAAAAACGAATTAAAAAAATATATACACTTGCATCGCAGTTCGATCATTTTCGCACATCAATGTGCGAAATGTCACTACATTTCATTGCAATAAGGTGTCATACTTACCGATTCTTCGCTGCTTTCTTCTTACTCAATCTCTTGCCTGCAGTTCGCAAATGTTTCGATTCGCCTCTACGTCTGAACCGAAAATCGACCTTCGATTTGGTATCCATCACGAACTCACAAAGTCACTCACTGTCACTTGCTAAACACGCAGGAATTGTGAAAAAACAGAAGAGCGATAACAAAAAATTGTATACCGGATTTTCTGAATTCTATGATCTGGTGTCCAAAGACGACAAGATAAGAATGATTGGTTCAGCGACAGTGGCTCTGCCCTATCATCGTAATTGTCATATATATGTGTGTTTATATATATAGTAGTACAGATGTATATAATAAACACATAAAAATAATAAAAACTAACGAAACATTTATCTGTTCGTTTTGGAATTTTCATCTTTCTCCGTGCTACAAAACCGAAGGAAAAAAGGAACTATTTTCATAAGGGATTTAGCATATAGATTATCGTCAGTGATGTCCGTACGAAGCGAATCTTTCGTTTTCATCAAAATGCAGTATTTCTACGATCTCAGTTTGTTACAAATCTGAATTGAGGTGCTGCGTTACAATCGTAGGATGGCTACGGACAAGCTCTGTGATTGGTCCGCTGTTATAACTCTGTAAAGCACTGGAATAAGCTTGAAAAAGAGCAACAGAACAAACGGTCCTTCTCAGGACCACTACATCTATCGAACGTAGACATCTCTTGCAATTGTATTGTAATAGTAATCAAAAACCTAATAAACATCAAAGACATTATATAGCAAACATTTCATCCTGTTTCCGATGTATTTCAAAGTCTCTGAGAATATGCGAGAACATGAAACATCCTAAACACAACCTAAAAGTATATATATGTTGTATTCGTGATAAACTACCATAAGCTATGGTAAATACATAACAATTCGCCTCAAGAATACCACTCGCATGTGCCAATGAAACGTTCTCGGAATCATTGAGCTTGAAATCTATAGTAGCTTATGATAGGATATGAGGAATATACGATTTATTACTTTCAAAACCTCAAGTGGCCGAGGGCGCAGGGCACTTGGTTAGTAATCCTTAGGTTGCAGGTTCGATACCTGTCATGTGCAATTTTTTTTTTTTCTATTTTTGTTGACAAAAAGTAAACATTTTTTTTCCAAGTAATAAAAATGTTTGTAATGTACATACTTTTTTTAGGTCATTACATTTACAATAAAAGATGTCTACGTTGGGTTTATTTGGTGGCTCTGAGAAGAGCCGTCTGTTTTGAGATGCTTCTTTGGAGTGTACTATGATGTTTTACAGATACACCACCGGCGCACCAATCAGAGCTTCGCTGGAATTGCTATCATCCAAGAACTTGAAAACGATGCTTCTCAACGAAGCATTTCGACGAAAACGCAATTTTTACTTCCCAACGATCAACTATGTCTTACACATACGATAAACTATGTCTGAAATCGCGAATAAAAACGTTTTCATCTATTTGTTTTTATATGACAAATAGACAAATGTCGAAACGAGTCGGAAGATTTTTCGATTCATTATTACTGTCAATTTTTTTTTTACCATTTTCCTATAACTGAACAGGTAATACGAGAAACTGTTTATAAAAAAACTACGTCGCACTCAGCAATGAGGTTCAAAGCTATATTCGATTGAGATTTCAGTCATCCGAGTACTGACCGTGAAACGAGGTACTCGACGAAAATAAAGTCTTATTTCCAGAGAAGCACGATAAGAAATATTGTTATTCATTCCAAAACAGCGAAGGAATAAAAATATTTGTGTTACTGAAGGTTCAGTGGAAAAATGCGGAAAAACATACATGAATGAATTACTTTCTATAGGTAATTACATTTACGATAAAAGATGTCTACGTTGGGTTTATTCGGTGGCTCTGAGAAGAGTCGTCTGTTTTGAGTTGCTTCTTTGGATTGTAGTGTAATGTTTTAGAGACGCACCACCGGCGCACCAATCAGAGCTTCGCTGGAACTGCTATCATCGCAGAACTTGAAAACGATGCTTCTCAACGAAACCTTTCGACGAAAACGTAATTTTTACGTTTTCTGGATACCAGTGACGATAAAATATGTCTGAAATCGCGAATAAAAACGTTGTTATTTATTATTTGCTTTTATAGAGTAAAAATAGTAGCGAAATTTCTAAACGTGTCGATGCATTTTTCGTTAGAATTTATTCTTTATTTTCTTCGTATATTTTAAGGTAAATGTCCCCATTCCCGTCCATGCTCCCTCTGCCGACCACTTCGACGGAAATAATTATTTACACGAGTGCTGCGCATAAATAACAACAATTGAGCATAGTACAATATTCCGAGGACTCTATGTGTGAGAGTATTGCAACGTAAAGAGTAAGTACAATAATACAATCCAAGTTTTGTTCGTATTTCCAAACGCTTGTCGCGAACCGAGCGTATTCTTAACAGTAAGGTTAAGTTCCGTCGACCGCTTCAATAGTCCGTACTGCATCCGGAATTTGTACAAATCGAATAATTTTTAGTGCAAACGATAGATTATGAGTTCCTTTACTGATTTAGCAAAAAAAAGTTATAAATAATTTATTTTTCATTTTTTTTACGGTGGTCGAAGTTAGGCACAACGAAATGTCTGGCTGCCCCCATTACCGTAAACGTTATTTAGGCAGTCAAAAAATAGTACTTTGCGATACAAGGGCGAGAAAGATGATGATCGCTCTCTCGCTCTGTATCGCATAATACTTTTTGTAACATATGCATGAGAAGTGCTACCGAGTGTAATGTCGCGCGCGTGCGAGAAGTGCGTGCGAGAAGCAAAATAGCATCGATGGCCGTAAAGCGCCACTTACGCCACGCGTGGCAGGCACGAGAAGTAGCACTTCTCATGCATGCGTTACAAAATAGTATATTACGATACGAGTGCGATCAAACTTTTTCTGACGACGGTGACTTTGCTACACGAGCCGAAGGCGAGTGTTGCAATCACGTGAGTTCAGAAAAAGTTTCTCGCACGAGTTTCGTATACAACTTTATGCCACTAGTGCGAGAAGTGCGATTTCTCGCACACGAAGCAAAGCGAAGCATGTCTCAAGGAGACGAATAATGATAATAATAATTTTTGAATATTTTTAATATGTTTTGCAGAAATGGCGAAAACTAAGAAGGACAAAAGGAAGAAAAAATACACGGAAGAAACATTAAAAGCGGCTGTAGCTGCAAAGGCTGGACGAGGGCTTCGAGCAGTCAGCCTTCAGTACAATGTACCAAAATCGACGATAATAGACAAAATGTCGCAGCCTGAAGTAGCTCTAAAAAAAAGTGGACCGCCAACAGTTCTTTCCAATGCGGAGGAGAAACAAATCGTTGAGTGGGTGATGCTCATGAGTGCATCCGGTTTTCCAGTCACAAAAAGTGTCCTCCTTTCGAATGTGACGAATCTCGTCAAAGAACTGGGCCGAGGAAATCCATTCACGAAAAATCGTCCAGGCCGCAGTTGGTATGATGAATTCCTGATGCGTCATCCGGAGTTGGCCCAAAGGATTGCCCAAAATTTGTCCTACTCACGAGCATCAGTAACTGAAAACGCCTTACGAAACTGGTTTGCGGAAGTCAAGACGCATTTGGATGAAGAAAATGCTGCCGATCTTGACGCGACGAGGGTAGTAGAAGAGGCCCACGATCGCGAGACAGAAGGGGCGTGGCCTAGTGGCGCCAGGCGCCAGAGGGGGCGTGGCCTAGTGGCGCCATAAAGGGGGCGTGGTGGGGGTAACCCCTCCCCCTCCCTAGAATGCCTTCCTCCCCTCCCTTGAGTGCCCTCCCTCCCAGACAAGCCCTCTAATTGTCCCTCCCTCTTCCCACCCGGTCCCTCCCTTAAGTGCCCACCCTCCCATACAAGTCCTTTAATTGTCCCTCCCCCCTTTCCACCCCTTAACGAGAGAACGACTGTGATTCGTCTCTATACTTGTCCACCACCCCCTCCTTGTACGTGTGTCGTGTTAACTTACCCCTACAAGACCTCTAATTGACCCTCCCTCTTCCCACCCCTTAACGAGAGAACGACTGTGATTCGTCTCTATACTTGTCCACCACCCCCTCCCTGTATGTGTGTCGTGTTAACTTACCCCTCTTCTCCTCCCTTTTGTTTCCGCCCGCGCTGTGGACCAAGATCGCGAAAGCACCACGTGCTTCGTGCATTCTGCTGGGGTCCGAAAATCGACAGTGGTGCCGCCGGTGAGCGTCGCCGTAAGTCCCGAGCGGTGGCCCGGGATCGCGAGAGACTACGTGCCCTCGGCGCTCCGCCGCGTGTCTGACTGAGAGGCGTCGTGCTCTCATCGCTCCGCTGTGGGTCCGACTGAGAGTCGACGGTGGCGCCGCCGGTGAGTCTCATCTGAAGTCCCAGCCGGTGGCCCAAGATCGCGAGAGACGGCGTGCTCTCGGCGCTCCGCCGTGGGTCCGACTGAGAGTCGATGGTGGCGTCGCCGGTGAGCGTCGCCGGAAGTCCCAAGCGGTGGCCCAAGATCGCGAGAGGCGGTGAGTGCTCAGCGCTCCGTCGCGTGTCCGACTGAGAGGCGGCGGTGGCGCCACCGGTGGTCGTTGTTGTAAGTCACGGCTGGTGGTCAAGGATCGCGAGAGACCCGTGTGCTCCGTGGTATCCGACTGACCGTCTACAGTGGCGACGCACGTGAGAGTGATATCAAATAGCGCACGCGACCGCGAGAACCCCCACCCGCCGCGACCCCCTCCCACAGCGCTCCCACCTTCACCCACCAGCGCGAGATGGTCGGCGCGTCCGTATACTCGTTCTTCTCGCGCTTTTTCATGCTTATTCTAATGTCTATGAGAAATGGATTTTTAAAAATAAATTAACACTTACATATTTATAAATTTGTTTATTTAAATATTGTTTATATGTTTACAATATTTTTTTGAAGACGCCTCCTGAGTTCGTTGCTTGGCATCCATTGCATTTTCTGCGTTGTGGTGGTGGCGGGCCATCGATGTAGTCCCTCAAAGTTGCTGTCTTGTAGTGTAAATAACATGGCAGGTATGAAGAGACTTCGCGATCGGCTTTGAGATGTTCAGGTAGTTTTTCCCACAAAACAGATATATGTCGCCCCCAGTGTTTCAATAGCAGCGGTTTTGGGATATACTCCAGCTCGGATTTGGTGAGTTCCCAAGGATCCTTGGAGCAGTCGATTATCAGTATGCCGTCGATGGTCTCCATGGTCATAGGTGTTGGAGAGAGAGAGAGAGAGAGAGAGATGATGGCTCCAGGAGTGTTTCTTCACGACTGACCTATCTCAACGGTGATCGTCCGGTTATATGTAGATGATTCACATGTCTTGGGGAAATGGGTGGGGTAAAAGGTTTCGAATGATAACAGTCACACAAGAAATACTTTTTCCAGTTTTTATGGCCTATCTCAACGGTGGTCGTCTGGTTATGTATAGATGATTCACGCGTCTTCGGAAATGAGGGGGGCGGTGAGAGGTTTCGAATGATAACAATTACACAGGAAATACGTTTTTCAGCTTTATTCATTATTATTTACAAGTAGCAGCCAAATCTTGCAGTACAAGTTTGTATACATGAGATTTTTTTTCTTCTTCTGTTACATATACCGCCGCCGCTTATATTACGTTTTGTATTTTTTACAAATTTCTTCTGTTTATTTGTCCTCGCTCGAGAAGAATATTTCAGTCGTTTGTAGTAACGTGCGACGATGCGATCATTCTTCAACTTGTTTGCAGAAAAATTGTTGCAAAAAGCTTCCAGAGTATAACCCCGACACATATAATCAAGAAACATAAGGCAGTATTCACCACACACTCGTGACTTGATGGCTTGCAGCGGGGTTGTATTCCATTCGTAGGTTCTTGTGTTTCTGCGTAGACGGTTATGGTGCTGGTTGACGAGTGGGGGTAATCCATAACTATCGAAAAAGATACCGTGTCCATTTTCGTCAACGTACACTGCAACCCAATGTCTACCAGGCTGACTGTGCTCGTCGGTGTTTAACACCAATGCTGTAGGTCTAGACCAGCGACTCGGGATGCGATCTGCTGGGAAGACTCCTTTCGTCTGAGCAGATATTAGTTGTAGAGCCTCGGATATTTGTAGACTGTTCATTATTCTTCTTTTGCTGTTTAGCTTGCGATTGGCGTCGTCGGTGCTGTTGATTATAACTGCGCGGCGGAGGTGTCAGTCGGTTCGGTGTGTCGGGCCTTGGTGGTGGTGAGAATCGCGTATCTTTTGTTCGGAAAAGAGCCACTATCTCGTCGTTAACTGGCTCTGTTCCCGCGTACGTGTTTGCCTCATGACTGCCGCTCGAGAGTGTGACATCCTTGAATATATACTCTCTACTACAGAGTATATTTTTATTCTCCATTACCATCTCGTTGCTCGTATCCGACATTGTTTTTTTCTCAATGTTTGTTGGCGTGGATGCAGCGATAGGCTCTGAATAAATCGGGCTGATGGCGTCGAGTTCTGTAAAGTTTAGCCAGGAGCGTATTTTTGCTACGTTGTTTAGAGCACACGTTGCAGCATTTTCTTTCAAAACACCATGATGAATGCAATATGTTTTATTGACGGGCATGTTTTTGAATGAAGGCCCACCAAACTCCTCGAGATTAATAATTTCGCGTCCCAACACATCACGTAACAGTTCAGCTTTTTGTGCACCACGAGTGTAAATACGTAAAGCATATCGACACATGCCACGTAGTTTAGCGTAGACTTTTTTCAGCGGCGTGTCGCCGTCGACCCATTCCAATCCATGATGGTAACACGTGAGATTATTATTGCTTGCTCGAATGTGTTTAGGTAGCTCCCCAAAGTCGTAGGGTTGTTCGATAAGCCAGTGTCCATAATGTTCGTCGTGGATTGAAGTAACTGCTACCTCCTTAGGTAGAAATTCACCAACCATACCATAGAGAGCTTGAATATCTATTATGATTGCCATGATGAGAGTTTTTTCGAAGACTGATGCTGAGTGTCTCAGCGAGTCGTTTAAATACCCCTTCAGCTACCACCACCACCACCACTACCGACGGCGCCGCGTCAGATACCAGGGTGGATACTGTATAGTTGCGCTGACTCATGCACTAAAATCGGTAATAACTTGTCGTGTTGAGTCTATTTCAATTACATTGTCATACTCTGCGTACATAAGACAACTCAACGTTGATGTCAGTGGTTGTTCAAAGCGTACTTCGATTCGTACACTGCCGTGTCTTATGAGATTCCAATGACTGAAGCATCCAGCAGACAAATCAGGTGTTAAATCAAAGGCGTGCAGACAGTAACCGTTAGGGTAGTCATCTCGGTCTATGTCCAATCCCTCGTTTTGAAAATGTATGCCAGTACCGCTGTATAGGGTCTGGTAGCTGTGAACCCACGTTTCGCTACCTGAAAACGTCGGTTGAAGAGGCTTACTAGGTACCTGCTGACCGTCAACGTAGAGAGATAGGAAATTTATTGAATTATGGTGAAAGTTAAACGGATTTAGTGATTTGCTACCGTTGAATGCCCGATTTTTCACAAAACCAACGATAATCCGTTTAGGCAATTGACCAAGAATAACATTGTCCAGAGTATCACCGATAATGCCACTATGCATGGTAAAAGCTTTAACCTCCACTCTCGTTATAGGATACTTTGCCGTAGCTTTAGCGAGCATTTTAGCGTGAGCGATCAGTACACCAGGTGCAATTTTTGCTCGTCGCACTAGTAGAGTAGCCTCGTTTATTTGTACGGTATGCGTCACTCCTGGTACAGACGACTCCATGAGACAAAAATCGTCTTTTGAGCGTACGAGTCGTAGACGTACTTCTACGCCATTTATCAGAAATTTATCCTGGTTAAAAACATCGCAGTGCAAGTGTCCAATCATGTCGATATTTTTTCCATTTTTTACATGCTTCTCGCGTACACCCAGGCCGTAATTTCGACTACCTGAAGTACCAGGTAGATCTTCAAACGAGCCAGCGCTGTCGGCGTACCACAGAGATGACGTTAGATGAGAATTTTTCGCCGCGGGTCCATAATTGAGCAGAGTTTCAATGTATGCTCTGTAGGGGTACGCGTTGTTGGGTGGTGCGACAAGTTTCTGATTGAAATATATATCCACTTGATTGAAAAGACTATGCAGAAAATTATTAACAGGTGCCACTTTGAATTCCGGTGTTCCAGTAGAGTTAACTTTTACATTTACTGCAATCATCGTATGCGCCAGATCCAGATATTCCTCCCCGTGGCCCGGTATAACAAATTCGATTGGTCCATCGTCCGAGAGGGACGAAACGGGTTTGTAGTGAACCCATTGTGATCCTTCTATAGCTGTTTGTGTTGGTGGTATAGTAAACAAGTCGAGCTCCGACTTCATACACTCGCAAGAGTGTGAGTGTAAAAAAGACATTGTTAAACACCAAAAATATCGTTCGTTTTACTCTTCTTCCTACGTTTCGTCACGCGTTTGACTGTTTTATTGGCCCTCTTCCTGCTTTTCCCTTTTTTTCTCTTGACAGTGGTTTTTCTTCTCTTCCTCTTCTTTATAACTCGTGATTTCTTCGAGATGGAGCCGCCGCTTTTCCTCTTTTTCGTGTGCGTGTGTGCGCGTCCAGTTAACGACTGCATCATTCTCCTTGTGCCTACTGTATTATATCCCGATCCGTTCATGAGAAGCGAAATTTTTTCATTGGCTTTTCGCTGTAAATTGTCACTGGATTCAACAACGCGCCGGCGCAACGACTCTTTAAACGGCTTTTTGTGGCCACTCACGTCCTCAAGTACGTGTAGGCCGGTACGTAGAGCCTCTTTTCCTATAGCTTTAGCACCCTTCTTCAGCAGTGGTAGTACACTCCTGAAGAGTCCTCCGAGAAAGCTGCCGATTCCGTGTCCGCGCTGATGAGGTGATCCAACATATATATTGTGTATACGTCCGTCAGCACCGCCACCGATCTGATTCTCGTAGTAAGCCGTATAATGAGCCACCATAGCTTCACTCTATCTGGGCAATCTGTCTTTCCAGAGAACTGTCGGGTTTAACGTTCCACCCGTGAATGCCAGCTGTTTGCAATGAATCAGCTTTTATATTAGCGTCAAACATCGTTTTATGTAGCCGTAAAGTTTAGATTAATTTCAGTATATTCGTTAAATGTTACAATGTAAAATTACGTTGGATGTCTTTTCATGTGTCAGACTCTCTTAAAGTGAAGCGTGATCGTCAGTGTCCCGTACTCGAATGCGATAGGCTTGCCCAAATCATCTCTTACATCTATCTCGATAGAGTGAAAACAGTTGTTTATAAGAGGTATGTAATTCGGTGGTGAAAAATATTTCACTTGAGTTGTTCCGTATGTGTATTTTGCTGTATCCAAATTAACTATGCGTAGTAGCGTTGTTTGCGTATCTCCCACTGTATAGGGTACACAAATATCTGTGTATACAAAGAGCTGATCGGGTAGCCCACGGTTTATACAAGCGGGTACGCTAGCCCGACGCGGTACACCTCGCTCCAAGCGTAGATTAATGGCTTGAGGAGTTTCCAAGTCGGCCTGCGGTAGCAAACGCTTTTCGAACCCCAATATTCGTTGTACTTTATGACTCATTTGTAGTACATTATCGGTGCACGTATTTTCCTTCATTATGTCAATAGCCACATAACCGTTTGCATTTTTTTCTTTTACAATCTGTATGCCAGCTTCACGTAGACCTTTTAAATGATTTATGTGAGACACAAGTTCCTCATGATCTTTGTATAATCCATATGGTACATGCCCCGCAACAGGTATTTCGGCATCGCAACGAGCCCATTTGATTTTCGTCTCCGACTCCTGGAGATGAGTCATCGTGCAGGGTACATGAATTTCCGCCAAGCCTACGCTCCATCGACCTTTCAGCGATATTTCCCGCTTGAGTTGAGTGGTAAAGTGTGTTGTTGTATTGTCCGGAAAATAGTTCATACTGCTGTTACTCGGTAGCACGAGAAAAAAATCATCTATGTCTTGCATTTTGATGTTTTTACGTGATGTTCTGAACGTTTGACGCGGGTATCCAAGAGTTGAATTTTGCTGGGTAACCCACCCAACTCACGAGAATTTGTTTTTTAGCACCGCGTCCTTTTGTCTGGAGCACTTGGTTGATTTTAAATGTTCGATCTTTGCTAGCACGATTTTCATGAACACGTGTCAATTCTTCGGGATAAAAGAAGCCTTCGATAGTTTCGCCTTCGAGATCGTTCAGTTCGTAAACACGCAGTCCTTGACGTTCAATAACTCTTTTAACACGAAAAATTTCTTCACTCCAATTTTTCTCGTAACCCTTCTCGAATGTACCTTTTGTTCTACTAATACGAACATGATCATCGACTTTGTATTTATACGTCGTGAAGCGTCTCTTTTCGCGTCTTTTCACAGCCGCATGCATCATATTATGCGATGCTGCGTCGGCATTGTACAATGTTACGGCTGCCGGTTGCATTTTAATTGTCGAATGTATCGCATGATTGTAAGCGTAAACAAATTGCTGCATCACGTCAATGTAGCGATGTGTGTTTTTATGCGTGAAATAACGCCACATGCGTTCCTTCAGTGTTCGGTTAAAACGCTCGACAATAGACGCTTTTATGTCGGGATTACGAGCAACCCGAAATCGAATGTCATATTGTTTGAGAAATTTTTGGAGTTCACTACCGACGAATTCTTTGCCGCGATCTGTCTGTAGATATACAGGTTGACGACCATCACTTCGTTCGAAAATCCGTTTAAACGCTTTTGTCACTTCACGAACCGTTTTGTCCTGCAAGGGTTCGACCCATGCGTACTTGCTGAGTACGTCAATGACCATTAGCAGGTACGACACATTATCGTTGTAACTCTTTAATGAGCGTAGATCCACGAGGTCGGCTTCCCAAACATCGTCGATATTATTAACATTGTAGTAGAGTCGTGGAAAGAGACGCCGCACGGGTCTGTGCATAGTATAAGCGTCTTGCTGCGTAAGCCATTCATATACATCGTCTGCTTTATTTTTGCCTTTAATCAGTCGTCTAGCTCCGGTATAACCCGAAGGATTTGAAGCATCATAATATACTTTTTCGAATGACATGTTTGTTGGATTTTGCTTTAAAGTTTAATCCAGCGAGCAAATCCGCAACCAGAGAGGCTGCTTTTTCGTCGTCGTTTTGAAGGAGGCTCTTGATTTCTCATAACAGTATCGTCACTATCGCGCACATATTCAATATTGACATTACCGTCATTGTTGTCCTCGCTACGCGTAGTGCCGATCTCGGAATTTCTATGATTATTCCGCGTGCGCTTAGTTGCTGTAGTTTGTGCTATGTGCCATAAAGTTTCGTTCCCGACAAATTCTCGCGGTACACCACCAGCTCGAAGACTCGATATGAACTGTATGCGTCCGTGCGGTTTTATACCTTTTCTAGATCTTACAGCATCATTCACAAGGTCCACAATATTGGAATTCGGGATGTATCTGTTGTTTATTGTGACAACGCCTTTGCTATCCCAACTCACGTTATTAGACTGAGTCGCGGTGGTACGAAGATATTCCACAAGCGACGTTGCTTTACGCTTATACGCTTTTGGTACGCTATTTATTATTATATCATCCTCTAGAGTTGGTTTTTGGGTTTTTTCGTGTTGCGGCGCTTCAGTTTTTACACCACTGTGAAATAGGAAGCGCTGTAACACCTGCATGTAATCTTTCCATTTACGTGAGTCATCGCCGCCGTACTTTGTCGATTTTAAAATCTTAAAAAGTTCAGCGTCTTGTCGCGAAAGTGCGTCCCCAGGTGTCTGTACGGTTTTCTTCGGAGTTAGCAGATCCTCGATTTTACCGGCATGGCCAAAACCTGTCATAGGTTCTCGGTCGTCGGTATTGCTGCAGCACTGCTTGTTGTCGTCGTCGTCGGTAATCGGCACTAGAGCCATTTTCTTTGCGTACTCCATAGCTTCTCAGGAACTTCCTTCCCCGCCGCTGGCAAACAATCTACTGAACAGCGTCGAGATGATCGGTGCTAATAATAGTGGTAAAAACGCGCCACCACCTTTTTGAATTATTATACGTTTTTTAGCCTTCCAGTTGAAGCGTTTACGTCGACTACTAGCAACATCACTCCGGTTTATCATGCCACAAGCGGCGATTTGTCGAAGCACTTTTTTATATTTTTTCAGTCTGTTTTTAGCGCTACTTTTAATATCGAGCGAACCGTGTAAAATATTTACAGCACACTCACAGATACATTTAATGAGTGCTTCATCAGCGGTTCGTAGTAGAGCTTTGCGTTGCTCCTTATTAGAATGATAGAGTGCATTCAGCATAGCGGTACATCGTTTATCAAAAGGCACTCTTCTCGCGCGATCTTTTTTTAAAAATTTTTTCGTCATACTTGTGTGCACGCAACGGCTATGCTCTTCTTACGATGTGCTATGATCTTTTGTGTACTGTTGACTGATGCCCTCGTACACATGTGCTCGCCTTTTAAATACGGTGTCTCGAGTTCTTCGGGACGTAAACCTGCATACGTTTATCGTCGGGAAAAATTGTCGTGCGACATCGGCAATTATCGGGCGTGGATTGCTTTAGATCCAAGAGAAGATATCCGTGCGGTTGCGCGGTTGCATCGTGGTACGCTTCGGTTAAGAAATGCGGATTTTCCGGATAAACTTGACGCGCTAGATGACGAATTTGTGCTCGATCTCGAGGATTTTTAAAAATTACTATATAGTTTGTGTTTAACGAGATGTCTCTTTGACCATGACCCTGGTGAAAAATATTTTGCGTGATGAATATAACGCTGATATTCTTATGGTGACTGCCTTTAGTAAAAAGATCCACAATAGTGCCATTTGACGATTCACGCATTAAATCATCGATAATAATAAGTTTTTTTAGAGCATTGTCGTTTGAATAATCGGATGGCTGCGGCATTCCTTCGATAAATTCTATTTTCGGTACTTTTTTATAGTCCGCGCTATTATTCCGAGCCGCGTCTAATGGTAAAGGTGAAGACGACGACGACCGCAGTGATGCCGAGTTAATGTGGATCGTACGAATATTAGGATCCAAAGTATCACCGTAGTAAAATATGATTCTATCAAACACGACGTCGCACATTGAATTTAAATTTTTAAGAAATTTTTTCACAAAAACCGTTTTTCCACATCCTGTGGGTCCACATATAAGCGATGTCCAAGGATGTTTCCATCTTACGTCCATATTTTGAATTTTATTTTAACACAAAACGCGTTTCGAAATATTTTTTACAAGCCTTTCACGGGAGCGGCGGCGGCGGCGGCGGCGGCGGACCCCGCACGTCGTTACTAGCTTATTCGACGTGTACGCGCGCACCCGCGGTTCAGCTTAAACAGACACGCGCTCGTGCGCTCATAAGCTTATAAACGAGCGAGTGTCGACGAGCTTACAACGTCACATGCGCGTCTATCAGCTAATAAAGTCGCATGTGGAGATTAGCCTAGGTGAAGAGGATAGAAATTGTGACACAACATGATATGATCGAAATTTTCATTTTTTTAAATTAAAAACTCGTTTTTTTTTTTAACATATAAATTAAATTTTATTATTCACCTGTAAAAAAGAATAAACGACAAGTACAAGACAGGATTATGAATTTTTGTTGTTTATTTTTGGCAGCGGTTATAAGTATATGTTTATAAGTATACACACGCTCTCACACACACACACACACACGCACACACGCACACACACATACATGTGTGCTCATACCTTTCTCATACTTATATACAAAGAAATACAATCATTTATTTATTTATTATTAAAATTTACAAAATACACGTTATAATAATAATAATAATAATAATAATAATAATAATAATAATAAAAAATGTTAAAAGCTATTGCTGTTTCGGACTTAACCTAATTTGAACCCAAACGGCAGCGAAAGATCGTGTTTTATGTGTCGCCGTTTGCGACACACAACACGGCAGGTTTTGGAAACCGTGCGAGGGATTACGTCGTGCATCGCGGTTCTTTGTATCGACGGGAAACGGAGGGAAATAGACTGATAATTTTTGCATGGCAGATCGCTCAAAATAAGCTCCCTTATTGACTCGAAATTTATGAGACGCGAGTTCGCATAGTTCAGGCTGAATCCCTTCAGCTTGCATACCGTTTTTACCACATTCTCCGGCTCCTCGCTTGTGACCACTGTATAGCCATAAAATTTTGGGCCTCCCGAAACGAACGAGTTTATACAAGCGTTCTTCCCGTCACACGACAATTCGTCGGCCATATCGCCAAGAAGATCGCCTAACGGTGGTACCCATTTGTCGGACAAACCAGAGCTCTTGCAGATAACTGAGTCAGTATCGTAATACAAGACTCGGCGATCTAAACGCTCAAGATAACTATACAGTTTCAGGCGCGCCAGAGCTGTAGTGAACGCCGCTATAACTACATTGATGAGGGGATTAGCTGCAACTGCCTCGGCTCGCGATTACCAATTAACATACATAACATCGTCGTTAACCAGAAGTAGTCTATTTACCTCCTTTTCGTTGTCGTAAAGCAGTGCCAGTAATTTCTCCCGGTCTGTCACGATTTCTGTGCGCGTGAGGTTATCCCGTTGACCAAACTTTCCCCAAAACGAGTTGAGGCAAAGTTTAGCCACCGAACGTAGACCGGGATTTTTCTGGAATTTCTCGATGTCTAAAGCGATACCTTCGGCTTGAGCGTAATCGTTAATATATTTTTCGCAAGACGCCTTATCCACACAATGTTGCGGCGGTCCGCTTGCCTCCTGCTTGATTTTTAAAAACGTAACAACATAGGCCGCGGAAAGTCCACCTTCGCGTGTCTCGGGATTATATTGAGTCGTTTTGTACGCGCAGATGTTTTCGATTTTAATTATCACGTAGCCGACTTCTAATGCCTTACACACCTCGTCTGTTACCCACGTACCCGTCAAGCAACGATCGTTCGCGTCGTCGTGTGGACAATCTTCTTGTACCTCGAGTTCCGTACATTTGCGGCAAAGAGCAAAAAGCAATTTTCCGCGAGCTCGTACAGGCAGTACGGGATGGAACAGGTCACGCGGCGGAAGTATCGTACATTTAATCATGCCATTGATCGTTCTACCTATCGACTCGTACGAGCCGTTAAATAGAGCGTCGCACTCTGATCCCACGTGTATAGTTGGGTGGCCTACGGGGAATCTCCCCGTTTTTGAAATATACGGGTAGAGTGAGCAGATGTCAATGTACGATATTTTCTCACCGGGTGAAACGTCGTAGGCCGTCACCGTATTACCTGTGCGACCGCCATAAAATCCGTCGCGAGGGTTTAGACACGCGGTCAAGCGTCGCGGGTGGTTATTTAAAAACACTCCGATGCTCGGATCACTCTTATGCATCTCCGCGAATTTACACTCCCACATCTCTACCAACTCGTAGCCGTGAGAGCGTATCTTCGCACTTGTTGCCAATGTACGCGTGAACCGTGCATCGAAGCTGCTGTTTTCCGTTGCTACACCACGTGCTCGATTGTTCGGGAAACAGGTGACACAGCCGTGCCAATAGCAGCCGTGATATTGGTACACTATGCGTCGATTATCGTACTCCAGATAACCGTCGACGCGTGGTCCTTCGGGTAAACGGTACTCGCGGGCGCGTGCCGGCTGGATTATATCACGACCTACCTCTCGTTCAACCCAAAGGAGCCAGTCGACGGCTTGCTGCGAATGCACTCCCGAGCGTCTATACCCACCGGCAGGTATAACACCTATTGTTTTAGGACTAAGAAAGTTGCGGCGGTACACGAGTGAGCAGGCGGAGGCTATCGTCACAGCCTCGGTGAAGGGGCAAACGTTACCCGTCTCGAGAAATATTTTACGAAATTCGCGGCAAGCTCGACGGAGAATTTCCACATCCATTTTACAGTATTTCACGATTTCCTCGTGAAAAATGAACGTTTTGTTTTCCCGAACTTGCTCGGCGTACCATCCGTAAAATTTTTCGCGTTCACCCGTACTCATCGTGTCGGGTGAATAGTATTCAGCGGCGGGTAGAGGACCGTTGGCGTGAGCATCCACGTTTTTCGTATTGAAAAGATGGGGAAAGTAACCTTTCCCGATTTTTTCGTCGAACCCGAAAGCTTTCGGTAGATCAGCCAGGCGCATATGAAAATAATTTAAACTGTCGATAAAAACAGTGCGTCCAATGCGCAATGAAATTATCGAATTTCCAGTTAAAATTATGCTCGGCTTAGGCATGTCTGTGAGACGATTAACTATATTTCTCAATATAAACTGTGCATCGAACGACTTAGCGTTATGAGCGATACACACTATATTGCGAAATTTCGTGTCTCGTCGCACGGAAAGATCCACCAACTCTGATACGGGGTCTTTTACGAACACGTGTTCACACACCCCGCACCAACGGCAAACTCTCTCAGGCTTTGCATCGCCCATTTCTAAACAAATTGTGCAAAGCTGTTGCGCCACACCAAGCGTCACAACATGTTCGCGCACTTTGTCGACGTTTACGTCACCCTCGCTAAAACTATCATCCTGCCGTGTTTCAAAATCGTAAAAAATAAAGAGCGTATCCGGATGCACTTGTTCCCCGTTTTTTGATTTTATCGCGACACGCGGTTTCGCCACCTGCATATAACAATGCTCATTAGAGCCGTGTAGATTTTTGCATGTTTGGCAATAAACTACACCGCACTTGTGAGCATTATTAAGCCCGCGGATCATTTGACCGCAGATCCCACACACGCGTAAAGTCTCGCACACCGATGTTCGTGTACGCGTATCGCCCTCTTGACGGTTAGATCGCGGCTTCAAGTGATTCTCGAAACAAGCCGTGTTATAAAATACCCTACCACAATCGTCACACGCTCGTTGTTCATCCTCGCTATCGATGCTAATGACTTTATTGTCCTGTTCCACAGGCACAGGGCCTCCAGCTAGAGGCTCAACCGCCGCAGAGCGGTCAGTGTCTGCGACACAGGGTGGCACGCTTAAGCATCGGGGGCAGCTACTCGAACATTGATGCTGACCCTCGCGGCGGAAGGATTTATTACAGGGTATGCAATAATTCCGTCCACCTGAGGCACCAAGTAAATTCGTAATAGGCGAGTAGTGTTTCAACACGCTACAATACGCTATATTAACAATCTCTATATGTGCCGCATCGTCGAAACACGAGCGCCCATCAAAAATCGGTGCTGCACCCCGACCTAGCGTTTCCCAGTCGTAAACAACGATAGCAACGCGCGACGAGATATAATAATCTTGAAAGGCTTGTATTTGTGGTATACCACAGCCTTCTTCGGGTACTATAACACGAGCCTTTTTCACAAGCTTACGCGCTTCTTGCCGTTGAGCGGGCGAAGACACGTGACGAAAGCGGTTCCACGCAGCTAATTGCTCTTTACTCCGGTTGTTCTTTAATTTATTATTTTCGCGTGCAACTACTACGGATCGCGGAAAACATAAATTATCGTCTTGACCAATACGAACGAGCGATTTACTTTTTAACATGGGAACGCGAATCCCACCACCATTTGGGGCTTCCACGTATGTGACGGTGAAGCGGAGGGTATCCGTAGCCGAGAGCACTCGCGAACTCTGATTTACGCTACACATTAAATTCCATAGCTGATCAGGTTCGAAGAGTGAAATCGGCCTGATCGATATACCGGCTGCACCGTCAACCATATCAGCCGTTTGAAAGCCGATTCCTATCAAATCTGCTTGATCGCGGTCTTTCACAAAATGATGGTGGATGTCGCGAACTGCGTTATGCACCCATGTGACGGGGTTTACGGACTCGGATGGTGGTATTAACATCAGATCCGTCTGACGTGACAAAACTTTAAAACGACGTGAATATACATCGCGAGCACTGCCTATAACGGTGAATCTTTCGCCCGCGGGTTTTATCGTCGCAACATCGTCGGATAAGACGTTTTCTGAATTTCTACCCGACTCTACGTTTGTATCAACGACACTATTTTTTTCACTATTACCCGAGCCGAAGGTATCGCTATTACCGAGCCGCGCACTACCACAACCTATCTGAACCGCTGATGCACAACTAACCTGAGACTCCGATGATGATGATGATACTGGTGATGATGATGCTGCTGATGATGATGGTGGTGGTGATGATGCTGGTGATGATGATGCTGGTGATGATGATGAAGCTGTTGGTGATGATGATGAGCATGTCGGTGATATAGGCGACAACGGTGGAGGTACCAGCAGCACTGAAATCAATGGAGTGATTACTCCTCGTCCGCTGTTCCGTCATAAGCTTCGAGGAACCTTAAAAAAATGAGGTCCTCGTCGTCGTCGTAATGATCCGATTCCTCCCCGAGTACCCCATTGGCGTCAAAGTACGGCACGATATAATGCGGTGCCATTTCCGCTAGAGTAGCGACTCTTTCCCTCAGAGCCTCCATACGGTCTTGCACATCGTCAAGAGGTAGTGGTGGAGGCTCTGGGTTTTCGCGTCTGACGAAGAACAGTTCGTTAAAAACGTCCTCGTCATTCTCGCCACCCAGCGGAATGATTTCTTCACCTTCCTCATGAGCCTCCTCATGAGGAGGGGGTAGAGATACAGGACTGTACGAAATATCGTGCCGCCCTTCAAGCCGATTATCATTTTCGATCTCGGCGAGGAACCCTGAATTTTCAAAATTATTATTAGTATTATTATTATTTTAATAATAATAATAAATCGATAATTTAAAAACCTTATAAAACATATACTTACAATCATCACGATTATCCAGTTCCGCTAGCAAAACGGTGGAGGCCTCGTCGATGTTAAGAGGCCGCTGTCTGTAAACGGCCTCTTCCATCTGCTGCTGCTGCTGGTCCTCCTCCTCCTCCTCGTCGCCGACCTCGTCCTCATCGTCCTCATTGTCCTCGTCCGAGTCGTCCTCGTCCTCCTCCTCCTCTTCTTCCACGTCACGCTCGAGCGACTCTAAATCTTCGAGGCGCTTGAGGGTGGATGCATCGGAGTCATCGTCATCCGACGAATCCGATGAATGGTCAACATCCATTCCCTCAAACGCCCTCTCGTCGTCGCTCTCCATGTTGTGAATTTCATCGACGGCCTCGGTACTCACGACCGACTCCGAACCGGAACTCGACGACGTCGACGCGCTGGAGCCTGCCGCCATCTCATCGTTGTCGCGTTCATTACTTGCGAGAAGTCCTAGCGGGAAAATAAAAATACAAAATTAAGAAAATTTTATAAGAGTATAATTTTTAATAACAAATGTAAATATTAATTTTATTACTTACCATTAACAATGTCTATTCCCCGAACGAGGCGTCGCAACGGCCTGTGAAAAAGACCACCGCACGACGATAGGTGGTCCCAGACACAGCGTTGCGATAAGTACGACTCGTTGAAAGCGCCGCTCTCGTATGCCTCGGTTATGAGGTGGCAATTACCCCTTCGAAGTACAATCGCGAACTCGGTTTTCAACTGCGAGACGGTGAAATTCGCGATATTCGCGAACCACCGCTCGTTCAAGTATCGCGACATCCGCGAGTCGCGACTAATAAAAACTCGCGCGGTTAGCCTCAGAGCCTCCACAAGCTTCCTTTGAGGGGTGTTCGAAGGCATTTTCGACGTTAAACACAAAACGAAAACACAAAAATAAACTGTTTGACACACGGTAGAGCACGAGTAGACACAAGAAACTTGTAAGTCGACACGCACAGTAACACGTCTCAGCACAGAATTAGACGAAAATGTCTTTTTCTGATAGTTTTATACTTTAAACCAAAATAGGCCCCCCCACCTACAGACCTTGTTACTCTTACTGCAAAAGCGTGTAAAAAAAAGGGTAAAAGGTCAGCAGTCGGAAGCCGGTGCATTGATATACCATCGGCGTCTCAAGGGTCACCGCAACCATTGACACTCGCCGTCAGTATCTATTCTTTTACACGACGCTGCACTCAAGCCTTTTTTTTGTAAGGTCGTTAATGAGTCCTCTGGAGCTGCGTCGCTCTAACACACGGTATTGTCGAAATATGTTCCGTTTTTTTTTTGCTGTTTTTCCTCGTAGAATACTACGAGCATAGAATGTTTCAGAACATCACTATAGCCTCGTAAATATAATATTTTGAAGGCTATCAACCATACAGAGTAAAATTTGGTAAATTGGTCAAGCATTTACGGCGTTGTATTGTTTTTCGTCTTTAACCAGACCTCCTTGACCATCTGCATCCTACAGTGTGTGCTTTGTACAAACACACACACACACTAATGCATATACGCTGACAATCACGAGCATAGTCATACTCACCCCTCCACCGAGCAGGATGCATATTTCCGCTTTTAGTCAAAAAAGATAAGAGTTACGACTTCTTCTAAAATCATGCGTCATGCAGTTGAGTGGTCCAAATCAAGCTTTTAGGCAGGAAAAGATAAAATTTTCCTTTTGAGTGAATTTTAAGAGCATACTTATACTTACACCAACCCCTCCGCCGAGCACGATACATATTTCCGCTTTTAGTCGAAAAGATAAGATTTACGACTTCTTCTAAGATCATGCGTCATACAGTTGAGTGGTCCAAATCAAGCTTTTTGGTAGGCAAAGATAAAATTTTCCTTTTGAGAGAATTTTAAGAGCATACTCATACTTACCCTCCGCCGAGCAGGATGCATATTTCCGCTTTTAGTCAAAAAGATAAGAGTTACGACGTCTTCTAAAATCATGCGTCATACAGTTGAGTGGTCCAAATCAAGCTTTTAGGCAGGAAAAGATAAAATTTTCCTTTTGAGTGAATTTTAAGAGCATACTCATACTTACACCCACCCCTCCAGTGAGCAGGTTACATATTTCCGCTTTTAGTCGAAAAGATAAGATTTACGACTTCTTCTAAGATCATGCGTCATACAGTTGAGTGGTCCAAATCAAGCTTTTTGGTAGGCAAAGATAAAATTTTCCTTTTGAGAGAATTTTAAGAGCAGACTCATACTTACCCCTCCGCCGAGTAGGATATATATTTCCGCTTTTAGTCAAAAAAGATAAGATTTACGACTTCTTCTAAAATCGTGCGTCATACAGATGAGTGGTCCAAATCAAGCTTTTTGGTAGGCAAGGATAAAATTTTCCTTTTGAGAGAATTTTAAGAGCCACCCTCACCCCGCCGTACATACCTTTAGACTATCGTGACACAATTTATAGGTCATAAAAATACATTAGCGGTGGGTGAAAGAGTGCACTCAACTTTTCTGGGAACCTAGCAAGATAACCGTTTGCTGTAGATTAACCATGTCTGAAAATATAATACCACAACAACAATGCATCGATGACTCATATGTAAACCGTTTCCCCCACCATAAACTACCTTCTATTATATGGTGGAGAGGGTTCGTACGCGGCATATATAAAAAAGACTGGCGACGGGGTGACCACCAGAAAGACCAGTGAGCGGTTCCATACTACATCAAACATAAATATAGTTAAACTACGCATCGATAAATCGTGCTGCAGTGTTCTCTCCCATACGTGTACACGCTCCATTGTGGTTGAAGCACATTTTCGACATGAGTACTTCAGATTTAAGTGTGAACACCATGTACCGTATTCTGTCAACTGAAGAGAAGAAAAAATTAGAATCACCACTACTTCTGGGGTCGACATATAATCTCAACGCTTCGGAGACCAAAAAAATAAGTGTTGGTCTTCAACCACGTGCAAATGGAGAAATTGTACCTATTGTGAAATTACAAAATAATAACTCGTCAGGAGGGATAGTGTTTGAATCTTCGGCGTGGAGTAAACTACAAGACTGCTATGAAGATATAAGTGCTCATTTCACGAGTTGCAAAAGTTATGGTTGGAAGAGCGATCGTACCAACTCGCCGCCACTCAAAATCGAGGACTTCGAGGTTTGCTTTACAACAGCGTTTGGGTCAAAGGCTGTTGTGTTCGATCGGCGACCTGAAGAGTCAACCACCGAGGAAGCTGATGACAATAACGAGGAATCTCAGCTAGACCCTCCACCACCGAAGAAAAAGAAGAGTCATTATTCACCAGCAGTTGTTATGCAAAAAACATCATTTGACGGTCTATGCAACGTGACGGTCTGCGTCGAGGAGCGCTTCAGACGACTTCAACGATTTGCCTCTAGTGTCAAAACGTGTATTGATACTCTGTGTGCAGAATTGCTTCTTCACATTCCAGCTAATGAATCATCCGAAAACGTAAATGAAGCTCGAGTTAAAGAACTTTTTACACTAAACGCAAAGTCTTTGCATGACGCTGTACAGCACAGAATGGACCCCTCTTTCTACGGTCACTTATTCGATGTAGTGTTCGTAGAACTAAAGGTATTTTGTATTCCATATATCACAAACGAGGTAAAGAAAATGTTGGAAATTAATAAGAAGACATTGGCTGCAGCCAAATGAAGAAGTTAAACCCAGGTAATACTAATAACATGCGGTGTTTATAAGCGAATTCTCTTAAGTACAGTATTTTTAGTTTTAGTAATTTGGCGCGGCTGCGTGTGTTCGTGTGTATATATATGTATATAAATATTGTAAACATAAACAATAATTAAATAAACAAATTTATAAATATGTAAGTGTTAATTTATTCGAAGAATCCATTTCTCATAGACATTAGAATAAGCATGAAAAAGCGCGAGAAGAACGAGTATACGGACGCGCCGACCATCTCGCGCTGGTGGGTGAAGGTGGGAGCGCTGTGGGAGGGGGTCGCGGCGGGTGGGGGTTCTCGCGGTCGCGTGCGCTATTTGATATCACTCTCACGTGCGTCGCCACTGTAGACGGGCAGTCGGATACCACGGAGCACACGGGTCTCTCGCGATCCTTGACCACCAGCCGTGACTTACAACAACGACCACCGGTGGCGCCACCGCCGCCTCTCAGTCGGACACGCGACGGAGCGCTGAGCACACACCGCCTCTCGCGATCTTGGGCCACCGCTTGGGACTTCCGGCGACGCTCACCGGCGGCGCCACCATCGACTCTCAGTCGGACCCACGGCGGAGCGCCGAGAGCACGCCGTCTCTCGCGATCTTGGGCCACCGGCTGGGACTTCAGATGAGACTCACCGGCGGCGCCACCGTCGACTCTCAGTCGGACCCACAGCGGAGCGATGAGAGCACGACGCCTCTCAGTCAGACACGCGGCGGAGCGCCGAGGGCACGTAGTCTCTCGCGATCCCGGGCCACCGCTCGGGACTTACGGCGACGCTCACCGGCGGCACCACTGTCGATTTTCGGACCCCAGCAGAATGCACGAAGCACGTGGTGCTTTCGCGATCTTGGTCCACAGCGCGGGCGGAAACAAAAGGGAGGAGAACAGGGGTAAGTTAACACGACACACATACAGGGAGGGGGTGGTGGACAAGTATAGAGACGAATCACAGTCGTTCTCTCGTTAAGGGGTGGGAAGAGGGAGGGTCAATTAGAGGTCTTGTAGGGGTAAGTTAACACGACACACGTACAAGGAGGGGGTGGTGGACAAGTATAGAGACGAATCACAGTCGTTCTCTCGTTAAGGGGTGGAAAGGGGGGAGGGACAATTAAAGGACTTGTATGGGAGGGTGGGTACTTAAGGGAGGGACCGGGTGGGAAGAGGGAGGGACAATTAGAGGGCTTGTCTGGGAGGGAGGGCACTCAAGGGAGGGGAGGAAGGCATTCTAGGGAGGGGGAGGGGTTACCCCCACCACGCCCCCTTTATGACGCCACCAGGCCACGCCCCCTCTGGCGCCTGGCGCCACTAGGCCACGCCCCTTCTGTCTCGCGATCGTGGGCCTCTTCTACTGAGGGTTTTTAATTGCGACGAGTCAGCGTTTTATCTTAATCCAAAAGGAGCAAATGTCTTAGTGAAAAAAGGAGATAGGGCTGTGTACAATTTTATTCACAACGATGATAAAGAATGTTTGACGGTCCTGTTCACGGCCAATGCTGCTGGCACAAATAGCACCGCCGATCATAATTTTCACCTAGAGAGGATCCCTGCGAGTATTTCCGCGAGTATCCCGGATACGTGGCGAATAGGAAAGACCGAGAGCGGGTGGATGACCGGTGAAAGCTTTTACGAATACATCACAAACGTATTTCACCCGTGGTTGCTTGCGAACAATATTGCATTTCCCATTGTGCTGTACATGGACGCAAACTCTTCTCATCTGACGATGGCACTTAGCGAGTTCTGCCGAATTCACAAGATTATACTCGTGGCGTTGTACCCGAATGCAACTCATCTAATACAACCACTCGATATCAGCTTTTTTCGACCTGCAAAAGGTGCATGGCGTAAAGCGACAACTGAATGGAGGATAAACCACAACGGGATTCGAATGAGGAAGGAACACTTCGCGCCTTTACTCGCAGACGCTCTCGGAACGCTTAACATCTCCGATATTTTACGTAGAGGATTCGAGGCTTGTGGCCTTCATCCATTGGATCCAGATGCAGTGAATTATAAGAAGCTGGTATCCCGAATGAAATCCGCAGCTGGTTCAAACGTCGAGAGCTCCAAAGAAACTCCCGTTGTCGATTTCGAGAATGGCCTAAAATTGATTGAGAAATATATCCCTGTGAATGCGCTGCAGAAATTTAAGACTACTGAAAACCTCGAAGAGTGGAATGGCGATTTAAAGGATCAGAGTCTATTTCACGTATGGAGCGCTATTCGTCGACGTAATGGGATTTAATTTTTTTAATCATTTCCTTTATTTGCTCTGTAGTGTAAATTTCCCCAAAAATGCCAAACGCACTACAAAGCTAAAGTCCCGAGCTTTTCCCTTTATTTTTAATGGGCGCTAGGCGCGAAAAATATTACGCGCCGGGAAAAACTGGCGATGTTCAGGGACCAAGCTGCTTTGCCGGACTAGCCGCAGCAGTCAAGAAATGTAGAGTGGCGGGATTCTATATCAGGAACTCGGGCAGACCAATGAGAATAAGTTTCAAGTTTTTAATTACGGGAATCACAAAATAGCTGTTTATTCAGAATTAATTAAAGTCAAATGACTAGAAATTAACCATAAGGACCTCGATCGGCCAACATACGCACACGCACACACAACATATGAAAGAACGGGAATTAACGAAAACCTAACGACACTATGATTTACTGCGGGACGGTTTCGAACAATCGATAATCCACCCTGATCGATTTACTTTAAACAACGCTAAGACTCTATACACGGGATGATCTCGAGCCTTCACCCGCGATCGGATATTTCACCGGTTGCCCACCAAATCCACAAGGTCCAAAACGATGTGGGACGATACCGGGATATATCCGATTTTACAATATAACATATAGAATTTAATAAAATAGATCACGCGTTTCAACACCTCACTTTTCCAAACGACGCGATCTACCCGTATCTCTCTCACACGCACACACACGCACGGTGCAGCGGGAACGAACTCACTCTCGAACAGTAATTAAATAATGACACTTATTCGCGACAATCAACCTCTCAAACGGCAAAAACCAGCTACTCAATTCACCAGTGTCAAATATTAACGCGAATCACTCTCAAACAAGAAAACACACAAATCGTTCCCGCCCACAAATAATTAACACTAAAATGACTGAACCCGCCGATACTATCTCCCGGCAAAACCAAAAAACTATGTTAACAGATTAACATCCGCGGGAAAACGACTCACCGTAAGTTACGCGAGACTCACTAACAACGATCAAATTGAGAATCGCCAACTTCTTCCACGCGCAAGGCCGCTATCACCACCGATTAATTTGACCACTATTTTACAACAACGAATGAAAAGACTCTAATTGTCGAACGACAAGGGCTCACCTCGATGCCGAAGATGCGGGAATTTGCCTCGACTCCCGCTCTCCTCTCAGCCCCATGGTTACCCTCGATGCTATCGATTCTAGCGGGACGACGATCGGACGAGAACAGCCTAGAGATGTGCCGATCGCGGAAGCACGAGCCCTCTCATCCCTACTCTTACATAAATTGGGCAAGGAACAATCAGGCGGCCAACTCTGACTCTTGCAACTACTCGCAACCACGATTAGCGATTTAATATTTGTCGCACTGGCGCGCCAACTCCAAAATCTGGGCGCGCTCGATAATTGCAGCGCAGCAGGAGAATGACAGTTGATAATGCGTTATTTCATGCGACGATGTTGCTCGGGATGTTGCCCTTCCTTCTTTCAGTTGCAGATTCGGGAGAGAAGATTAATGTTAGCGCAGAAATGCGCCTCGAGATCGACTATTCCTCTTTGTCGTAGCGTAGCGGGATTTTCCATATTCACGTAGTTAATATCGATGCGGAAAACTCTCATCGCTCGGCGTACATAAATAATAAAGAAATAAAAAGAACTAAAATTATGTCCTAATTGTATATCGAAACGGTATGGATTTGCCGGTTGTTGTCGTCTCGCTAAGAATCGGAGATGAGCGGAATTTTACCACGTTACAGCTCATATCCTCATCTTTTTTTCTTCAATGCTCTTAGTGTTCTTTTCCTTTTCGATCCAGCTTTCACTAGGCTCGAAAAAACAAGATGAAGACCCAACGGCCGAGCTGAAGCTCGAGAGTCAAGAGACTGAAGAACTGAAATTCTTGACTGCCAGCAAGATGAAGACGTAACGGCCGAGCAGAAGCTCGAGAGTCAAGAGACAGAAGAACTGGAATCCTTGACTGCCAACGTCGATAATCAGGGGCATCAGGGCGAAGAAACCGTGCCCTGGCCATGATGGAGGTCGACGATTGGCAAAATCGAGATTACAATGAGAACGACTTGTCGAATGATGTGAGTATTATCTACGGTGATTTGTTTGGGCTAAGTACACACGCGATAGCAACGGCAGTTGTGGAAAACGAGGATTCGCGGCAGCTTCTTGATGTTCGAGAAATTTCTTTGGACGGTACATTTATATTTATGTTTTGCAATTCTAAACCGCTTCTTATTTTTTGTCCAATATTTAAGAAAAATGTTTGTATGAAAGTGAAAGAACGACTTCGTCGAAGACTCCACACTTTATGGACCGCAGGATGTTTCGATCGCGCACCTAGAAAATCATTTCTACAATGAACCGCAGAATAGTGACTTCGAATCTGTCGCTCATCTCGAAAATGATCTTTCGAAAGGTATTATTATTGTTTACATATAACATGTATAATAATGGATTGAAAATAATTCTAAAACTTGTTGTGACAATGTTTATGAACCATGTGTATTTTTCATTTTAGAAGAAGAAAGTGTCATGCTAGACATTTCCGATTCCCGACTTCCAGGACCCGATATTCTTGCGGAACTTTCTGGAATTGACGGATACAACAATGTTCCGGGGCCTTTTCGACGAGCCCTCTTCTAGCCCTTGCCCACGGAAAAGGACAAGAAGCGACGCCAAAAGGAAAAAATTCCTACTGTCGTGACCTTCCACCCGTGGCAAACGTATCATGCGGTGAAGACAATACAAACAAATTGAAGAAAGATAACGAGATCGAAGAAAGAAAGAAGAAACGAGAATTGGCGAGTATCGAAAAAAAAAACGAGAAGTCGAAGAAAGCAAGAAAAAGAGAGTGGAAGCTGCTGAAGAAAGAAAACGAAAGATGGAAGCGGAAAAAGGAAGAAAGCGCTTGGAATGAGAAGAGAAGGCGAGAAGAAGACAAGAAGAGTTGATGGAAAAACAGAAAAAAAACGTAAAAAAATGTGTATGTGGAGACGGAAATGTTCCGAAAAACGACGTTTTTTATAATTATGCAATAAAAATATTAATAGTACAATCCCGGATTATGTTTATATTATTTTTTTTATTTTATTACTCTTCGGAATCTCCGTTTCCCTAGTGGTCGAAAATGGGGTCATCGCTGGTCGGGATTTGGCACAGCTATGTCGGCAGAGGGGACACTAATAAGCATGAATTAATCAGCCTCTATGCGGAAAAATAATTGGCGGAATCGATTGAATAAACCATTTTTAGAAAGAGAATTAACTGAATTTTAAAGTGGTGCAAAAAAAATCTCCAAATTTACATTCGTCGCAACGAAAAAAGCCATACAGTTGTCTGGTTGGCCTTATAGGGTACGGGAATAGGGACATTTACCTTACTAGAGCATACGAGAAACTCAAGCGGACCAATCACAGCTTGTCCCGTAGCCATCCTATGAGTGTAACACAGCACTTCGATACAGATTCGTAACAAGCTGAGAACTTGAAAATGCTGCATTTTGCTGAAAAAGAAACATTCGCTTTGCAAGAATGTCATTGACGATAATATATATATATATATGAGATCCCTGATGAAAAGAGTTTCTTTTTTCATTCGGTTTTATAGCACGGAGAAAGGTACAAATCCCAAAACGAATTCATAAATGCTTCGTTAGTTGTTATTATTTTTGCCGTTGTGCTTGAAAGTATACGGGAAACTGTAAAAACTCTCTTTCTAGCACCGTTGTGACGCATAATAGATTCAATAAATGAGCGGTCACCCATCCAAGTACTGATCGCCGTGAGCCAAACAGCTCGACGACAACGAAACATTTTATTTTCTCACATTCTCAGTAACGATAAAGGAAACAGGGGATAAATAAAATATTTCTTTTAAAACGTGTCTTTGAAGGATCAGTAAAGAAATGCAAAAACAAATTCAGAAATATAACATATTTGAGTATTATTGCAATACAATTGCAAGAGATGACCTTCGTTAGATAAATTTGGTGGTCCTAAGAAGGACCGTTTGGTCCGTAACTCTTATTCAAGCATATTATGTTGCTTTACGAAGTCTTGTCTGTGCTCCAATCACAGAGCTTAGCCCGTCGACGAACTATGATAATAATATAGCCCTCAACTGAGATTTGAAACGATCTGAGAACTTGGAAACAATGCTTTCCCGTGAAAACGAAAAATTCGGTTTCTAAGAACGTCACTGAACTTCTGGACTAAGAACGTATTTGAAGGATGAGTGAAAAAATGCGAAAACGAAAGTTTCTTTTTCACAATTTCTTTTTCTAGAATATGAAGTGGAGAAATGTCCAAACAAATCGGAAAATGTAGTTACATTTTATTTATTATAATATCTATTGATGTATATTGGATTGAATATATATTGCGCGTTACTTGCAATGTATCCTCTTATCGATAGAGAAAAAGCATCAAGTCTGAAAACCTTCATGAATACAATGCTTTCTCGCTCAGAAAAATATTGCATGAATTTTCATGTGCACGATGCCCAGGGCCCCGTGGGTTCATGCGGCATGCCTGTAGCACCGTTTCACTGTCCTCCAATATAGCGGATACCATCTCAAATTTTTGTGCCCAAAATATGACTCGATGAAACATCCGAATTGCATGAAATTTTTTTCATAAATGCAGAGCGGTAGTATGCATGGGTCTCAACTACGGTATTTGATACACGGTGCTTGTAAAGTATTAAATAAAATTAATTCTATAATCGCAGTAAAATGGGGTGGGGGGCAGCGTTCGGCCGTCCCAGAGTTTTTCACTTATTGTGCTTTTTATAATAATTTCCTGCAAAAATACCTAGTTGACACCCATGGTACATTAATCAAGGAATTCATTTTTGCTATTTGTTTATGCGATATTTTCTTTATTTAGCCGTATTTTGGGCACAAAAATTTACTGTTTATTTTAGTTTCTTTTTTTGCCACTGGCGCTGCGTATGCATGCGCTTGATGGCTCTTAAACATAACAAATAATCCGACCACGAGGAAGGTATAACGCCAAGGTTTATGAAACACTGAAAGAGTCTTGTAAGCACATGAATTGCGGCATTAGGTAGGTGCGAAACCATTTCATTTGTTATCATGTCCATTCCGGGAGATGCTTTTTTATTTATATTGGCAGTAGCAGCAACAACTTCATTAAAGGTAATGTTATGCGAGATACTATTGAAGACATCACACGAATGAGCTAATGTAATGGGCATGTTGACTGTAGGTGGTGCTATCTTAGTTACTGCCTCTCTAACAGCTTGCTCGTCTAAAGTAGAAGAAGGAGCCAAATTAGCATTGTTATATCTATTTTTGAAGGATTTTATTATATTCCATGTCTTCGAAACATTTGATTGGGGATTGATACAAGAGCAGAATTTTTTAAAACTTTTAGACTTTTCTTTCTTTAGAGTCTTAGTTGCGTCTTTGACGGAATCTTGATAGGTTTTGTACGTATCATCCGAAGGATTAGAAAGATAATTTTGGGAACAAAGTCTTCGTTTATCTACTACCGTAGTACATTTTTGGGACCACCAAGGGACAGATGGAGGAGCTTTATACTTTTTATTTATTACCGGAACTTTGGCCCCCGCAAGAACTAAGTTGCTTTTAAGGCCTTCCACAAATAACTCATAACCGCCAATAAGGTTAGCAATATCAATAACTATTTTTTCAGAGAATTCCGTCATAGCTGATTTAAAAACGTTACAATCCACTTTCGATAAGCTAAATCTAGGTCTAGCTCTGGCAGTGCTAAAAGCCGGTACAATTATCTTAATATTAATAGGCAAATGATCACTACGCATTGTATCAGGTATAATCTGCCAAGATGTAATAGGGACTAATCCGGGAGAAACAATCGTTAGGTCTGGTACGCTTTTAACTCCGTGGTCTATGTGTATTCTGGTGCCCGAACCATCATTAAGAATAACCAAGTTAGAATTGATTAAAGCATCATACAGAGTGCATCCAGATCGGTTAGTCAAGTCACTACCCCAAGAAAGGTGTTGAGCATTAAAATCGCCAGTAATAAGAATGTTTTCGTATTTGCAGGCTATAGATTCCAAAAGGTTTAACCATTCAGCGGACGAAATATTCTCACTTGGAGGTACATATATATTCAATAGATGGAACTGTTTACCAGAAAATTCGAAGTTAATAAAAAGACATTCAAATTTATTGTTAAATTGTATATCCTCAATGACTTTGTACGATATATTACTACTTATGATTGTGGCAACACCACCACCAGGGGTCTGGGACTGTCTATCCCTTCTAATTACGTTAAAGGAACGAAATGATAACGGGTTTCATTCCTTAAGCCAGGTTTCTGATACACAAATAATATCGAATTTATTTATAAAATGTTGAAAATCCGGTATTTTATTGAGGATACTCCTAGCATTCCATTGAGCAATTTCTAACACCTTTTTTTTATTTTGGATGGTAGGCTTATTCATCAGAGGATAAGTTTTCTCTGAAAAATTGCTCCCCCGTAGTAATTATTGAGTTTAGGATTTCCCTAGAGTCAGGGAATTGATAAGCTACCGTATTGCAAAGGTTAGTGTTGTAATTTTTCATAATTCTAGAGACCTCCAATTTAACTAATGCCGATATGTTAATCTCAGGAAGAAAGGTGCACTCATCTTCCTCATTACGAATTGTAAGATTTTCCGGATCAGTAGAGCTAGCTAAATTTACTTCCTCCAGATAGACATCATTACTGGTTTCTTCCACGTGAACGGGTCTCAATTGATTGATCACTAAATTTTTAGAGAATCTGCAATTTTTTTGAGCTGCCGATTGTTGGCTATTGGTATCAACCATACTGTTCGTGGGAGTTCCTGTTTTCGAAATAGTTTCGTGATTAGTAGGGAAATCCTCAAGATTGAAATCAAAATTAATTGAAGCAGATTTATTTTGTTGTAAAAATATGCGCTTAGCTTCCAATGCTGTTACATTTTTTATGAAACGAATATCGTTAATTTTTTTAAACTGTACAAATTTCGGGCATTTGTTATCAAGCGGCTCATGGTCGTGGCTCTTGCAATTATTGCAAAAAGTCGACGAAGCATCGCATTGTTGTCTGCTGTGATCGCCAGAACAGTACGAGCACTTTTGAGAGGTGGTTTTACAATTGTAGGCAACATGACCCGGCATAAAACATTTAAAGCATCTTTTGGCTTTAGGGATAAACATCGTAACATCTCTTTTGACGTACCAAATCATAATAGATTTGGGGAGAGATTCCGTTTCGAAAAAAATTTTTACCGATTTCGTGGGTTTAAGAATATGAGAACCAGCAATAGTAGTGTCCCGATATTTTATTCTCTCTATTTTGATAGGTCTTATGTCAACATTACCGCCAATATTAATCCCGCCCATAATATCATTCTCGGAGAGGCTAGTGTCAACACCTTTCACAAAGCCCACCTTGTAAACTCTAACATCAGGTATTACCGCTATCCAAGAGGGATTAACTTTTTGCAAATCGCCCTCGACGAACTTATTGGCCGTTACCGCGTCTTTGAAAACAAAAACAATCCGGTCTCCCCTCGGCTTAATCTCTCTCAAGGAGTTGTTGAGTTGTTTACAATTTTTTCCAATAGTCATAGGATGTAATTTGCCCAAGTTTTTTTCCGCATCTTTATCGAAAACCTCTACCTCGAAAGGCCCAGAAGAGCACTCGTTGTAACGATTAGACATATTTCTCAAGATATAATTATTACGATTGGAGTTGTCTTCTTTTACGCCCTTGTTAAACTGTCTCATCTTTTCAGGAGGAGAAAGAGACTCTCCATTCGATTTATTCACTGATTCATCCCGCGGTCTTTTGTGGTTTTTTTCTATAGGAGGCTCCATTTGTGACAACTCCTTCGCCCACAACAATGCAAAAATTACGGTTGTTATAACTAAATAAACCAGGTACTCACCAGCACGAAGAACTCCAAACACTCAACACTGTATATATTAATTATTATATTATATATGAAAAATAAAATAATTGGTAAATTATAACAGAAAGAAACCAAAGTAAATAAAATAAGTAAATAACAGATGATATATGTGTTAAACAAAAACGAGATTAAAAAAAGCATGAATAAATTATAATAAATAATAATATGATGAATTAAATGAAGGAATAGGAAAAGGGAAAAAAGACGGGTTTAGAGAATGTTTAATAATTAAACATGTAAGGAGGAAAAATTTTTGGAGCAGTTTAGGTGATATTAAATCGGTTATTAAATTATAATATTATTGACGCGTGTTTTTGAGTTACATTTATAGTTTAGGTGACCTTATATTTAATTTTAGTTTGTAAGTTTATTTATTAATATTATTAGATATTTCTAATATTTGATCTAAACTGTAACACTTCGTCTATACTGTTCAACGCTTTTAATGCTTGAAGACTTAGGTATAGAGCAGATAATATAAGACACGTCTGTACACCTCGACTTTCGAAACTCGAATCGATTGAGAGGCGTCGTGCTCTCGTCGCTCCGCTGTGGGTCCGACTGAGAGTCGACGGTGGCGCCGCCGGTGAGTCTCACCTGAAGTCCCAAGCGGCGGTCCGAGATCGCGAGAGACGCTGTGCTCTCGGCGCGCTGCCGTGAGTTCGACTGAGAGTCGACGGTGGCGCCGCCGGTGAGTGTCGGCGGAAGTGCCAGCCGGTGGCCCAAGATCGCGAGAGACGGCGTGCTCTCGGCGCTCCGCCGTGGGTCCGACTGAGAGTCGATGGTGGCGCCGCCGGTGAGCTTCGCCGGAAGTCCCAAGCGGTGGCCCAAGATCGCGAGAGGCGGTGTGCGCTCAACGCTCCGTCGCGTGTCCGACTGAGAGTCGACGGTGGCACCACCGGTAGGCGTTGTTGTAAGTCACGGCTGGTGGTCAAGTATCGCGAGAGACCCGCATGCTCCGTGGTATCCGACTGACCGTCCACGCTTCGCCGTGGGTCCGACTGAGAGTCGATGGTGGCGCCGCCGGTGAGCGTCGCCGGAAGTCCCAAGCGGTGGCCCAAGATCGCGAGAGGCGGTGTGCGCTCCGACGCGTGTCCGACTGAGAGTCGACGGTGGCGCCACCGGTGGCCGTTGTTGTAAGTTACGGCTGGTGGTCAAGGATCGCGAGGGACCCATGTGCTCCGTGGTATCCGACTGACCGTCCACAGGGGCGACGCGCGTGAGAGTGATATCAAATAGCGCACGCGGCCCAAGACCGCGAGAACCCCCGCTCGCCGCGACATCCCTCCCGTAGCGCTCCCACCTTCACCCACCAGCGCGAGATGATCGGCGCGTCCGTATACTCATTCTGCTCGCGCTTTTTTTCATGTTTATTCTAATGTCTATGAGAAATGGATTCTTTGAATAAATTAACACTTCCATATTTAAAAATTTGTTTATTTAATTATTGTTTATATTTACAATATTTATATACTGTGACGAGGCGTTAGTACACGCTCGCATCAACGCGCTGGGCCTAGGGTGCTCGTGCACCGAGGCCTCACGAAAGCCAGCGTAGCAACCGAATCGTTCCTCGTCGTGGTAAACTCGTAGCGTTATTCGAACGTGTGACTGCCGTGATTATTATATTACAGGATTCTCGGAATTAGAGCAAAGAGCCGGGAAGACGCTCGCGACGTCAGAGGATGGAAGGAGAGAGACAGCGGAACAACGCGACGATCGACGAAGTCGATCGATGGCAGGCCGTGACCCCCACCCCGGACGTCCGAGGCACGCGTAACCCGGCAACAGGGTACTGACACTCCGTGTACCCCGCCGCTTCTTATTTGGCACGAACCGATCGGGTACGGATATTGCCAGCCCAAGAATAACAAAATATGACGATGAAAAGTTCGGCTTGCTGGCTTGGCAGCAATGATGCCTACGGCTGTCGATGGAGTGGAAATTGGTGGGGATGGAACAGCGGTGAACTTGAATTCATGCGCTGCTTGAAACGCAATGTCATCAGTTCATGCCTCCGATCATATATTTTTATTTCATATAATAGAACATTAGTTATTACGTAATTTTTAATAGCTCATCGCAGAAATAGCAATTGAATTGTTATTTTATCGCAGAGCCCGATTTAGTATTTTAAAAATAATATACATCTCGGATATCTGAAAGAAAATGAGCTGTCTCTTTCGCTATTAAATAAACTATTGAAACTTTAGTTTCAATAAATTAAGATGAGAATAATATTAATTATTCGTCTTAAGGATGTCCTGCATTGAATCGGTATCCTCATATCTTGATGAAAATATTTATTTGAACATTTATTTAGTGCTTTTTCACGGTTTTCAGATAAAATAAAAGATTGCTGTGAACATGAACATTCGCAATTGTTCTGAAAATATTTTATTTTCATGACTGAAACTGTTAAAATGTGTGACATCTCAAGATTTTCGTTACATATTTTACTTTATATTCGATAAAAGGTAAATTGAAATTCTTTTACTTCTATGAAACGGTTTTTGTCCACCAACTTTATAAAAAACCGATGAAGTTTTCAGTTTTACAAAAACAAGTACAGAAACAATCCATTTAAAATTTATATTTTCATTTTAAGAAATATCTTTTTGTCATTTTTACAATAAATATATTTGTCACTTTCAATTTAATAAAACAATATTTGTAAATTCGTAAAAAACGAAATTTAGAAATTGACAAGATATTTATAAAAAAAGATTTTAAAATTTGGAAAAACTAGTATGAATCGTTGAAAATCGTGGGATTCAATAAAAGTCAGTTTATTATTTTTTTAAATATTTTTATTTGTCTGGACAACCCAAGGTTTTAATAATCTGAATCCAAAGGGTGGCGCGGTACCCCATCACCCGTCACCGACATTTACGATCGAAAAGATAATACGGCGGGTTTACTCAATAAAAGTGAACATATTATTTTATAATGTCAGAAAAAACCAAGATTTTCAGAACATGAATCGAAAAGGCGGCGCGGTACCCCACCGCCCGTCGCCGTCATTTACTATCGAAAAGATAATACGGCGGATTAACTTAATAAAAGTGAGAATATTATTTTGTAGTGTCGGGAAAAACCAATGATTTCCCCATTTGAAAAATGTAAACCTTCATAACTCGGGAATGCCTTGAGATATCAAGCTAAAATTTGGACCACAGATAGAGGAATCAAGCTTCATCGTTCATACAGATTTTTGTTAAAATCAACTTCATCGTTAAATTATTACGCGTTTTTTAATTTTTTGGAATATGTCTACGCGATAACTCTTTCAATTTTCGAGATATTGATCTTAAAATTGGTATGAATGTGAGCTTTCATACGCCGGTGATCGCTATTGAATTTAGTTAAGATCGGTTGAACGTTACAATTCTATGATGTTTTGAATTTAAAAAAAAATTGACATTATCGCTCTATTGTAACTTTTGCAAAACGTAAGATAGCGAGCTCAAATTTTGTATATAAATGAAACAATATTCAGCCATTATATATGTATAATTTAGTGACGACCGGTATAAAATTTTTGATTTTGTGGAATGTTGAATTATTTTTAAAAATATACATTATCACATTCACTTTCGGAAACGCCCTAATCAAGAAATAACGTAATAACGAAATAGAAAAAGCGTATCCACAACATGTATATTTATCTAATTAAAACAAGGATGCAAAGTAGAACCTTGCACATTGCTTCCTCATTATTTTTCGAGTTTTACAAAGCTTCCTTTATGAGGAAGCCAAAAATTGAATAACATACTTCCTCATAGAGGTAGCTTTGTAAAAGCAATCGTAAAAGCAATCGAAAAAATACGTTTTTACCTTGTACTTTTGAATTAATAAATAGTTAAAATCAGTAATATATTGTTAAGAAAAGACATCTGTAAAAATGCGTTATTTTCTATTTTGAACTTGAGTGATGGCATAGTATTTTTGATATTTAAGTCGTGAAGTCACTTGTTAAACGTTATATTTTGGTTTATTTATTTCGTTTCACTTGATAGATTTTTTTTCGTTTTGATACCCCGTTCTTTTTAGCTGTTTCTACGAGGGTTTGCATTTTTCTATTAATATAAATTCTATTATTGCAGCTAGTCTGAGCCGGCCCTTTAGTCTATGTGTATAATGTACATTATACGCATGCACCGTTGGAGTAACAAAGACAGTTGATATATCTATCTTCGTCAGCCCCCACTACTGAGACCGTAGCCAACTTCGAAAATGATAACGCCGGCAACGGCGGTTTTGGTCGTGTAACGTTGGCGAACATAAGCGTACCCGATTCGCTCTCAGCCAATGAGCGTCGGCGTTGGCGTGCCAAATAAGAAATACACGGTTAGCATAGAGCAGAGCAGCGGAGTGTCAGTACCCTGCCCGGCAATGCGTGCGATAATTGCCGAAAAGATTTCAGTTAGCCCGGGAGCGTCCCACGAGAGACCCCGGAAGAGTTTTGAGTTAGCTTTTGAGAGTTAGTACCTCAAGTTAGCCCGGGAGCGTCCCACGAGAGACCCCGGAAGAGTTAGCAAGTTTAGCTCCGAGCCGCGAGAAGAGACAATAAGCCTCCGGCGAGTAACTCCAGTTAGAGATTTGAAAAAGAAAGAAAAGAAAGAAGATCGCGCTCGAGCAGTACTCGCGCATCTTCAATAGATTTTGTTACCGCGTCGAGCGTGTTGCAACGTGTTTCCGCGAGTATTAGCGAACCGTGCGCGTGCCGAGGGTAGAAATAGTGATCGAAAGAATAATTGTCCGCGTGGAAGCCGCTTCGCTAGAATTTTCGTGAGAAGCAGAGACTCGAAAGGACCGGCATCGCAGCGAGGATCGAGGCCAGAAGCGTAGGAAAAGGTAGGCGCACGTGGTGCACCATTTGTATTATCCGCGTCTGTAGAATCATCCTCTGTTCTGTCGGCTTCCCCGAATAGGAAAAATAAATCATTGAAAAATCGAAGCGCCGCGTGCGTAATAACCGTGAGTCTTTGTTCGGACTCGAGTCACTTTTTGTACTAAATTTGTTGCGTGATAATTTCCTTATTATTGTTGAATAAATTATTGTTTTTTTATTTGTGGAAAATAGAGCTCGCGTTCGCTTAATTAATTTTGCATTTGCCTCGAACTGCACCCCTTTCCAGCTAGCCGGTCAACCGGTGAAGAACTAAAAGAAGAGTAGTAAGTTTCCCTGGCTTTCGGGAAAATAATAGAGAGCCTGGCGCCCAGCGAAAACCAGTAAATAGTGTGGAAAGTGCGGAGATAATAAAAGTGCGTAAAATTCTGGGCGTCGTTATATTTGGTCGACGCTCCTCGTGAAGTCGCCGAAATACTTCCACGAGGGGCACGTCGCAATACATATATACACACACACACACACACAGCCGCGCCAAATTACTAAAATTAAAAATACTGTTCTTAAGAGAATTCTATTATAAACACCGCATGTTATTAGCATTACCTGGGTTTAACTTCTTCATTTGACTGCAGCCAATGCCTTCTTGTTAATTTCCAACATTTTCTTTACTTCGTTTGTGATATATGGAATACAAAATACCTTCAGTTCTACGAACACTACATCGAATAAGTGACCGTAGAAAGAGGGGTCCATTCTGTGTTGTACAGCGTCATGCAAAGACTTTGCGTTCAGTGTAAAAAGTTCTTTAACTCGAGCTTCATTTACGTTTTCTGATGATTCATTAGCTGGAATATGAAGAATCAATTCTATACACTAAAGGCAAATCGTTTAAGTCGTCTGAAGCGCTCCTCAACGCAGACCGTCACGTTGTATAGACCGTCAAATGATGTTTTTTACATAACAACTGCTGGTGAATAATGACTCTTTTTTTTCTTCGGTGCTGGAGGGTCTAGCTGAGATTCCTCGTTATTGTCATCAGCTTCCTCGGTGGTTAACTATTCAGGTCGACGATCGAGTACAACAGCCTTCGACCCAAACGCTGTTGTAAAGCAAACCTCGAAGTCCTCGATTTTGAGTGGCGGCGAGTTGGTACGATCGCTCTTCCAACCATAACTTTTGTAACTCGTGAAGTGAGCACTTATATCTTCATAGCAGTCTTGTAGTTTACTCAATTCAAACACTATCCCTCCTGACGAGTTATTATTTTGTAATTTCACAATAGGTACAATTTCTCCATTTGCACGTGGTTGATGACCAACACTTATTTTTTTGGTCTCCGAAGCGTTGCGATTATATGTTGACCCCAGAAGTAGTGGTGATTCTAATTTTTTCTTCTCCTCAGTTGACAGAATAAGGTACATGGTGTTCACACTTAAATCTGAAGTACTCATGTCGAAAATGTGCTTCAACCACAATGGAGCGTGTACACGTATGGGAGAGAACACTGCAGCACGATTTATCGATGCGTAGTTTAACTATATTTATGCTTGATGTAGTATGGAACCACTCACTGGTCTTTCTGGTGGTCACCCCGTCACCAGTCTTTTTTATATATGCCACGTACGAACCCTCTCCACCATATAATACAAAATAGTTTATGGTGGGGGGAAACGGTTTACATATGCGTCATCGATGCATTGTTGTTGTGGTATTATATTTTCAGACATGCTTAATCTACAGCAAACGGTTATCTTGCTAGGTTCCCAGAAAAGTTGAGTGCACTGTCCCCCCACCACTAATGTATTTTTATGACCTATAAATTGTGTCACGATAGCCTAAAGGTATGTACGGTGGGATGAGGGTGGCTTATAAAATTCTCTCAAAAGGAACATTTTATCTTTTCCTACATAAAAGCTTGATTTGGACCACTCAACTGTATGACCCGTGATTTTAGAAGAAGTCGTAAGTCTTATCTTTTTTTACTAAAAGCGGAAATATGTATCCTGCTCGGCGGAGGGGTAAGTATGAGTATGCTCTTAAAATTCTCTCAAAAGGAAAATTTTATCTTTTCCTACCTAAAAGCTTGATTTGGACCACTCAACTGTATGACGCGTGATTTTAGAATAAGAAGTTGTAAATCTTATCTTTTTCGACTAAAAGCGGAAATATGTATCCTGTTCGGCGGAGGGGTAAGTATGAGTATGCTCGTGATTGTCAGCGTATATGCATTAGTGTGTGTTTGTACAAAGCACACGCTGTAGGATGCAGATGATCAAGGAGGTCTGGTTAAAGACGAAAAACAATACAACCCGTAAATGCTTGACCAATTTACCAAATTTTACTCAGTATGGATGATAGTCTTCAAAATATTATATTTACGAGGCTATAGTGATGTTCTGAAACATTCTATGCTCGTAGTGTTCTACGAGGAAAAACTAGCAATAAAAAACGGAGCATATTTCGACAATATCGTATGTTAGAACGATGCAGCTCCAGTGGACTCATTAACGGCCTTACAAAAAAAAAGACTTGAGTGCAGTGTCGTGTAAAAGAATAGGTACTGACGGCTAGCGTCAATGGTTGCGGTGACCCTTGAGACAACGATGGTATATCGATGCACCGGCTTTCAACTGCTGACCTTTTTCCCTATTTTTTACACACTTTTCGCAGTAAGAGTAACAAGGTCTGTAGGTGGGGGCCTATTTTGGTTTAAAGTATAAAACTATCAGAAAAAGACATTTTCGTCTAATTCTGTGCTGAGTCGTGTTACTGTGCGTGTCGACTTACAAGTTTCTTGTGTCTACTCGTGCTCTACCGTGTGTCAAACAGTTTATTTTTGTGTTTTCGTTTTGCGTTTAGCATCGCAAATGCCTTCGAACACCCCTCAAAGGAAGCTTGTGGAGGCTCTGAGGCTAACCGCGACAGTTTTTATTAGTCGCGACTCGCGGATGTCGCGATACTTGAACGAGCGGTGGTTCGCAAATATCGCGAATTTCACCGTCTCGCAATTGAAAGCGGAGTTCGCGATTGTGCTTCGAAGGGGTAATTGCCACCTCATAACCGAGGCATATGAGAGTGGCGCTATCAACGGGTCGTACCTGTCGCAACGCTGTGTCTGGGACCATCTATCGTTGTGTGGTGGTCTTTTTCACAGACCGTTGCGACGCCTCGTTCATGGAATTGACATTGTTAATGGTAAGTAATAAAATTAATATTTACATTTGTTATTAACAATTATACTCTTATAAAATTTTCTTAATTTTGAGATAATATATTGCCTATCGAGATAATATATTGCGTTGGAGAATGGGTGGAGTTTTGTTGACTTGGTGCACAGGATAGAGCGTCCCGTTGCAGTATAGTGCATGAGTATGCTGAGTAGGCCCGTTCTCACGCGAAATATTAAGGGAGGCAATTGTATAGATTTCGAGTATGTTACCGGCCTGATTTGCGTTCCCGATATAGTTACGAGGTGATCCGAGGGAGAGGGCAGCAGTTATCGGGTAAGGGATTTTCGGATATTTCGAATAATAATAATGAAGAGCTCTCGATCATTTCTAGAGATCAGCAGTCTCGCTCGAGACACCGGCGTGGTGCCTCGAGCTGTCAATACGCTCCCGTGTTGATGGTTTTTCTGCTTGTTCGCGCGCGCGGTTCCGCGTAGTTCTCGCGTACTCGATAGTACGAAGTATATCAGCGTTAAGCTGCGGTCCCGTATTGTGTAGTGCTATGTATGCTAGACGTACTTGTGCTACGATAGTTTTATTCTTTGGAATAAAACTTAGTTTTCTCGTGCAGTGTAGTGCTTCAGCGCACTCCTGGGTATCGGTGGACCTCTCCCTCCTTGGATTTTTACATGAAGAGTCGATTGGTGAGTCGTTTTCGAAAATATTTTTAATTATTTAATCGAAGGCCTATCGATTAAAGATTTCGAGTGACACGCGGTCCGCGATACTATGCTACGCGCCGCGATCGTCACGCTTCCGATGCGTTTCGCTAGTTCTCGTGCATTATTTAATGCATTAAAATCTGATATTTTATCGATCTCGACAATTTAATTATTTTGGGCTTGAGCTATCGTGAGTAAATGTAACTCGCTCCAGATAAGACTATTTGTTGGGCCCTTACCTCGACCCTCTCTACCAGAACAAACAGCCTGAGCGGCCGTGGATTTTCCGCAACCGTTTGCTCCCGCGAGTGCATCCTGTTGCGTTTGTTGATTTTACGCGTCCCTAAAAATCAACAAAGTTACTTTTTTTTGGTTTTTATTCTCGATTAGCGGTTTTGATCCGAACTGTCGATTTCGCTGGAATCGAGTCCGCTCAGCTCGATTCCAGGGGCATATCGGTTCGTTAATACCGGTGAAACAAAAATTAGCTGGCGCTCACCGGGTTCGCAGATGCGCGAGCGAGGGTGGATGGCCGAAGGTGACAGTATCGTGCTACCGTACCGAATTAAATTCAGTTTTGATCGCGCTCACAGAAAATACGTCACAATGTTTTATAAGGTTTTTAAATTATCAATTTATTATTATTATTAAAATAATAATACTAATAAAAATTTTGAAAATTCAGGGTTCCTCGCCGAGATCGAAAATGATAATCGGCTTGAAGGGCGACACGATGTTTCGTACAGCACTGTATCTCTACCCCCTCCTCATGAGCAGGCTCATGAGGAAGGTGAAGAATTCATTTCGCTGGGTGACGAGTATGACGAGGACGTTTTTAATGAAATGTTCCTCGTCAGACACGAAAACACGGAGTCTCCACCACCACCTCTTGACATGGTGCAAAACCGTATGGAGGCTCTGAGGGAAAGAGTCGCTACTCTAGCGGAAATGGCACCGAATTGGGGTGCTCGGGGAGGAATCGGATGATTACGACGACGACGAGGACCTCATTTTTTAAGGTTCCTAGAAGCTTATGACGGAACAGCGGACGAGGAGTAGTCACTCCATTGATTTCAGTGCTGCTGGTGCCTCCACCGTTGTCGCCAATACTACCGACACGCTCTTCATCACCAACATCTTCATCATCATCACCAGCATCATCATCACCAGTATTATCACCACCACCATCATCATCAGTATCATCATCACCAGTATCGTCACCACCATCATCATCATCAGTATCATCATCACCAGTATCATCACCACCATCATCATCATCAGTATCATCATCACCAGCATCATCATCGGCATCGGCATCATCGGAGTTTCAGGTTAGTTGTGCATCAGCGGTTCAGATAGGTTGTGGTAGTGCGCGGCTCGGTAATAGCGATACCTTCGGCTCGGGTAGCAGTGAAAAAAATATTATCGTTGATACAAACGTAGAGTCAGGTAGAAATTCAGAAAACGTCTTATCCGACGATGTTGCGACGATAAAACCCGCGGGCGAAAGATTCACCGTTATAGGCAGTGCTCGCGATGTATATTCACGTCGTTTTAAAGTTTTGTCACGTCAGACGAATCTGATGTTAATACCACCATCCGAGTCCGTAAACCCCGTCACATGGGTGCATAACGCAGTTCGCGACATCCACCATCATTTTGTGAAGGACCGCGATCAAGCAGATTTGATAGGAATCGGCTTTCAAACGGCTGATATGGTTGACGGTCCAGCCGGTATATCGATCAGACCGATTTCACTCTTCGAACCTGATCAGCTATGGAATTTAATGTGTAGCGTAAAGCAGAGTTCGCGAGTGCTCTCGGCTACGGATACCCTCCGCTTCACCGTCACATATGTGGAAGCCCTGAATGGTGGTGGGATTCGCGTTTCCATGTTAAAAAGTAAATCGCTCGTTCGCGTTGGCCAAGACGATAATTTATGTTTTCCGCGATCCGTAGTAGTTGCACGCAAAAATATTAAATTAAAGAACAACCGGAGTAAAGAGCAATTAGCTGCGTGGAACCGCTTTCGTCACGTGTCTTCGTCCGCTCAACGGCAAGAAGCACGTAAGCTTGTGAAAAAGGCCCGTGTTATAGTACCCGAAGAAGGCTGCGGTATACCACAAATACGAGCCTTTCAAAATTATTATATCTCGTTGCGCGTTGCTATCGTTGTTTACGACTGGGAAACGCTAGGTCGGGGTGCAGGGCCGATTTTTGATGGCCGCTCGTGTTTCGACGATGCGGCAAATATAGAGATTGTTAATATAGCGTATTGTAGTGTATTGAAACACTACTGGCCTATTACCAATTTACTTGGGGCCGCAGGTGGACGGAATGATTGCATACCCTGTAATAAATCCTTTCGCCGCGAGGGTCAGCATCAATGTTCGAGTAGCTGCCCCCGATGCTTAAGTGTGCCACCCTGTGTCGCAGACACTGACCGCTGTGCGGCGGTTGAGCCTCTAGCTGGAGGCCCATTGCCTGCGGAACAGGACCATAAAGTCATTAGCAACGATAGCGAGGATGAGCAACGAGCGTGTGACGAGTGTGGTAGGGTATTTTATAACACGGCTTGTTTCGAAAAGCACTTGAAGCCGCGATCAAACCGTCGAGAGAGCGATACGCGTGCACGAACATCGGTGTGCGAGGCTTTACGCGTGTGTGGGATCTGCGGTCAAATGATCCGCGGGCTTAATAATACTCACAAGTGCGGTGTAGTTTATTGCCAAACATGCAAAAATCTACACGGCTCTAATGAGCATTGTTATATGCAGATGGCGAAACCGCGTGTCGCGGAAAAATCAAAAAACGGGGAACAAGTGCATCCGGATACGCTCTTTATTTTTTACGATTTTGAAACACGGCAGGATGATAGTTTTAGCGAGGGTGACGTAAACGTCGACAAAGCGCGCGAGCATGTTGTGACGCTTGGTGTGGCGCAACAGCTTTGCACAATTTGTTTTGAATTGGGCGATGCAAAGCCCAAGGGAGTTTGCCGTTGGTGCAGGGTGTGTGAACACGTATTTGCAAAAGACCCCGTATCAGAGTTGGTGGATCTTTCCGTGCGACGAGACACGAAATTTCACAATATAGTGTGTATCGCCCATAACGCTAAGTCGTTCGATGCACAGTTTATATTGAGAAATATAGTTAATCGTCTCACTGACATGCCTAAGCCGAGCAAAATTTTGACTGGAAATTCGATAATTTCATTGCGCATTGGGCGCACTGTTTTTATCGACAGTTTAAATTATTTTCATATGCGCCTGGCTGATCTATCGAAAGCTTTCGGGTTCGACGAAAAAATCGGGAAAGGTTTCTTTCCCCATCTTTTCAATACCAAAAACGTGGATGCTCACGCCAACGGCTCTCTACCCGCCGCTGAATACTATTCACCCGACACGATGAGCACGGGTGAACGCGAAAAATTTTACGGCTGGTACGCCGAGCAAGTTCGGGAAAACAAAACGTTCAATTTTCACGAGGAAATCGTGAAATACTGTAAAATGGATGTGGAAATTCTCCGTCGAGCTTGCCGCGAATTTCGTAAAATATTTCTTCCATGATACGTCTTTTGAACATCCATGGTGGATAAATCGATCGTCTCGGGGACATCAATGGACATCCAGCACATAACCACAGAAAGTGTCAATCGGAACCAATTCTAGGTAATGTGGTCGGTCTTTGAACGTACCAGTAGGTATATAATAGACGTACATGAAATATCTTATGGATGTTATCGATTACGTGAAAACAGCTATCCATAAGACGTTCAACGAACATATCTTTTATGACATTTAAACGTCCATATTATACGTTCAGCCGTCGTGAAATGTATGTCCAATAAACATTTACGAGTATGTTCAAGGGACAACCATATTACATAGAATTGGTGCTGATTACTACTTATTGTGGATGTTTAGTGAATGCATACAGATGTCCCCTGTATGTTTAGCTTTTCACCCAGATTAGACGAATAGTGTAGAGACGATGACCAGCCACACTACGATCTGACTTACGTATATGGGGCATTCCATACCGATTCGACCTGGGTCGGACCCTCGACCTCTCGGATTTGGTCGAAAATTTTTTATATGATTGGACCAACTCCAAAAAGTACTGGAAAATTTTTTCAGATTTTTTTCATTTATTAATTTTTTTTCCGATTTTTTAAAGGTAACATATCGTTAGCCGACATTTAAAAATCTGAAAAAATTTTCAAGAATTCTGCATGAAATAACAAAAATTTTTAGCCTAAAGCCAAAGTGGGCCGGGTTTTGCTTCTATTTTTTTTTTTTTTTTTATAAAAAACTATTAAAAAATTTAGAAACGAAAGAGGAAAAGTTATCAAATTTTTCTAAAATATTGCTTTCTTCTGCAAGTGCTTTTCGTAAAAAAAAATGCGATTCATAGAAAATATGTTCACTGTTAAATCACGCCGGAATCGCAAAACAGAGTTTCTCTCTGAGGAAGCCAAATAATAACGATATAATTTCTTGCGGAAGAATGTTTATGGAAAAAAAGAGGAAGTGCTGTGAAAATTTCAATTTTCATGTTTTTTTATTATTTGTAATGCAGCAATTTCTAGAATTATATAACATTCTTATCGAATAGTTTTTCCTATTTCCAAAAAAATACTCATGAATCAGAATTGACAAGCCACGCTAATCAAAGGATTCCATTGATAATATCAGATGTCAATGATGATGATTTAAAAAGCGAACGCACCTTCGAATACAAAAAAAAATTCAAGATCATCGAGTGCAGCTGAGATGAACAAACAATAAAATCAAATTAGATTCTACCGCACAACAAATCTAATTTTGTTATCTGACTCAACCTTGTACTCCACGAGGAATGTTTTTTTTTCGTAATTTTGTGCAACTCGCAGTTTAGAAAAATTTGATAACTTTTCCTCTTTCGTTTTTAAATTTTTTAATAGTTTTTTATAGAAAAAAAATAGAAGCAAAACCCGGCCCACTTTGGCTTTAGGCTAAAATTTTTTTTTATTTCATGCAGAATTTTTGAGAATTTTTTTAGATTTTTAAATTAGGGATAACGATATGTTACCTTTAAAAAATCGTAAAAGAAAAAAAAATCTGGAAAAATTTTCCAGTACTTTTTGGAGTTGGTCTAATTATATAAAAAATTTTCGACCAAATCCGAGAGGTCGAGGGTCCGACCCAGGTCGTATGGAATGCCCCATATACTATGTCATGTGTACATATTTTCACCGCACGCACTGAAAAGAAAACGGAGTTGGGGCGCCGCCGCCGAGCTAGCGTGAGCGAACGCCGAAAGTCGGATTTCTGTTTACTCTGCCGGGAACAGTAGCGCTGCCACTTCGGTGATCGGGCACGTCCGCCGTGAGCGTACCGTTCCCCCATGCGACGGCGATCGTGCTTTACCCCGAGCGGAGGTCCCAGAACTCCGCCGCGGAGTAGACACACGACATCTCGGAGCTACTCGTTTCCGCCAGTGGAGCTCTGGGACCAACGCTATCGGCATTCGCTCACGCCAGCTCGCCGGCGGCGCCCTAACTCCATTTTTTTTTTCAGTGTGGGGTGATGTTCATTCGAAATGCAACTGACGTTCTATGGCTATGAAAGACAACGTCCGTTATGCACATATCCAGCTGATGCACTAAACGGGCTGCTGTTCAATGTGGTTTTTCGGATGTTTGGTGTATGTCTACTCAACGATCTTGCGGGACATTCATTCGGTATCCTGCCGCGGCCATCCAATAGACATTCCCTTTACGTCCATTAGGTACGTACATTAGATATCCAGTTGACGTATTGACGGTGCAGACATACAATGCGGTCCTTTTGACGTTCAGTATATGTCCACGTTATGGCCCTGAATGACGTTCATTTTTCATCATGCAGAAACGATGCAATGGACGTTCTCATTTCATCTATCAAATACATCTCCTTGTAGATGAATTTTGAACGTCTATTGGATGTCTCGGTAAAGTACTACAGATTCATCTACTCGAGGTATTCTACTTAATGTTCCATGGACATCCATTTTATATCCATTCCGACGATCAAGGTGTTACGTATTATGTATGTCCAATGGATGTCCCGTTTTTATGCACTATGATATTTCTAACTACAAGATTGCTATAGACGTTAAATAGAGATACATATATTGTCCACCGTGGATGTGGACGTTTTACAGACCAATGGGCCATTCATGGACGTCCAATGGACAGTACGTTCTGTGTGGGCGGGTAACGTTTGCCCCTTCACCGAGGCTGTGACGATAGCCTCCGCCTGCTCACTCGTGTATCGACGCAGCTTTCTTAGTCCTAAAACAATAGACGTTATACCTGCCGGTGGGTATAGATGCTCGGGAGCGCATTCGCAGCAAGTCGTCGACTGGCTCCTTTCGGTTGAACGAGAGGTAGGTCGGGATATAATCCAGCCGGCACGCGACCACGAGTACCGTTTACCCGAAGGACCACGCGTCGACGGTTACCTGGAGTTCGATAATCGACGCATAGTGTACCAATATCACGGCTGCTATTGGCACGGCTGCGTCACCTGTTTCCCGAACAATCGAGCACGTGGCATCGCAACGGAAAATAGCAGCTTCGATGCACGGTTCACACGTACATTGGCAACAAGTGCGAAGATACGCTCTCACGGCTATGAGTTGGTAGAGATGTGGGAGTGTAAATTCGCGGAGATGCATGATAAGAGTGATCCGAGCATCGGAGCGTTTTTAAATAGCCACCCGCGACGCTTGACCGCGTGTCTAAACCCTCGCGACGGTTTTTATGGCGGTCGCACAGGTAATACGGTGACGGCCTACAACGTTTCACCCGGTGAGAGAATATCGTACATCGACATCTGCTCGCTCTACCCGTATATTTAAAAAACGGGAAGATTCCCCGTAGGCCACCCAACGATATACGTGGGATCAGAGTGCGATACTATATTTAACGGCTCGTACGAGTCGATAGGTAGAACGATCAATGGCATGATTAAATGTACGATACTTCCGCCGCGTGACCTGTTCCATCCCGTACTGCCTGTACGAGCTCGCGGAAAATTGCTTTTTGCTCTTTGCCGCAAATGTACGGAACTCGAGGTACAAGAAGATTGTCCACACGACGACGCGAACGATCGTTGCTTGACGGGTACGTGGGTAACAGACGAGGTGTGTAAGGCATTAGAAGTCGGCTACGTGATAATTAAAATCGAAAACATCTGCGCGTACAAAACGACTCAATATAATCCCGAGACACGCGAAGGTGGACTTTCCGCGGCCTATGTTGTTACGTTTTTAAAAATCAAGCAGGAGGCAAGCGGACCGCCGCAACATTGTGTGGATAAGGCGTCTTGCGAAAAATATATTAACGATTACGCTCAAGCCGAAGGTATCGCTTTAGACATCGAGAAATTCCAGAAAAATCCCGGTCTACGTTCGGTGGCTAAACTTTGCCTCAACTCGTTTTGGGGAAAGTTTGGTCAACGGGATAACCTCACGCGCACAGAAATCGTGACAGACCGGGAGAAATTACTGGCACTGCTTTACGACAACGAAAAGGAGGTAAATAGACTACTTCTGGTTAACGACGATGTTATGTATGTTAATTGGTAATCGCGAGCCGAGGCAGTTGCAGCTAATCCCCTCATCAATGTAGTTATAGCGGCGTTCACTACAGCTCTGGCGCGCCTGAAACTGTATAGTTATCTTGAGCGTTTAGATCGCCGAGTCTTGTATTACGATACTGACTCAGTTATCTGCAAGAGCTCTGGTTTGTCCGACAAATGGGTACCACCGTTAGGCGATCTTCTTGGCGATATGGCCGACGAATTGTCGTGTGACGGGAAGAACGCTTGTATAAACTCGTTCGTTTCGGGAGGCCCAAAATTTTATGGCTATACAGTGGTCACAAGCGAGGAGCCGGAGAATGTGGTAAAAACGGTATGCAAGCTGAAGGGATTCAGCCTGAACTATGCGAACTCGCGTCTCATAAATTTCGAGTCAATAAGGGAGCTTATTTTGAGCGATCTGCCATGCAAAAATTATCAGTCTATTTCCCTCCGTTTCCCGTCGATACAAAGAACCGCGATGCACGACGTAATCCCTCGCACGGTTTCCAAAACCTGCCGTGTTGTGTGTCGCAAACGGCGACACATAAAACACGACCTTTCGCTGCCGTGTTGATTCAAATTAGGTTAAATCCGAAAACAGCAATAGCTTTTAACACTTTATTATTATGTATCTTTTTTTATCGAAAAATAGAAATAACATATCACACTCGAATACAATTGTTGTCGATGCGCGTTGCACTCACGCCGCACTCACATAAATACATAAATACAAATACATACGAATGTTGTACAAATTAAGTTTTCTCTCATACCATCTATGTTTTTGTTTCACTTGTAAAAAGCTCGTGGCTTCTACGATTCCTCCCACAAGACAACAATATTTTCCCAACAGAATCGCTTAATTAATTCTCGTTATTTCTAGCATAACCGATTGGCAACCCTTCGTTATTAAACAGTTAAAAAGGTTCAACTTAAACCTTACAACTTAAACAGTTAAAAAGGTGTTTAACAATGTTGTGATTTAAATATGTTTAATAGACATTTAAAAAGACGTTAAATAATCTTATGATTTAATCATTTTGCGGGTTTCCCCTAGGCCTAGCATTGATTAAAACCTAATACTACTGGCGCATCTTAATGCTACCATAACATATGTCTCCTTACAGTATACCCTATCACATTGCTGGGTAATACTACGAGGTCCATTTTACGAGATTACCACTATTTTTAAAAAATGCAGGCAATTGGGCTATACATGTTTACATTCAAGTTCTATCACATGCATGTATAACTTGGGCGTGTCTGATGACGCGATTCCAACAGCGTAGCGCTGTGCGTGCCCGTTTTTGCGAATATTGACACCTCGTATGGAACGTTATCCGTAAGCGTAGACGCATATCATGACTCACATAAGAGTGCACCGACACTCCTACATATATATGGTTCACCAAAATCCTCATATGTATACCATATACCAAATATTCAAGATATGCACTTGTGTACCAAAATTTCAACAATGTTCCCCCCGATTGTAATAATTCCCAACTAATCTTGGCTTTACAACCCCCATTCTTAGCTTTAACACAATAATACTTATTATTAAATCAAAAAGTCATAAAATGATTATTTATATGCAAAATCATGATATTCCAAGGAATTTTAACAAATTATAAAATAATATTTCTCCCTGCTTCAATTGTCATTGAACATTTTCGTTTTGGCTAAATTGCTGAGGTTTTCCTGAACGCAATTGGCGCACCCGGAAATTAATTGTCGTAATGGCAATAGGCCACCGCCCGATACAGTCTATAACCCACCACCAAGCTCACAATTTTAGCTAATACAGCTTTTTCTCCTTATAAAAACGGTAAAACATACAATCCGGTGTATCACAATATAAACACCGCTTGACTACGTATCTCAAGAACTAGTCCGGACGCGACATGAGCCCACCAGCCAAGGTAAGTTTGAATTTAATAATAAAATATTTCCCCATTAGTTTTTAACAACTAATTTACTAAACTTTTGCTCAATATGATTTTACCAAGTCAATTCGTGATGGGTTTGTTTTCTTTTTACCTTTAATTCAAACTAGCTTTACCCATTAACTCAATAATTATTACCCTTCTGGCTAACTAGCTTCAACCATTGTACGTTTTCTTTACAATTTACATGAATTTATTTTCTTAGTTGTCTTGACAGCCTCACTACCCAGGGCAGCTACCCAAGCTGTCCCTGTATTTGACGATCGGCGATTCCTTTGCCGTTACCCTGGGGACTATCGGACCACGGCCCCCCGTTACTTGGCCTCGGGTCGGTGTCTGCCAATGGGAACGGTCGTACTTCCTGCCGGAGCAGAGGATGACAGTGATGAGGATGTTGACGACGATTCCTTCGAGCTGACCAGCGTCTTCTCCGTATCGGGGATGTTCCAACCAGGCATCAGAGTGCTGACGTCCACTGAGCAGTTGTGCCCCTTGGATTCTTCTGTCCGAGTAGGCCACAGACTGGGCTCATCCGCTTGGCTGGCCGCGGGTACCCCTGTCCGTCCTGCTGGGGCCGAAAGCGACAGCGAGGACGATCTCGACGACTACTGCGCGGTCTCCACCTCATGGAAATTTTTAGCGCCCCCGTTCCATTGTAGAGTAAATTATTATAAAAATAAATAAATAAATGAATCTACACCATTTGGTGCCCCATAACCACCCGAGTCTGTGTCTTTAATTAGCCATAATTTGTTCCAATGTCCCTCCTATCATGACTTAGCATTATTAGTATTAGACAACACCGCCGCTCCCTTCTATCTCTCTTCACGGCGCTCGTGCGGTGTCTCTTGAACGCGCTATAACTAATTAGCACCGATGCACATAAATAGAAGTAATTCATACAAGTTAATATTCAACGTTTAACTTAATTATGCATAAGGATTCGTACTTGCGATTCGTACATTTTATCTCTGCAATTTCACAAGATCTCAATCCCTACTCCAACAGCGGTAAGTTTTCCATCTTTGCAAAATCATCCCCCCTCTTGGGGGTTGCTAGCGCAAGGGTGGTCACAGGTCTAAATTGGGGACTATCCGAGGATATTATAACCCCGTAATTGAAAAACCCGATCTCCCAGAGCGTCGGAGATATGCACCATTATCTCAACTGAGGTAATCCCGTGCTTATCATGCTCTTGGACCCAAAAATGTAAAGCTGATGGAACAGACCAATAAACCAGTGATTTTTATATTAAAACCATTTACTCCGTACTCTCAAAATAGGTTTTCCGATGTTATACACATTGATTCTTCTAATTTGCTGAATTACCCCATAGCTTTTCGACTATTTTTTAACAAAATAAAAACAAATTACACTTTTCAATATGCATAAGTTATGTTGCAAATCTCCTTACGGAAATTTCATTATTTAACCGACAAACGATATAGTCGTTAAATTACTGTGGAAGTAACATTACCCATTTTCGAACTTTATCTAACAATAAGTTGCCAAAGAACATGGTTATTATAGAGATAAATATAGTTCACTTTTCGCAAAATTAACTACCACTTCAATGAGTATAAGCATCTTTACCTTATTTGCGCAAATTATTAACGACTTGTTGTTGTTGTTTCTAATGCACGATTTTCGACATTTTACGTGTAACACTTATAAAACATTACCATTCGAAAATTACGATGATTTGCATGCAAACGATTATAAAAAATTTCATCCAAATATTATCAACATCTGTATGCAACAATTATAAACATTTTTTCGAATGCTAAATCATGTCTCTGTTGCGCCCCGAACGCAATGCTTCATCGAACGATACCGACCCCGCGCTGCGTCAAAACGCAAGCTCTTCCGGAATCATTTGTTTACTCAATCGCTCCGAAACGTCTGACGGAGCTCCGAAAAAACGTACCTCGGAGAAAAGTCAGCTCCGTCGAATAAACGTGGTCTCGTATTTCTAGCTCGCTCAGTGGCGAAGTTTAAACGGTGCATTAAACTTGTTTGATTATTGAATTTTGAATTATTAATTTCCTTATGCAAAAATTCGGGATATTTCCATTGAAAATTATTAACGTTCCTATGCAAAATTGTTGACATTTGCATGCGAGAATTATTAGTATTTCTGCAAAACTCATTATCAAAGGGCAATTCAAACTAGTAACGGAATTACTAACCCTTTTGTGTGAAAATTATTAAGATCTCTATGCGAAGGTTATTATTCAATTCGCACAATTCACCAGCATTCAAGGGCGTAGGAGCATCCATTCCTTAATACGCGAATCTACTAATATTTTTACGCGAAATTACCAGTATTATACACGAAATTACTAACATTTTCATACGAAATGACAAATATTTGTAAGCGAAATTACTAACATTTTCATGCAAAATTACCAATATTTATATGCAGAATCATTAATGTCTTATACGAAAGATTATTAATCTTTATTTGCGAGATTATCAAGACCTTTATGCGCAATTATAAACATTTCTACGAGAAAATTATTAGCATTGACGTGCCCAAACCTTTAACGGTTTTATTTTTAACAAAATCTTATTAACCATTAGGTAAAAATTGCATAGTGCATACAAGCACTATTATTCCGATTCGCAAATATTAATAATTTTTCATGCGCAAAGACTATCAGTTCTACCAAAGTGTACCATCTCCTTGGTGCGCGCATTATCACTCTAATCTGCGACAATCTGCAGAATCTTTGTGCGTAAAATATTTTTGCAAGACCTACTATGATTCCGAACTACACATATTATTGGTTGGGTCAACAAATATTCCGTTACGTGTAGACACTATTCTGCCCAACCCCAATCCGCGCAAATTCTATTTCATTGTACTGTTAAATGTGTACAGTATCACTCAATCTCATATTCGAACAAATTGCACATGTCGCAAATTTCCTTCGTTCGAACGGCTGAGCCGCTTTTACCTGGCCCGCTTCAACAGCCGTACTCCTTCGATGCCTTGGCGTAGACTTGAAGGGGTTCCAGGTGTGATTCGCTTAGGCTCTCCTGACGCAGGTCGAGTTACGCTACTGCGACAGCGACACTCGTCTTCCATACGGCTGTCCTTCTCTCCGCTAGGCAGTGAGGATACACAGTTGACGTCCCCGCTCTCCGCTTCCTCAGGCGTTGAGTAGGTGGTTGGCGGGTCACTTTCCAGTACATACTCTCCCGAAAGAAAGCTTCAGCGTCCCAGAGAAAACTATTTCCAGCATTGAAGATCACCATTTTCCAGATGCAAATCGAAATATGTAACTCGACTTTTGGGGAAAACGTATTTCCCAGCCTTGAAAAATTAAGATATATTGATATTATTGAAAAATTAAGATATATCTGTCAGAATCTTCCTTTTTTCGTTGAAAAAACACTGTTTTCTATCAATTTCCGTGAATTGGCGAGATAACGAAGATCAAGACCGAGTATCTTCAAGTTCTGAGAATGCCACTATTTCCTTGAATCAAGTGTATGATTGCTCCCTGCTGGGAGGAGACTTACAATTTGAAATAAATAAACAAAAAAAAAGAAGATCTTTAATTCCTCCAAGCCAACCAAGTAAAGGGGGGATCGCTAGGCGAACGTTCCTACCAAAAAAAAAAAACAAAAATCACAATAACAAATAATCTAGAACCCGAGCGCAGTGTAGCAACCGGAGAAAACAAAATGGCGCAGATTCACATACGAAGGTGTAAACGTCCCTTCCTTTACTCACTCTCGATCCGCACAAAGACACCCTCATAAACAGGGTCGCACTCAAAATGACGCTTCCATGATCGAACATTACAATAATCAACTCAATAATCAGTTCGATAATAACTTCCATATAATCAATTCAAAAGTCAGTCCGAAAGACAAATTCAAAAATTCATATAATAATCAGTTCAAAAATCAATTTAAAGACTTCACTTAATAATCAGTTCGAAAATAAATTCAACAATTAATGGAATAATCAGTTCGGAAATAAATTCAGTATCGTTTCACAACTTCATTATTCATTCGTAAATTCACGATCCCTTTCTTTTATAAAGCATAAATTCATTTTCCTTCGATAAATTCGTTTCCATTTCATAAATCCATACGCAATGCAAAATTTCACTAGCAATTATCACATAATCATTTTCATTACATTTAATAACGCCTCAATTAATATCACTTCATTTAATAGAGCCTCAATTCATTATCGTTTAATAGTTCCAACCACCATTCAAGTTGTATTAATTCTCATCCATAAATCATCATGACTCATTCCAATTACAATAAAACATCATCCCATAATTTCTCTCCATTACAAGAAAAATAGGTGAACGATGCAATTCAACAATTTCACCCCTCTCACAGAGGAAGATCGCATAAACGAAAGTTCCTCGATATATATATATATAGAGAACAGAGGAAAATAACAATAAAATAAGGTTCTATAAGTTGTCTCCCGAAATATATTCGCCGGAAACATAAACCGTATCAATATAATTCACTGGAGCGTGGCTTGAATGGAGCACGTTTTTCTATAATGGCCGCAAAATTCTCTAAAAGTGGTGTAAATCGCAGACCCTTGAACAACGTTAAACGGAGCACTTAGCTGGGTGGCGCATGAGCGCAAGAGACATGGCGAGAATCTTCTTCGCCAACGATGAACCGCTCGCTTCGTTTCCCACCAATCACGGATCTCCGGACTTTTCTCGCTGAATTTCCCTCATTTGAATTATTATGGCTCCAATATGGGGTATTTTCCAATAAACCTTGGCTGTTAGAATTTTCTAGGGGTGATATAAACGCCCAGTCGCTTATTCCCACCTATATATGGGATAAGCGTAACACATAATGTTAAACGGGACTGCATGTCACGCAAAAAATCGCAATCCGCGCGAGATCACCTTTTTACAATATTAAAATTATAATTGCTTCACACTCTTACCTTAAATGATAAACAATACAAGTTTTTCGCCGCACACCCATACACAACTTTCCTCAACTCACAATAGTTATTTAGTGATTAATAAAAAGAAAGACTAAATGGGCCGAAGCACCGGGCAGCACCACGTGCTGCTCTAATTGCAGGTGTAACGGCGACTGGGGCGAGAGATTCCGAGAATTGCGGCGAGTGCACCGCACAGGATATGACGCACGCACTTCTAAACGGTCGCTTGAGCGCGGGGTTTGGTCGATCGATGACCACGCGAGCCCGATCGAGCGAGCCGATCGATACACGCAATAGGTGGCGCTAGGGGTACCGCGCAACGACGCGAGCTGCCTAAACGGCTCGTTACAACATCCCCCTTATTTTACGGGGCGAATTCACACATACTCATTCGGCGCACGCAAAATAACAATGCACACCATCCCTCATCACAAAGAGTACTTCCAGTTGGCGAGCTGCGACCGAAAAACAAAGATTAGTACACAATATCTATATGGGCTGATAATATTTCCGCAGACAACTTCTATTGTAGATTCCCTTCCGAATCTTGGAGTTGTCGGGGTCTGCTAATAAGTATGCGTTGGTATATGCTTCAATGATACGATATGGACCATAGAACAGATGGAAAAACTTTGCTGTTTCCTTTTCTGCGGCGTTAGACAAGTACGGGACGCGCAGGAGAACCAGATCACCTTCTTCAAGCTCCACCGTCGATACCTTCTTCTGACCCTTACAACGACCTTCGAAACTGCGCTCTAACCGCTCATTAACTAGAATAATCTTCTGTTCATGCGTGGGTACATAACTGGTTGGGAATGCTATCAACTCATCAATTTCTTCGACTGGACGCCGTCCAAACTGCAATTCGTGAGGTGAATAGCCCGTTCTAAGGTGAGTAGTGACATTGAGGAGATTCTCAACGCGGGGAAGAACCCTCGCCCACTTGGCATGGGAAGTGGCACAAAAAGTCCTAAAAAGGCGTCCCAACTCGCGCATAACCCGCTCGGTAGGGTTACTCTGCGGATGTCGAATAGAGGAAAAGCGAGCTTTGATCCCATTCTTCGTGAGGCCCTCACTCCACTTTGGAGAGGTAAACTGCGTCCCATTATTGGCGAGGATAGCCTTCGGTTTACCCAATGTCGGAACATAATGATTGAGAATCTTCTCAAGAACAATCTGGGTTGTTGCCCGCCTAATCGGATATAGTTTGACATATTTTGTAAAAGCATCTAACACCACAAAAATGTACTGAACACCTCCCGTAGACCGAGGAAGTGGCCCATAGAAATCAACGGTTACCAGCTCCCCAGGGCTCTGGGAAATGACCCGATGGTATCCCCCTTGCATGGTGTACGTTAAACTTTTGACCCGCTGGCATAAATCACAGGTGTGTACATACTTCTTCACCTGAACGGCCATCCGATCCCAAAAGAAATAGCCACGCAAATATGCAAGAGTCTTCTTAGACCCCGGATGCCCCAACTTATCTTGAAAGAATTCAATGATTCGTTGGGTAAGACCTTTTGGAAGGGCCACCGCCCAGTTATCAGTAGACGATGACCGCCGAAAGAGTAAATCGTTGTGAATAACGTAGTGCTCCATGAGCTCGCCACGCTGAGCTCGACTGTAGACCTTGGCTAAACGATAATCCTCACCCTGCAAACGGCGTAATAATTCCAAATCCTTTTGTAAATCCGGGGGTATGCGAATAGGCTCACTCGCCATCTTATGGATGAACCCACCAGCCAACGCTTGATTCGCGAGATTCAGCGGAAGAAGCGATAATAAGGCAGACACTGTAAGGTAATTCGGCACATCTTCTTCGAATTTCCGCGCAGGATTTCGACTAAAGAAGTCGGCCACCACATTGTCTCGACCAACACAATACTGCACAGTGAACGTATACTGCTGCAGAATAATGCACGATCGGATTAATCTCCCTGTGTGATATTGGGTGGAGTTTAGAAAACAACCCTTTGTGATCCGTGATGATCTCGAATGACGCACCGATCAAATACGTGCGACACTTCGTCACAGAATACACTATGGCTAGCAACTCCTTTTCGGTAGTACCATAATGTACCTCTGCTGCGTTAAGACAGCGACTCACGAGGGTGATGACACAATGATCCCACTTATCATCAAGCTGATACAGCACCCCGCTTATCCCCTTGTCTGAAGCATCTGTTTGGAGCTTGAAGGGATGCCCAGGAATGACATGACTCAACAGAACTGACGCAGCAAAATTACGTTTCAAATCCTGAAAAGCGCGACTATGCTCTGCCGTCCAATTCCATTCCCCTTTACTCTTCAACAACGGTCGAAAGGGATCAAAAAAATTGGCATGGCGCACGCTGAACTGCCTATAATAAGTACACACACCGATAAAAGACTGGAGCTGTTTACGATCCTTAGGTTCTGCAAAGTTCTCGATGATCTCTAATCGATCTGGGGCCGGACGAACGCCCTCAACAGACAAGACAAAACCGAGAAACTTCACCGAAGTTCGACAAAAGTACGATTTGTCCAGTCGTAACGTGAAATTGTTCTCCTGTAAAACCGAAAAAACCTGACTCAGATGATCCAGATGCTCAGAAAACGATCGAGAAGTTATCAAAAGATCATCTATATACATGGTTAGGAATTCCTCGAACCGACGTTCAAACACTTGTCCCAGAGCACGAATAAACCCACTCCCTGCTGTTTTCAAACCGAAAGGAATACGGCGGAACTGATAGAGGGTTCACCCATAAAGAAACGCCGTATACGGCCTGGACTCTTTTGCGAGTGGTATCTGCCAATACCCGTTAGCCAGATCCGACGTGGACAAGAACTTGACTACATGATATTTCTGAACCAGCTCACTAATTAGTGGGGGAGATTCATTATCGGATTCGATAACCTGATTAATAAACCGGGCATCCAAACAAATCCGTAGCCGGCCGTCCGACTTCTTCACGATCCGAAGTGGATTACAATAAGGACTTATCGACCGTTCTATAATCCCATTCTTGATCATTTCATCCAGCTCTCGCTCGACCGGTTCTCGAAGATTGAGGGGTACCGGATAAGAGCGTCTTAATATCGCTTTTGAATTAGATAACCTAATCTCATGCTCATATGGGCCAGCACCACACATTTTGGCAGAAAACAAACGCTTATATCGACTCAGCATCGTTTGCAGATCACACTTTTCCTCCGGAAACAAATCAGCCAGCTCTCCCACCAAGGTCGAAACATCCTCATAAAAATTCTGGTCTTCGCCCACGACTTACAACCGACTCGAGCAACACACCTCCCCATCCTCTGAATCCTCCTCATTTTCAACCACCAACGCATTAACTAAAGCGTCACCCTCTAAGATTCATACATCCCGTGTTGGAGGAACCTGAGCGGACCTTACCGTCGAATCTAGTCTCGACAAATTTTCCGAGAACAAAGTAGCAATTTCACTCCGCGATTCGGGATTATCGACAAAAATGACATCCTCAGATAACGAGCATTGCGGGTCAGAGAAGCTTTGGCTTTGTACGGGACAAAGAGTGGTCGCTACATCGTGAGATAGCCCTGATTGCTGACCAGCACTACGTTCACTAGCTTTATCCGGCACCATGGGAAGAAGAAGTTTTTTCCCACAACTCACATCCGAATCCAATAAATGAGGATCAACTCCCAAGACCTGGATGCTTTTACGCCCCTCTCCCGGCAATATTGCTACCCTCTGAGATCCCCCTACAGACCTATCGTTATCACAAACCTGAGGTTTCACCGCAAGATCCGACGAGGACACTAATCTTTTCTTAATAGAAGTATTCGCGGCAATGATCTGAATATAAGTGATATCCCCATCCTTAGTAGAGACTATTTTCTCGGATTGAGCCTGATCAAACGAAATGACATCCGCTGGAACAATATAACCCTGTATGACGAACTGCAGCTGGCTATAATCGATAACAGCTTTCGTCATATGGAACCAATCATTCCCTAGAATCATGTGCGAAGTGAGGTATGGAATAACCAAAAACGGACTAGAGACAGTACATTTTCCTATTACGAATTCGAGAAAGACCTGCTTCCTCACCTTGGTTGGTTTCTTACCAACCGCCGTAGTGATAATTAAATTAGTGACTGGTAGCTCCACTAGCTTAAAGTGACTATTCATGTACGTATAATATGCCTCAGAGACGCAGGTCACCTGACTGCCTGTATCAATAAGTGCCTGTATTGGAATGTCTGATATCCATGCCAATAAACGTGGGCAACGGCGGATAGCTGACAATCCCGTATCACCCAAGGGATTCTCTCTAACCTCCCTCGTGAGGTCCTCAAAAACATCAAAAGGATTCTGACACGCGGCTGGACCCACTGCCAACGCATCGACTACTAGTTTAAAGACCCACTCTGATCATACAAGCCACCAGCTTCTGAGTTCCCAAGAGGTGGGGGAGGAAACGAAAAACGGACAAGATTTGGTACACTATAATCATCACCATAATGATCTGCATTGCTGGCAGCTCCCATTGGCGCATTACTGGCATTTAGCGACGCGGAAGTATAGCTCGTAGCATTCATATTCGAACAATTCGGAGGTACCGTCGCGTTAAAGTTCGTTTGCGAATTACTAGGGCCTGGTCGACGCCCAAAAGAGGCATTACCACAAGATACATTATTATTCCCGTATAATGTGAATTGGCATTTGACCCGTAATTGGCGTTAGGACCAGCCGAACTACCACGCTTGAACCGATCACGCTCCTCGTGAGCCATATCAAGCTGGGAAAGGGCAGTAGAAATGGCGTTAACACTAGTATAATCGACCGTTATTAATGCTTCACGGACTCGCACCGGAAATTGCTGCACAACCGTATAATTGACCTCATATTGATCCATTTCCGGTGTAAAAAACTGAGCCTCGTTTATCTGTTTCAAAAAATAAGTTTGATACGTACTCCCGTCAGATCCATACCTCCTAGACAACCACTAAGATTTTATGCGGACACGAACTGGAATGGAGTAAAACTCAGCCAAGAAAACTTGCTTGAAAGCCTCATAAGTGGGGCACAACAGACGATTAGCACGGTACCAAATGCGAGCGCGACCCTCCAACGCTCCCTCGACCACCAACATTTGACAATCTCGCGCTATCTTTTTTACTACAAAATATTTGTCCATTTGTTCTAAAAAATCCCTAGGATTCAAACTTGACTCGTTTTCAAATTTAGGAAACCGGACATCTACTTGTAAGGATCTCAAATTACGAATCAGCCCATTAAGATCTTGTGCATTCTCACCAACTACAGGAGGTTCACGTCGAAGATCCTCAATTTGCTGTTGTTGTCTATCCAACAGAGCTTGCATTCGTCGCAGCTGTTGTGCAACCCCGCCATCGTGTCGCAGCTCGCCAAGCTGCCGTTGTTGATCTCTTTGCTGTTCGAACGCAGCACGCTCGGCCTGTAACTCCTCCCTTTCTCGACGCAAACGCTCGCGTTCTTCCTCCATACCTAAAATTCGATCTAAATCAATTGGAATCCAACCAGTCCTTTCCGCCTTCTTGTTGCGCTTTTTTGGTTTGACTGTATCAATGCCCGGTTTCTCGTCAGCAAAAGATAGTTGCGATGAACGAGTTATACGCGGATTGGGTGGCGTTCGTTTACACGGCATCGATTGAATAATGCAAACGAGTAAACTAATTTGGAAAGCTCGGAAGATACGTAATATAAATTTGACCGAAAACGGGTTTGCTATATTGACTGGCTCGAATCCCTGTTCGGGCGCCAAAATTGTATGATTCCTCCCTGCTGGGAGGAGACTTACAATTTGAAATAAATAAACAAAAAAAAAAGATCTTTAATTCCTCCAAGCCAACCAAGTAAAGGGGGGATCGCTAGGCGAACGTTCCTACCCAAAAAAAAAAAACAAAAATCACAATAACTAATAATCTAGAACCCGAGCGCAGTGTAGCAACCGGAGAAAACAAAATGGCGCAGATTCGCATACGAAGGTGTAAACGTCCCTTCCTTTACTCACTCTCGATCCGCACAAAGACTCCCTCATAAACAGGGTCGCACTCAAAATGACGCTTCCATGATCGAACAATCCAATAATCAACTCAATAATCAGTTCGATAATAACTTCCATATAATCAATTCAAAAGTCAGTCCGAAAGACAAATTCAAGAATTCATATAATAATCAGTTCAAAAATCAATTTAAAGACTTCATTTAATAATCAGTTCGAAAATAAATTCAACAATTAATGGAATAATCAGTTCGGAAATAAATTCAGTATCGTTTCACAACTTCATTATTCATTCGTAAATTCACTATCCATTTCTTTTATAAAGCATAAATTCATTTTCCTTCGATAAATTCGTTTCCATTTCATAAATCCATACGCAATTCAAAATTTCACTAGCAATTATCACATAATCATTTTCATTACATTTAATAACGCCTTAATTAATATCACTTCATTTAATAGAGCCTCAATTCATTATCGTTCAATAGTTCCAACCACCATTCAAGTTGTATTAATTCTTATCCATAAATCATCATGACCCATTCCAATTACAATAAAACATTATCCCATAATTTCTCTCCATTACAAGAAAAATAGGCGAACGAGGCAATTCAACAATTTTACCCCTCTCACAGAGGAAGATCGCATAAACGAAAGTTCCTCGATATATATATATAGAGAACAGAGGAAAATAACAATAAAATAAGGTTCTATAAGTTGTCTCCCGAAATATATTCGCCGGAAACATAAACCGTATCAATATAATTCACTGGAGCTTGGCTTGAATGGAGCACGTTTTTCTATAATGGCCGCAAAATTCTCTAAAAGTGGTGTAAATCGCAGACCCTTGAACAACATTAAACGGAGCACTTAGCTGGGTGGCGCATGAGCGCAGGAGACATGGCGAGAATCTTCTTCGCCAACGATGAACCGCTCGCTTCGTTTCCCACCAATCACGGATCTCCGGACTTTTCTCGCTGAATTTCCCTCATTTGAATTATTATGGCTCCAATATGGGGTATTTTCCAATAAACCTTGGCTGTTAGAATTTTCTAGGGGTGATATAAACGCCCAGTCGCTTATTCCCACCTATATATGGGATAAGCGTAACACATAATGTTAAACGGGACCGCATGTCACGCAAAAAATCGCAATCCGCGCGAGATCACCTTTTTACAATATTAAAATTATAATTTCTTCACACTCTTACCTTAAATGATAAACAATACAAGTTTTTCGCCGCACACCCATACACAACTTTCCTCAACTCACAATAGTTATTTAGTGATTTGTTAGAGCAGGAATGGGTGAATGTGGTGCTGAAATAAATTGAGTTTTTGTATTAACAAAGTATTTCTTTATTCTAATATATAAAGGAGATAATAGTAGCGAGGAGAGAAAATTATATGTGAACACGTGGTTATAATCTGTAATTTAAAATATTTCTTGCGTGTTGCACTTTTATAAGAAAAATAATAGAGACTTTTCTTGACTTGGTAGCGGAGCGTGGTTCGTTCCCATCGAGGTGAGACTCGGGACTAATTTTTGCGGGACAGCGTCGTTGCTACCCAAGCGCGCTTCGAATCGGGCGAGCATGGCCGACAAAGCCCGAGTCGCGTTCGACTCGTTCTTTAGTACAGTCACAAGGGAAAACATGTGCCTGTACACTCATGATGAAAAATGTGCTGAACTTATTTATTCTCAACACTACCGCCGTTCATATGTTTTTCTTTTATCATTAACATGTTTAACTTATAACATAGGTTTCTAAAACGATCCCTTGGCGTTGCCTTGGTAAATATGTCCGCTTTTTGATTTTCTGACGGAACGTACTCGACTTTGATTTCTTTTCCGTTTACTTTTTCGCGGATGAAATGATAATGGACATCTATATGCTTTGTCCTTCTGTGGAATACCGGATTCCTGACTAGCTGAATAGCGCTTTGGTTATCTACGTAGAGGGTAGTTGCTTTATCACAAGGACATCCAATGTCCGCTAATAGTTTCCTTAACCAGACTAATTCCCGTGCGGCTGTCGATGCAGCCACGTACTCAGTTTCTGTTGTGCTTAATGTCACTAGTCGCTGTCGCTGCGAAGACCACGTGACAGCCCCGTTCGCGAGACAGAAAACGTATCCAGTTGTGGATCTTCGCGTTTCACTATCCCCGGCGTAGTCAGCATCAGAAAACCCGACTAATGCCGCTTCACTACCGCCGTTTGAATACTCTATGCCGTACTCTACTGTACCTTTTAAATACGCGAATATTCGCTTAACTGCTTGCCAATGCGTAGCATTATGCTTTCCAAGATATTTACTCACTGAATTTACCGCGTACGCGATATCAGGCCTCGATACGGCCGCTAGGAAAACCAAGGAGCCGACTGCCTCTCGGTAAGGCACACTAATCAACTTGTCGTTGTCTTCCTCGTTTGAGAATAGTGCCGCGTGCGGATCCGCAGGCACACTTACGGTTTTCGCGTTTTCAATTCCAAACTTTTTGATTATTTGACCCGTGTACGCCCTCTGATGAATTTTTAGTTTCTTACGTTTTCGATTGCGATCAATTTGTAGCCCGACAAAAATACTCAAATCCTCGACCGTTATTTTGAAGGCTTTACCTAGACGCCGAAGTATTTTCTTAATTGTCCCTATATTTTCTGAGGCGATCAATCCGTCATCAACGAATAACGCTAGATACACTGTATCACCTTCGAGCTTAGTCGTAAACACGCACTTGTCTGCTTCTCCCTCTTTGAACCTGAATTCATTTAGGAATTCTATAAATCGCAAGTTCCAACACCTTGGAGACTGTTTTAGGCCGTAGAGCGACCTCTCGAGCTTGCACACAACGTTCTCGGGATCTTTCATCACCTTGAGTCCTTCCGGAATCTTCATGTAGATTGTTTCCTCCAGTTTCCCGTATAGGAATGCAGTTTGCACGTCGAATTGCTTAATTTCGAGATCCTTGTCTGCAATTATTGCTAGCAGCACTCTAAGTGAGTCGTACCTCACTACAGGAGAAAATGTTTCCTTGAAGTCAATCCCTTCCCGTTGTAGGAAGCCTCTTGCACATAATCGTGCCTTGAAACGATGCGACTTCCCGTTAACATCCTTCTTTACTCGAAATACCCATTTCGAATTGATAAGTCTCATTTCCGGTGTTCTTTGTACAAGTTTCCATGTACTATTCTCTTCGTGTGATTTTAACTCGTCTTTAATAGCACCTGCCCACTGCGTGGCTTCATTTGCGTTATGACGGTATCTTCTTGGAGTTTGGAGTGTTGCACGGTCACGTAAGACTCTTCTTTGGGCACCTGCTGGCTCGTCTTCCGATTCCTCGAGCCTGTTTCCGTTTTCTTCATCTCGTTCCTCGATGTCGCTGTTGTCCTCTTCTTGAGATTCGTTCATATCCTGGTTCTCGTTCACGCTGTCGTTTGTAGTTTTCGGGTTAGAAAGTATTACCTCGTTCTCTTCCTCTCTGGCGTACGTTGCTCCAACTTTTTCGTTGAATACAACATTTCGAGCTATGCTAACTTTTTTTGTTTCTGGATCGTACACACGATAGTTAGTTGACTCCTCTGTGTACCCAACAAGAATTTTCTTGGTCGCTCTAGCATCGAACTTTTGAGTGAATTGTTTGGGAGTGTGCACGTACGCATCCGAACCGAAGATTCGCAAATGCTTCAGGTTAGGAACTTTGCCATTCCAGGCTTCATACGGCGTTACTGCACCACTCGTCCACACAGTTCTATTTAACACATATACCGCACAATTCACCGCTTCTGCCCATAAACTTAACGGTAGACTTTTCGAGATAATCATTGTACGCGCACTTTCCACTATTGTTCGATTGTCGCGTTCCGCTGTTCCATTTTGTTCCGGATTGTATGGCGCTGTCGTTTCTCTTTTTATTCCACATTCTTTGAGATATTTGTCCATTTCTTTATTGCGGAATTCCCGACCGTTATCTGAGCGTAGCGTTTTCATTTTTCGCCCGAACTTGGTCTCGATCATCTTCTCGAAGATTTTAAACTTTTCATGCACCTCGGATTTCTTCTTCATGAAGTACACGTGCCTGTAGCATGTAGCTTCGTCTTTGAAGGTTAGAAAATATCTCGATCCTCCGACCGAATTTGTTGACATTGGCCCACAGACATCCGAGTGCATTTTCTCGCCCGGCTTTACACTTTTATCGCGCTCCGATTTCTTTTTAAATGGTAGTCTGTGTGACTTCCCCATTTGACCCGACTCGCAGAACACATCCTCTTTGTCCGTAAATATCACACCACTCACAAGACCTTTTTGGGCTAATTCCCGTATCGCGCGCTTCCCAACGTGTCCCAATCTTTCGTGCCAAACCGTTAAATTTGTCCTAGCTATGTTTGCTTCATCCTCACTTCCTTGTTTCACGACCTTGAAGAACATTCGAAACACGTTGTTGCCTTGATCCATGCCTCTCGCGAGCACTTCACTTCCGCGCACTATATCGACCATATTGTCTTTAAATTTCACCTCAAAACCCTTTTTCGCGCACACTCCTACCGAGAACAAGTTTTTACGCATTTGAGGAACATGTAGTACATTTTCAATACGTCCATCGTACCACACACCGTCGACGAACTTTTTAATTCGCACCGTGCCTTCGCCAGCAACGTTGCATGTCTTGTTATCGCCTAGTGATATTTTACTGTTCGAATTATCTGATCTGTAGTCGGTAAACCAATCCCGACGATAAGTTAGATGCCTTGATGCACCACTGTCGATAAGCCAGACTTCGCTTTGATCTACCTCCATTATTCGTTTGGTTGTCCATAACACACGAGCATTCTATGAACTTTTTGAGCACGACGCAGCCGAACTTTTGTTTGTTTGCACCAGAAACGCACACTCACTGGCATTTGCACTGTCATTACGCGGTTTCCTTTTGTTTTTACACTGATTCGCCATATGTCCCATGCCTTGACATTTGTAGCACTGTATTTCTTTTTTCTTATTTTTGTTTCCAGTCTTTTTGCTCGAACCACTTTTTGCTCCTCGTGTGTATTTATTTTTGGCCGTCGCGACCAACGCTTCCGATGTGTCTTCTTCACTGTTAAGCCTCGCGTCCTCCCTAATCAGCCTTTCTTGCAAATTATCGAGAGTCTGTCGTGCGGGATCTACGCTGTCCCACGCCACCTGTAGCATGCTAAACTTCGTGGTTAAACTAGCAAGAATTTTTGCCATCACTGTGCTCTCCGTAACGTTTTCACCAACGTCCTTGAGCTGACTTGCCATATTCGTTATTCTGGCTACGTGTTGTACCGCCGTGTCAGCTTCACCCATGCGATACGAATGAAACTTTTGAAGGAGTCCCAATTTGTTAGACACGGTCTTTTGTTCATGAATTAAACATATCTTGTCCCACATTTCTCTCGCAGAAATACACGATATTACACACACTTGTTGCGCTTCGTCGAGATTGGACAGAATGATGAACTTCGCCGTTGCATCATCCTTTATGTTTTTCTTTAACGCGGCCGCAAGACCCGCTCCCTCGACCGGCACTGCTCGCGTACCATCTACAATGTCCAGAACGTCGTTCATCACAAAAAGCGCGTTCACTTGAGCTTTCCAGCCCTGGAAATTTGTTCCATCGAAAGGCTTCACACCCTTCACCGAAATTCCGACCGACATTGCTAATTGTTCGCATAAAGTCACTCTCTATTTGACACGATAAAAACCGGCACTCGAACAATGGCCGACTTCCGCTTCTCGACCACGTTTTTCGCGACCACGTTTTCTCTCCACGCTTTACACCACGCTCACCGCCTATTACACACAGTTAACCGTTAACTGGGCCCATAACCTGTTAGAGCAGGAATGGGTGAATGTGGTGCAGAAATAAATTGAGTTTTTGTATTAACAAAGTATTTCTTTATTCTAATATATAAAGGAGATAATAGTAGCGAGGAGAGAAAATTATATGTGAACACGTGGTTATAATCTGTAATTTAAAATATTTCTTGCGTGTTGCACTTTTATAAGAAAAATAATAGAGACTTTTCTTGACTTGGTAGCGGAGCGTGGTTCGTTCCCATCGAGGTGAGACTCGAGACTAATTTTTGCGGGATAGCGTCGTTGCTACCCAAGCGCGCTTCGAATCGGGCGAGCATGGCCGACGAAGCCCGAGTCGCGTTCGACTCGTTCTTTAGTACAGTCACAAGAGAAAACATGTGCCTGTACACTCATGATGAAAAATGTGCTGAACTTATTTATTCTCAACATGATTAATAAAAAGAAAGACTAAATGGGCCGAAGCACCGGGCAGCACCACGTGCTGCTCTAATTGCAGGTGTAACGGCGACTGGGGCGAGAGATTCCGAGAATTGCGGCGAGTGCACCGCACAGGATATGACGCACGCACTTCTAAACGGTCGCTTGAGCGCGGGGGTTGGTCGATCGATGACCACGCGAGCCCGATCGAGCGAGCCGATCGATACACGCAATAGGTGGCGCTAGGGGTACCGCGCAACGACGCGAGCTGCCTAGACGGCTCGTTACACAAGATTTTCCGGATTTGCGAAAATGAACCATCTCTTGCCTCATCAGCGTTGATTCCCCAGTATAGGGTCCCTACTGCTGTACGTTCCGTCGATCTTCCGTGCGGTTCTCGAGCCTCGATCGCCAGCCAATGCCGTCTATCTTCTTGCAGTGCACCTCAGTGCTCAGTAGATATCGTCGGTACTCGCCTAGAGCACCGAGCTTCGCTATCTGCCAATCTCGTTGATATTTTGACTCCCCTATTTTAAAAGCTTTTCATTGACTTTCCCGTCTTCAGCTTCGTTACATACCGACTTCTTAAGATTGTACTTTTCATTTCAAATGCATTACCACATTCGATTTTTTAGACTGCCAGTTTTTCTCCGTTAAAAGGAGCAATATTCCCTGCACTTTGAAATTCAATTTTTCCTCCATCGAAAATCGCAAGCTCTTTTATTTTATTTTAAAAGACAATGTTTTATTTTAACTGGTCTTCGTCTGAAAATTACTATTTTCCTTTTTTGACAATCTCTATAATGGAACATTTTTATTTATTAAAATATATTTTGGTTTCCCTTTTAGAAGGTAATTATATTCCCTTTTGCCTCCTCCTAGGAGTGGCTTCGTGAAAAACTCAAATTAATGAGAAACAATATGCAAAGTTCCATCTTCCATTCTTATTGCAATTTACTATTTTGCCTCACCGAATGGGATGCCTGAGATCGTTCCTTGACCTGGCGAATGCTTTTTCATCTTTCTCCGCCGATTTTGTTCCTTCAGCGCGGTGTCGGTTGCATTGCTGCTGCTCATATTCTGTGCTGACCCAAAACACTTCGGTGTCCTCATAAGCGGGTCAGGCTTATTTACTTCCATCGTCTTCATCCCTGCTCACTTGTTGGCGGCAGTTTACCGTCGTGTCGATCTCTTCTAGTCAAATTTGTTGACTACTACTTCCATTGCCTCTAGTTTACTTTATGAATTAACAAAAGTAAAACGAATCTTCCTTCGCAGTGATTGGGAAAGTTTGGCTTCTCCAAGTAATACTAATTTACCTTTATTCTCGAGATTGTTTTCCAAAAGTTGCTCTTTTGTAGGTGAACGAATTCTTGAAACCTCGTCATCACCCGACTTTTATTCCACACCCGATTCCTCCTGGATTGTCAAAACATATGCTCCAGTTCTCTTTCAAATTTGTTTATCGGTTATATTATCGGGTTTCCTAATTATTGACACATCACATTTTACAAGGTGATTTCTTTACACGTTCCTGTTATTTCCACCATCGTTGATAATGTTTCGGAATCGGTTTTCACATCAACAATATGATAGTACAAGTTGGCGATCGTATATAGCGATCGCTTGCCGACCCGTGCAATGATGTTTACCCTTATTCGTGCGGTTCTGTTGTGGATGTGACGATTATTATGGAGACTTACTCATTTGCTCCTTCTGGTACATTTTCCGCTTCCTGCATACGCGTCCAATGTGGCCCGGCTTCTTGCAGAAGGTGCAGACGACCTTTTCAGGGTTGACCCTTAGGTTGGATCTCGACCTCTGAAGACTGTTTTGTCCTCTCTTATGGGTGTACGTCTGTGGTATGTACTTCGTTTCCCCATACGTGACGCTTGTTGGACTTGCCGTTCCTGCTATAGACTGTGTACGTTGTGGTGTTCGAGTTTTCCCCGTTTGCTCTGCAAGATTCTTCCTCTTCCAGGTTTCTTGTCGGTAAAGGTCAGATTCCCGATACACACGTATTTTGGCTTCGGCCATCATAATTAACTTTGAGGCGAAATTCTCCCTTTCGCGAAGTAACTCCTCCACTTTTAGTTCCAATGCTTCTATTCCCCGGATCATGGCATCCATCATAGGTGCTTGATGTTGCGGTTGCTGGTCATTGATTTCGACTTCATCTGCCCAATTGAAGTCCCACTGATCGTGTTCACAGTCGGTGTGGGGCAGTTGCAACCTTTCGATTCTGCTTTCCGTATCCTTCATCCCGGAGGCCGAATCTTCCCTTTGAACAGCAAGTGGTATTTCCGTACACAACGCGGCCCCCCGCTCGTCCTTTATGTTTTCTTCAAGGAAAAGGAGGTCCATTGATCTACGATGACGAATCATGTAGATTAAATCTGCTGGTGCCTTCGGTCTAATATTGCAAAAATTATTTTCCTCGGCGAAGTATTCGCCCTTTGCGTTATCCGTGATACGACGTCTGAACCTTGGCACAGTTCATCGTCTACACTCTGGCATTGATACGAAATCCGAACGTATCCTTGTTGATCAATGTTCCCGATGCACCAGAATTGTTGTATCCGTATGATTTTACCTTAGTCCTTTACGGCTCTTTATCGTCCTCAATTTGCCACAGTTGCGCCCGGAGCGTTCGAACTGATCTGGCAAATGCGTATATTTCGTTGGTAAGATCTATGTGGTACCACTCGTAGTGGTTTTCCTACCACCTCGCGGGATGCCCTTGCCCTTATGGCGATGACCACTATGGTGGTGTGTTGGCTCCCTTACTGGAACTGTCTGATGCTTGGTGACGTCCTTCGAGGTTGCTGCAGTCCCTCGGTGTCCCTTCGGTTGGACCTCCGTCAATTTCCGGGGTGACGGCGTCTACGTTGATGCTTCGATCGGTTGGACTCCCTTGAACCCTGACGTCCTTGTCCTTGGTTCCGCTGGACCCTCTCCCACCTTGAGAGCCTCTTCGTTACTGGTGCAGTAGCTACTGCGCACGTGAGATTCCCGTCCGCAGGTGTTTACTTGGTGTTTAAAATATCAGCGATGTAACTTCTTTTATTTTATTCGTAATCACTCTGGCAATCCCACCGCTGCCACCAATGTTATTCCGCCGAAACCCGGTTAGCTACTCCGAGCTACGGTGATGAGATGCTATCTCAAAGTTTGTTGTGGGGACTTGCCAGTAAAGGGTTAGGACCCAAGTGAATATACGAAGGGTTATATAAAAGAATAATTTATTATTATAAATGAACAATAGTTAGATGCTTGATATAAACACTCTTACTTTATAATACTAATGGGAAGATTCCTTGCTCGAATCTTTCCCCGGACCAACCGTACAGTTCCAGGAGTCTATAGAGACTCCCGAGTATCTGTTCTCTGAACCTTATATAATGGTAAGAGAACAGTCAATTAAGCATTTAATTAATCAATATTTATTATTGATTGTTTACTGTCCCATATTCGGCAAAGAAGATGCATTGAGTATCAGATGTATCTTTATCATATGGTACGAGCGTGCATCGATTGCAAAATTGCTGAGTCAGCTGTACGTTTGGTAAGGCGACGATGCACGCTCGCTCGGCGGCCCGCTTGCAGCTCGCTTGCTGCCGCACGCATACCACGATTATTAGGCAATACACTGTACTGAAATAATCGTGGTGTCGGGGCACAACACTATCATTCTAATAAGGAGCAACGCAAAGCTCTACTACGTATCGCTGATGAAGCACTCATTAAATGTATCTGTGAGTGTGTTGTAAATATTTTACACGGTTCGCTCGATATTAAAAGCAGCGTTAAAAACAGACTGAAAAAATATAAAAACGTGCTTCGACAAATCGCCGCTTGTGGCATGATAAACCGGAGTGATGTTGCTAGTGGTCGACGTAAACGCTTCAATTGGAAGGCTAAAAAACGTATAATAATTCAAAAAGGCGGTGGCGCGTTTTTACCACTATTATTAGCACCGATCATCTCGACGCTGTTCAGTAGATTGTTTGGCAGCGGCGGGGAAGGAAGTTCCTGAGAAGCTATGGAGTACGCAAAGAAAATGGCTCTAGTGCTGATTACCGACGACGACGATAACAAACAGAGCTGCAGCAATACCGACGACCGAGAACCTATGACAGGTTTTGGCCATGCCGGTAAAATCGAGGATCTGCTAACTCCGAAGAAAACCGTACAGACACCTGGTGACGCACTTTCGCGACAAGACGCTGAACTTTTTAAGATTTTAAAATCGACAAAGTACGGCGACGATGACTCACGTAAATGGGAAGATTACATGCAGGTGTTACAGTGCTTTCTATTTCACAGTGGTGTAAAAACTGAAGCGCCACAACACGAAGAAACCCAAAAACCAACTCTAGCGGATGATATAATAATAGATAGCGTACCAAAAGCGTATAAGCGTAAAGCAACGTCGCTTGTGGAATATCTTCGTACCATCGTGACTCAGTCTAATAACGTGAGTTGGGATAGCAAAGGTGTTGTCAGAATAAACGATAGATACATTCCAAATTCCAATATTGTAGACCTTGTGAATTATGCTGTAAGATCTAGAAAAGGTATAAAACCGCACGGACGCTTACAGTTCATCTCGAGTCTTCGAGCTGGTGGTGTACCGCGAGAATTTATCGGGAACGAAACTTTATGGCACATAGCACAAACTACAGCAACTAAGCGCACGCGGAATGATCATAGAAATTCCGAGATCGACGCTATGCGCAGCGAGGACAACAATAGCGGTAATGACAATATTGAATATGTGTACGATAGTTACGATACTGTTATGAGAAATCAAGAGCCTCCTTCAAAACGACGACGAAAAAGCAGACTCTCTGGTTACGGATTTGCTCGCTGGATTAAACTTAAAAGCAAAATCCAACAAACATGTCATTCAAGTCAAATCCTTCGGGTTATACCGGAGCTAGACGACTGATTAAAGGCAAAAATAAAGCAGACGCTGTATATGAATGGCTTACGCAGCAAGACGCTTATACTATGCACAGACCCGTGCGGCGTCTCTTTCCACGACTCTACTACAATGTTAATAATATCGACGATGTTTGGGAAGCCGACCTCGTGGATCTACGTTCATTAAAGAATTACAACGATAATGTGTCGTACCTGCTAATGGTCATTGACGTGCTCAGCAAGTACGCGTGGGTCGAACCCTTGCAGGACAAAACGGTTCGTGAAGTGACAAAAGCGTTTAAACGGATTTTCGAACGAAGTGATGGTCGTCAACCTGTATATCTACAGACAGATCGCGGCAAAGAATTCGTCGGTAGTGAACTCAAAAAATTTCTCAAAGAATATGACATTCGATTTCGGGTTGCTCGTAATCCTGACATAAAAGCGTCTATTGTCGAGCGTTTTAACCGAACACTGAAGGAACGCATATGGCGTTATTTCACGCATAAAAACACACATCGCTACATTGACGTACTGCAGCAATTTGTTTACGCTTACAATCATGCGATACATTCGACAATTAAAATGCAACCGGCAGCCGTAACATTGCACAATGCCGACGCAGCATCGCATAATATGATGCATGCGGCTGTGAAAAGACGCGAAAAGGGACGCTTCACGACGTATAAATACAAAGTCGACGATTATGTTCGTATTAGTAGAACAAAAGGTACGTTCGAGAAGGGTTACGAGAAAAATCGGAGTGAAGAAATTTTTTGTGTTAAAAGAGTTATTGAACGTCAAGGAGAACGATCTCGAAAGTGAGACTATCGAAGGCTTCTTCTACCCCGAAGAATTGATACGTCTTCATGAAAATCGTGCTAGCAAAGATCGAGCATTTAAAATCAACCAAATGCTCTAGACAAAAGGACGCGGTGCTAAAAAACAAATTCTTGTGAGTTGGGTCGGCTACCCAGCAAAATTCAACTCTTAGATACCCGCGTCAAACGTTCAGAACATCACGTAAAAACATCAAAATGCAAGACATAGATGATTTTTTTCTCGTGCTCCCGAGAAACAGCAGTATGAAATATTTTCCGGACAATACAACAACACGCTTTACCACTCAACTCAAGCGGGAAATATCGCTGAAAGGTCGATGGAGCTTGGTTTGTGGGCTTGGCGGAAATTCATGTACCCTGCACGATGACTCATCTCCAGGAGTCGGAGACGAAAATCAAATGGCCTCGTTGCGATGCCGAAATACCTGTTGCGGGCCATGTACCATATGGATTATACAAAGATCATGAGGAACTTGTGTTTCATATAAATCATTTAAAAGGTCTACGTGAAGCTGGCATACAAATTGTAAAAGAAAAAAATGCAATCGGTTATGTGGCTATTGACATAATGAAGAAAAATACGTGCACCGATAATGTACTACAAATGAGTCGTAAAGTACAACGAATATTGGGGTTCGAAAAGCGTTTGCTACCGCAGGCCGACTTGGAAACTCCTCAAGGCATTAATCTACGCTTGAAGCGAGGCGTACCGCGTCGGGCTAGCATACCCGCTTGTATAAACCGTGGGCTACCCGATCAGCTCTTTGTATACACAGATATTTGTGTACCCTATACAGTGGGAGATACGTAAACAACGCTACTACGCATAGTTAATTTGGATACAGCAAAATACACATGCGGAATAACTCAAGTGAAATATTTTTCACCACCGAATTACATACCTCTTATAAACAACTGTTTTCGCTCTATCGAGATAGATATAAGAGATGATTTGGGCAAGCCTATCGCGTTCGAGTACGGGACACTGACGATCACGCTTCACTTTAAGAGAGTGTGAACACATGAAAAGACATCGCGATGAATGTTCAAGATTCAAAAGACATGATGCATAAACATTCACAGGCTGAAGTCCGACGTAATTTTACATGGTAACATTTAACGAATATACTGAAATTAATCTAAACTTTACGGCTACATAAAACGATGTCTGACGCGAATATAAAAGCTGATTCATAGCAAACAGCAGGCATTCACGTGTGGAACGTTAAACCCGACAGTTCTCTGGAAAGACCGATTGCCCAGATAGAGTGAAGCTACGGTGGCTCATACGGCTTGCTACGAGAATCAAATCGGTGGCGGTGCTGACGGACGTATACACAATATATATGTTGGATCACCTCATCAGCGCGGACACGGAATCGGCAGCTTTCTCGGAGGACTCTTCAGGAGTGTACGACCACTGCTGAAGAAGGGTGCTAAAGCTATAGGAAAAGAGGCTCTACGTACCGGCCTACACGTACTTGAGGACGTGAGTGGCCATAAAAAGCCGTTTAAAGAGTCGTTGCGCCGTCGCGTTGTTGAATCCAGTGACAATTTACAGCGAAAAGCCAATGAAAAAATTTCTCTTCTCATGAACGGATCGGGATATAATACAGTAGCCACAAGGAGAATGATGCAGTCGTTAACGGGACGCGCGCGCACGCACATGAAAAAGAGGAAAAGCGGCGGCTCCATCTCGAAGAAATCACGAGTTATAAAGAAGAGGAAGAGAAGAAAAACCACTGTCAAGAGAAAAAAAGGGAAAAGCAGGAAGAGGGTCAGTAAAACAGTCAAACGAGTGACGAAAAGTAGGAAGAAGAGGAAAACGAATGATATTTTTGGTGTTTAACAATGTCTTTTTTGCACTCACACTCTTGCGAGTGTATGACGTCAGAGCTCGACTTGTTTACTATACCACCAACACAAACAGCTATAGAAGGATCACAATGGGTTCACTACAAACCCGTTTCGTCCCTCTCGAACGATGGGCCAATCGAATTTGTCATACCGGCCCACGGGGAAGAATATCTGGATCTGGCGCATACGATGATTGCAGTAAATGTAAAAGTTAACGCTACTGGAAAATCGGAATTCAAAGTGGCACCTGTTAATAATTTTCTGCATAGTCTTTTCAATCAAGTGGATATATATTTCAATCAGAAACTTGTCACAGCACCCAACAATGCGTACCCTTACAGAGCATACATTGAAACTCTGCTCAATTATGGACCCGCGGCGAAAAATTCTCATCTAACGTCATCTCTGTGGTACGCCGACAGCGCTGGCTCGTTTGAAGATCTACCCGGTACTTCAGGTGTTGTCCGCATGCTGACGAACTGTTTGCCTCCTGGCTTACAGTTTTGTTTTCTACCTATAAAAGAAAAAACATATATTAATAAAAGTTACAATTACCTAATTAAACATAAAACTCAACTTACCAAGAAGACTGAAGATCACCCACTGCAAGGACATGTACCTGAAAAAGAAAGAAAGAAAAATACATTAAAAAAGAAAAAACATAAAACCCGAAAGAACACATAAAAACAAATAACGTAAAAATACTTACCATACATAATTTCCGGTTAATAAACTCTCCTACAAATACACGAACACAACACTCACACGAGAAACTACACTTATACTAAATGTTACGGCTATGTTTCATAGTCATAACACGCGAATTCCAAAACCCCGTCCTAAATTGAAAGAAATTCGAAGAACGACTCGGGCCCCCCGAGTTGGCGAACCGCGCCTGAGCGCGCGAAAGCTCCCGTAGTTCCCGCTCGGCCGACAGATGGCCACGACGATGCGGTTTTCTCGCAAGAGAATGGAGACCTGGCTGTGCATATAAGGCAGGAATAAATCCGTTTTATTCAGAATCACACCGACAATTCCTATAACGGAATCCAAGGTAATTTTTGACGGCTATACTACTGCGAAGTGATTAACCACCCAAGAAATTTCTGAAGAGAGAATCTTAACCGATAAGACGTAACGTCTTTCTAATAAATTTTGTGTTCAATTTATTTTCTTGCCTCAAATAAATCGTGCTCTACTGAAACGTGGATACAAAATTCCTAACCTACCGAGAGGTGGACTCCTTACTTTATATTCTACTGTAACGTGGATATAAATTAATATGAAACCTTAAACTCATTCTTGTTAAATTAATTAAAAAATTGGTGTTAATAAATAAATTCAATTTATTAATTGTCATAAATAAATCGTACTCTACTGAAACGTGGATACGACATTCCTAACCTACCGAGAGGTGGACTACTCACTTTATATTCTACTGTAACGTGGATATAAATTGTTAAAATTCATTAACCTCATTCAGTGTTTTACTACCACATACACGCATTAGTTTCCTGCCCCCCTCTAATCTTCTACCGCAATGTGGAATACTAATCACAACCTCTTCCCTAGATGCCAAAATACAGAAACCTTGCCTATCTCCGACGACTCCAACGACGAGCCCAATCCCGTCTTCCCGGACAGGAGGTCCTGATCGCCCGTCACAACCGTCCTGATCCCAGACAGGGGAAAATAGAACCACCAGCCGTTCCTCTGCTTCCAAGTGTGGCTCCAGAATTCCTACAACGAGAATGGGGCCTCGTCCAAATTGACCTTCCACCCCGACCACCACGACGCAACAAATACCCGACCAATCACCCCCTAACCACACAAATCACCCTGTTGCGCCCCGAATTTAATCAGTGTTATTTCGAAATTCGGTGGAAATACCTCCAGTAGTTATTTCCACACGCGTAGTCGACATCATGCTGACGAGAGGCGACGCAATATCGACCGATCAATCGTTCGATATTGTGAAATTGCAAACGCAGCAATTTTCGGCGAATTGCAGGTAACAACTGCAATTCACCGACAGTCTTGGAAGAAGAGTTGAAGCTAACGGTTGAGCTCGGGGAAAGACTCATGTACTGTCATAGTAATACCCTTGTGGAATTATCTTGTTTTAATAAATAGAATTGTTGATATTGGTATGCGCGAGTTTTCACTCTTTGTGCGGAAACGATCCCTTAAATAAAGATCCTAGAGAACCGATCACGGCGACCTGATCACTCGTCGAGTTTCGGGCACAACATTTTGGTGGCAGCGGTGGGATCACCGCAAGCGAATCCAACAATACAACAACAATCTAGCGTCAAACCCGACCGGCGTCGTTGGGGCAAAGGACCTGGTGGAGCCAACCGGATATCATACGTACGTGGAGGAGTCGAGCACGCCAGGAAGCGCGTATAGCTTGACCAGCGGAGACAACACCGCAGCTGGGGACAACGTCAAGGCCAACTCGACAACGAGAACGACAACCCCGAAGGCCAGCAGCACCAGGATGGGGCTCAGCAAACTGTAAGTGGCGGTTGCCAAAACATTTATTTCATTGAACCGTTCCAGAGCCAGTCGAATCGCGTAAAACTTTTACGTAGAATTAAGGATAAAATTTCGTAGGACTGGGCCCGCGAGCTCATATCCTTCGTCAACAAAAATCGAGGGGTTATCACAAATCGGTGCAAGTTTGTAGCAACTTGTAGGGATTTGTGGTATTAAAACTGCGGTTAAAACCATCACCGGGAAACATTTAATAGCTCCTTCCGGAAAAGGGGAAAATTCGCGATTAAAACAAAAACGAAAAAAAAAATAAATAAATAAATATATATATATTTTATTAGGGAAAAGATAAATAGAAAACTAAATCGGTACAACAATTAAAGAAAAAAAAATAATAAAAATAACCGACGCACCAACGAGAAGTACGATGGCAGACCAACACGGAAGAGGAGAGCAGCACTCAAGGGAAACCCACCCTCAGGACCCTTTGTTATCAGGAGAAACCGGAGAAGCAACAGCGGGGATGGAGGCAGCCGTAGAACAAATAACGGATCTGATGCAATACGCCCTGGAAAACACAGAATCCCCTGGGATATCACCTCCGCAGAGAGGAGTGAACACTCGGAGAGGGACCTCATACGGGGGTTTTGGAGGAGATAATAGCAGAGGAGGGGCAGGAAACGTCCCAGATGAGGAAGAAGGACCAGTGGGGGTGACAATGTCGGTAGTGGACCGCGAACTCCGCCGTATGCTCCGCGACAGAGGGCTCGAGCACCGGATAGGGGCGTTGGAAAGGGCGCAAACAGCCTTACGCGTAGGCAACATGGAAGTTGGTGCACCAGGAGGTAGGAGACGGGTGCAAAGGTCCGGTTTGCCAGAGATAGACGACAGCGATTATGAGCTGCCGCCGCCGCGAGCCAGGAGAGAAGGAATACATTCTGCTGGTGGTATAGGAAATAACAGAGGAGTAGCGGGTATCAGTGGAACGCTCAGAGCCATCTCCCCACAGGTTCCCAACGTAATAGAGCAAGCGGAGACAATACGGCAATTGGAAGCTCGGGTACGGGAATTGACGCGGAGGTTAGAGACAGCACTGTCAGCGCCAGGAGGGGGCCCTCCCGGGCCACCTGAAGAACCTCAGGGCGACGACCCTGGGGGAAGACCACCAGGAGGTCCCCCAGGAGGTCGCGCGCCAAATCGGCAGAGTGAAGCGGGAAGGCACCTTGATATTGGGTTGGCCCTAAAATCAATAAAACATTTTGATGGTAGTGACACCGCCGAGCTGGATGGGTTTTTGGATTCGTGTCAAAGCTAGCGATGATCTGCTAGCTTTGGTGCGAAGTAGCAAGCTGAGCGGGAAAGCCACTAGGGAGCTGAAACACAAAACAATAAATACCTTGGAGCAATTGCGGAAGGAATTAGAAGCTCTGTATGGGCACCGAAAATCACTGGCCGCACTGCAGATGGAATTTAATACACTGCAGCAAAAGTCAAACGAGGATGTGGCCGCGTTCGCGGCAAGAACGGAAAAAATAACCGTGGATTTAGTAGAGAAATTGTGCGAGACCGCCGACAACGAGAGAGATGCGATGAACTTCGAAGGAGGATTACATGGGCAAGTGCAGATACTGGTACGTGCACGAAATTTTGTCACACTCCACGAAGCCATTACTGGCGCCATCGAGATAAGCGAGATGGTGCGGACAAAAGGAGGGGGTGGTGGAGCACAGAATCATCCCCGGAAGTCAATGGACGGGAAAACCAATGATAAAAAATGCTACGTTTGCGGGAGAATGGGCCATATTTCGCGCGATTGCACGCGTCGGTCCGGGCGCGTAAGCCTGCCAATGCCTGACAACTATAGAAAAATAAATACAGCGGAAGTTGTATGCACTTTTTGTAAATACAAGGGACACAGCTGGCAAGAGTGCAGAAAACGGCTGGCACAGAGAAAACAAGGGAGTCAAGGAACTGGGTCACGGCCGAGGAATGGCAATGGCACCCAGCACAGTGATAAGCAGCAGGAGGACTGTCGAAGCACAGCAAAGAAAAATAATCCGGCCGTGCGTACTCTTGGGTCGGTGCAAATCAACACCGTAGAATGTATCACACCCGAGAGCGTAGTAGCAATACCGGGAAAAATAGTGGACGAGGAATTCATGATGGCCGCTACCCGTAGTACTACGCGCGCGAACGTGATACCCCGTACGCTGGCCAGTATAAGCGTTGAGGCGACCAGTGACACCCGAGCGGCAGGGGGGCCGAGGGGGGAACCCCGAGACAAGGTGATACTGCAAGTGCTCGAGGTAACGGTGCCGACAAAGAGCGCAACAGCCAACGACTTCGATATTGAGAGCCCCACAGCAGTGCGGAGTCTGCTGACTCTCAAAGCCGATACAGGTGCACAATGCAGCCTAATAAAATATAGCTGTGTAAAAAAGGATGCGCTAATAGAGGATAGCGATGTGGAGCTCCAAGGCACGAATGGCAGTAAATTTATGCCTATTTCCAAAGTGGAAATAACCCTAAAAATTCCTAAAGAATCCATAAAACATTGGTTTTATGTGGTAAGGGATGATATTCCAATATCCATTAATGGTTTGTTGGGTATGGAATTCATCAAAAAACATCGGGCAGATATCCTGAGGGGCGAAGTATTTAACTTATATGGATATCACATGCCGTTAATTGATGGGAAAACAAAAATTGCACTTGCACCGAGAACTGAGAACTATTGCGTATGTAGCTACAGTGAGTAAAAGTGCTGGGATACTCGCACACCAACAACTCGGTGAAGGAGTAATAATGGGGGCCTGTTATACACCACCACGAGGAAACAGTTGTGTAGTAAGCCTCATAAACACAACGGAAGACGTGGTAGTGGTAGAGCGGCCGACGGTGACACTTGAGCCGGTAGAGATAACCACGGCTGAGTTCGAAGCCGAGGCGAAAGCGTTAAGTGTGGGTACCGTGAGGGTGGAAAGGGGGGCTCAGCGACTCCAACGCTTGGAGAGTGCGCTCGGCGTGACTCACCTCAATTCCGAGGAAAAAGAGGCCCTTTTCCAAGTAATAAAAAATTATGAGGATATATTCCATTTGGAAGGCGACAAATTGCCATGTACCCATATGGTGGAACACCGAATTCCTCTAAAAGAAGGCACAACACCAATAAAAGTACATCCATACAGGTTGCCCGAAATGCAAAAAAGGGAAGTGGAAAAACAGACCAACGAGATGCTGGAAGACGGAATAATTCGGCATAGTCGAAGCCAATGGAACGCACCACTACTAGTGGTAGCCAAAAAACCCGATGCAACGGGGAAAAAACGGATGAGAGTTGTAGTGGATTGTCGAAAATTAAATGAGGCCACAATCGGGGATTCCTACCCACTGCCCAACATCACTGAGATATTGGACCAGTTGGGAAAAGCACAATATTACTCCACGCTCGATTTAGCATCGGGATTTCATCAAATCCCGATGGCTGAAGAGGACAAGGAAAAAACAGTGTTTTCAACACCACAAGGCCACTTCGAGTACACACGAATGCCATTTGGCTTGAAAAATGCACCGCCAACATTTCAGAGGTTAATGAACGCTGTCTTGGCCGGCATACAAGGAGTAAAGTGCTATGTTTACTTGGATGATATCGTCGTGTACGGGAAAAATCTACAGGAACACAATGAAAGGCTAAAAGAAATATTTCAGCGATTAAGAGAAACCAAATTATCGGTGCAGCCTGGGAAATGTCAATTTTTGCGAAAAGAAACAAACTTTCTGGGACACGTAATCTCGGAAAATGGAGTGCGTGCTGATCCTGAGAAACTTGTAGCTGTGAGGGAATATCCAATTCCAAGAACAGTAAAGCAGGTGCAATCGTTCCTCGGATTGGCTGGCTACTATCGGAAGTTTATAAATGATTTTTCAAAAATCGCTAAGCCATTGACCGAGTTAATAAAAAAAGGGACAAAATTTGAGTGGACGGCCGAGCGTGATGCTGCATTTGAAGAATTAAAAACGGCATTGACAACGGCACCAGTGTTACAGTATCCAGATTTTGGGCAACAATTTCTGGTAACAACTGATGCGTCGCATAAGGCCATTGGGGCCATACTTTCGCAGGGCAAAGTGGGGGAAGATTTGCCAATAAGTTACGCGAGCCGCACACTTTCGAAGGCGGAAATAGTGTACCGATCACCAACCCCTCACTTGGTTATTTGGGGTAAAAGATCATGGATCGCGATTAATGCGATGGAGGATAAAATTATCCGAGCATGAATTTGACGTGGAGTATAAAGCTGGAAAACGAAATACGAATGCTGACGCACTTAGCCGCATCTTCGTTACTACGAGGGCGCAGGCACAGGAAGGAAAAGGACAAGAAACCCCGGTAGGAAACGGTGTGAGTGGGAAGGAGATGGAGAGTGTCGAAAGCAGCGTAAGTGAGAAAGAGACGGGGCGAGGTGTAATACCAGCGAGCGGCAGCCCACACCAACACGCTAACACACTCGTGCCGTGTGCATGGGGCCATCGCGCTACGGACGACGAGACGAAAGGGGAGGCCGAGAAGTCCGAGCTGCACGTTAAGGAAAAGAGGAAGAGGGGACGACCTCGCAAGAAGCCGAGTGAGAAGGACGCCGCATCACCACAGCCCACCAATGGCCAGCCGGGAACAGAAAGCGGGGAAAAGAAAACCATAGGCTCAACTCATGAGAGGGACGGAGAGGCAGCGACTAAAGACGAGTGCCGCTGCAGCACTACCGTTGCCTGCCCGCCATTGGAGGGGCGGAGGAAAATACTGGAAGAATACCATGATACGCCCCTGGGGGGACATCAGGGGGTGAAGAGAACTGTGAAAAGAATGGGAAAGAAATATAGATGGCCTGGAATGAAGAAGGAGATAGAAGAGTACATCGCAGCATGTGACAAATGCCAAAAGAATAAGCTAAGATGCAAAGGGCGTGTACCGATGGTACTGACCGATACGCCGGGAAAAGCTTTCGAAAAGGTGGCCGTGGACATAGTAGGTCCACTTCCGGAAACTGTTACAAGGAAAAGGTACATACTTACCTTCCAGGATGCGCTCACAAAGTATAGCGTTGCCGTGGCTATCCCTAATCAGGAGGCGAGCACTGTAGCTAGGGCAGTGGTCGAGGAAATAATCTGCCGTTACGGCACCCCTGAAATTCTGCTTTCCGACCAGGGAACAAACTTTTTAAGTTCCGTTTTTAAAGATGCTTGTAAACTGCTGAAAATAAAAAAGATACAGACAACAGCATATCATCGGAGAGCAATGGGGCCCTTGAAAGGTCACATCGAACCTTGGCCGAGTATTTAAAAAATTTTGTTAATGAAGAACAAAACGATTGGGATGAGTGGTTGCCGTACGCGATGTTTACGTATAACACCACTCCCCACACAGCTACAGGCTTATCACTCTATATGCTTGTGTTTGGTCGCGAGGCTGAATTGCCCACGACAGTAAGGCAAGAGCCGCGACTCACGTACACACACGCAGACTATGTCGCCGAGCTGAGGGAACGGCTACGAGCCGCATGGACGGTAGCTCGTAATAGTCTGCGTGAAGCAAAGGAGAAAGCGAAGACAGAGCGAGTTT